>OY482672.1:159437104-160037104 GCA_960531455.1 Urophora cardui | reverse complement strand
GTAGGCTCGAAGCCATTTTGGTAGATTTTTGGTAGGAAAAAAATTTTCTTAGTGGCATCCCTGTATGCAATATGAAGGTAACGAGAGCGCGGGAGAAAAATTTCGCAAAATAACCGCGCAAAAAAATTTTTCCTGTTTATTGGTGTCTGTCAGACTACCACGTCAGTCGCAGAGGGTTAAAAGGAAAATGCGTCGCATTGAAGATATCCGCTTATTTTCTTACAACAAAGTCAACTCAAAAGGTACATAAATTATATTCTTATCTTTACCTCCGAAAGATCTTGGAAAACTAAAACGATTACGATTATGTACATACATATATCCATAGGAGAGCTGGTGCCAATAGAAAATCCTACTCATGGTAGCCTTTCGGCTGACGCCTTACAATAGAGCCCACACCGGCAGTAACGGTAGCGTTCTCAAACAAAAAGGCACATTTTTCTCAAACGTTGGTGAAATTTTTGAAAAAATCTTTATTAGCAAATTGAGAATTAAGGTTTTCTCAAACGTTTGAGATTTTTTGCCCTGATGTTTATTGGGTTTGGCTGCCAGGGTATTTGTTGATTCATGGATCATGAGTGAGTGTGTATTTGGCACATTTGGATTTGTCTCCATCAAGAATTATCTAAAGATAAACCTTGGTCTCCATTAATGAATGTGGCAACACTTTAAACTGCTTTATCGTCTTGTTTTTGACGTTTCAAAGCAATTTTCACGCATACACACATAAGTTTTCAAAAAGGGCTGTTATACGCACATTGCATTTTCAAACGGCATTTTAGGAAATTATTTTATTATTTTATTTCTTGGTGTTTTCTTTATAAATAAGGAAAAATCGAGACTGCAAGACACAAAATTCAATCGAGAATGTTTAGAAAACCTGTGAGTGCTGCAAATGGAAAGGAAAATCAATTACAATCTGTAAAGGCATTCCCAGCACCACCCCAGAAGACGAATCATATGAAGAATGTAAGAAATATGGATATATTTTAAGGGTTGCGTAAATTTAAAGACCTAATTCACTACATTACCTTTAGATTGTTGATAATGGGAAAGGGAATCCGTCTATCGCCATACCAAGGCCTGTACCGTCACATCGGTCCGCTTGCGCTACAACGAGCGCAAACGGGAACGGCGTGTCTCATACTGCGCGAGCTTCTCAAGTGCCGACCGCGGCAGGAATGACAAAGTCAAGACAACTCGCCCAAAATAACACCGCACGTTCTACAACAACTCCTCTGGCTACGTCTACCACGAAACCGAATATCATCAAGCATATAGGACCCAAGCCATTGGCCACATCCACAGTAATTCATTCTACCACTTCTTCTGGCTCTTCTAATACTAAAAAAATTGTTACTGAAAGTGAAAAGGTAACTGTAAAATCCACAGAAGTGCCTAAAAATAAGCCAACAGAAGGTGGTATAAACCAACCTACATCTACCACTGCGCCAACTACAAATGCAACAAATAAGGCTGAAAATGAAAAGACTGGTAAGTAGAGCAAGTACCTACTTGATAATAATTAGTATGCAAAATAACTTATTTTTGTGTAGGAACAAACAAAGAAAAAAAACAATGGTCTTTATGTAATTTTGATATCGGTCGACCACTTGGTCGTGGTAAATTCGGCAATGTATATCTGGCGCGTGAGAAAGAATCAAAGTTTGTTGTTGCACTGAAAGTTCTATTCAAAAAACAAATACATGAATCAAATGTAGAGCATCAGGTGCGACGTGAAATCGAAATACAATCCCATTTGCGCCATCCACACATACTTCGTTTATATGGCTATTTTCATGATGATGCACGCATATATCTTATATTAGAGTACGCCCCAAAGGGTACACTCTTCAAAGAGTTACAAGCACAGCCAATGAAACGTTTTAATGAACCACAATCGGCTGCTTATATACGTTCATTAGCTTCAGCATTGCAGTACTTGCACGAGCGGGACGTGATACATCGTGATATCAAACCGGAAAATCTGTTGCTAGGACATAAAGGTGATCTAAAAATAGCCGATTTCGGATGGTCAGTGCATGAGCCGAACTCGATGCGTACAACACTTTGCGGTACACTCGATTATCTCCCCCCGGAAATGGTACAAGGTAAACCACATACAAAAAATGTAGATCTCTGGAGTTTGGGAGTTTTATGTTATGAATTGGTGGTGGGACGTGCGCCTTTCTTCGCTACAGACTATGACGACACCTACAAGAAAATTATAAAGGCCGATTATAAACTACCCGATTTTGTTTCACGTGCAGCTGCTCATTTTATTTCAAAGTTATTGGTTCTTAATCCGCAACAACGTCTACCTCTGGATCAAGTATTTCTCCATCCCTGGGTCGCAGCATATAATAAACAACAATAAACAAATATAACTTGAAGCTTTCTTATTTTCATCTCTAAACGAAAATTAGCGTCACTCCGAGATTGAACAAAAAATTTGTATGAATATGTTGTATATCCATAGTTTCAAGCAGAGGTTTTGCTAAAGAGATATTGACAATTTATTTTTACCGCAAAATAAAGAAATATACAATTAAAAAAGTGAAAAATTCATTGAAAAATGCGAGTTTGTCGCTGTATCTTACAAAGGAGTGCCGCTAACTTTGAATTTATGTATTAATTAAAAATTGTTTAGTAATCTAACATTGTTTGTATATACTTTTGGTGTTTTTGAGATTTGTCTTTACCTTTGTAGTCAGAAGATTTATTTGTAATATGGTTATATTTATAAGAAAGAAATGTTGGCATAGACTTAGTGGCAAGACACATCAAATGCACGAACTTACATATTTACATGCATTCAACATTCATATAGCCATAAAATTATAGCACATCTATTTGCCAATTAATTGTTAATAAATTGGCTTTGTCGAGATATGCATATACTTAACATACATACATATATTCATTTGTTATAAACATTTTTATCGTTTTTTAAATAAAATTTCAAACTTTTTTAATAGTAAAGAAAAACTGCTCATTTTGCTACTTCTACGACCTTATATCGACGCTTCCAAACAAAACTGTACTAAGTCTGTAAACTGTGTTTTGCAGGAGAAGCTCTCAAAGTTTGAACTCGATATGAAATTGCAGTTGTATGCTAAGTACATTTTCACTTGTAACTTCTGTTTGGATTGAACGATCAACACCAAAACTCGACAGTATCAAAGTTAGGGTTCGCTTTATATAAAACCGTAAGAAAAAATAAAAACTTGCTACGTTGTTTTTCATGGCAAGCTCTCAAAGTTTTTATTCTGAAAAAATGACGAGTTGTATTATATGTACACTTTTGCTCATAACTTTTGATTGGATTGTCCGATTGATCCCAAAATTAGACAGCATCTAAATTAAGACACGTAGTACTTGAAAACGCCAAAAACGGGAAAATGTACTAAGTCGACTTAGTACAGTATTGTTTGGAAGCGTCGATATGGATTGACTGTGCGTAAACCTTTAATTTTCCAATTAAAAAAAAATACATCCAAGTCGGTTTGCTAAGTTACATCAAAATTTAGATACTTCACTCAATTGCCATTTTTGTACATGGAAAACCATTTGAAAACTTTCACTTCGATGCCTTTTAAAAATTAAAATAATCCAAAAAAATAAAACGAAGAAAAAGGCGCAAAAAAAAAATAAATTCAAAATTTCCTAAAGAAATCGATTTGGAAATGCAATCTGGTTATTAATTCTCTAAAGTACACGGAGCAATGAATTCAGACCTTACCATACGGAAAGTTTTGCAGGTGGCTGAACAAGCGCAAATGCCCATTTATGGTAATCAAATACCTACATACATATGTATGTATATTAATAAAGACTATTTATAATTTAAACTTAATTAGTACCCGTATTAATTGGCAATGAGTGGTTAATCCTTGCGCTGCAGGAAAAGCGTCGCATTGAAGATATCCGCTTATTTTCTTACAACAAAGTCAACTCAAAAGGTACATAAATTGGTATTAATATATATTCTTCTGTTTACCTCCGAAAGATCTTGGAAAACTAAAAGAAATATACATTTATGTACATACATATATCCATAGGTGAACTGGTGCCAATAGAAACTCGTACACATGGTATCTTTTCGTCTGACGCCTTAGGTCAGCATTCCTCATTTCAGCAAAACAACTTGAGAGCGGGTGTGTTACCTGATGTTATCGCACATGCCTGTAATGTTAATGCAGCTATACACCAGCAGCAGCAGCAGATGTGTCAACAACAACAACAGCACATGACACAACCACAAACGGTAATGCCTCCCAATTTGCTACAATACATCCAAGCGCAACTAATGTCCAGCATGACGGCCACAGCAGCCCCAACAATAGAGCCCACACCAGCAGTAACGGCAACATTGCAGCAACAATTGGATTGGGCAAAAGCGTGTGGCGCACTCTCATCTAATGCAACGCCAGCACCAGATGTCATGGTAATGCGTTTAATTGATTGTGTTTGCCTTTTCTGCTATTTTTTTATTAAACAATTTACCTTTAGTTTCCCTTACATCATACAACGGCCACATCGACCACAGAATTTGGTGGTCGACAAAACGCATCGTCGTCACAAAGGTCAAACGCCACTAAGGCGCGGTGCTGCAATCGCGCCTGCAACACCATGGATGTAGATATAGACTTTGCGACGCCGTTTTCGTCCTCATGGCGTCAGCCTACCACCGTTTCTCATTCGAACACTAGCCTGAGCGCTCGGCAACAGGCGAAGCAACGCAAAATGTTACGGTTTGGAAATTGAGCTTTTGAAAACCAAGAGCAAAGCAAACGTGTGTCTGTGAGAAAAAAAACCGTTTTTTCGTTATAATTTTTATTAATTGATATTTTCGCGCTTTTTTTGTTTGGATGTACAATATTGCTTAACTAAAAAAAATTAAAGTCTTAGGTATGTACAAATGTTTAGTGTAACTGTCGCAACCTTCAAACCTATCTCTTTTTATTCGTTACTTTTTGCGTTTTAACATTTTTTTGAATATTCTTTGATTTGTCTGCTTTAAATCTTTTTTGAATATTCTTTGATTTGGCTGCTAATCCATTTGCTGAACTTTTCGATTGTGTGCCTTTACGTATTGTGTTCTTAGCGATTTTTTGTGTCTGTTTCAATTTCTGTTTTGGTATTTTGGGTATAACTTTGGCAACTCCTTCGTCCGCGTTGATTTTGGCAAAGTAACGTTTTTCTCCACATTTACCATTAAAACGGTTAATCGGCGTTTGGCCGGGTTTATCCAAGCCAGTGCGCAGTGCAGCATTTGTTGTAGCAGCTTGTATTTCGGTTACAGTTCCAATACGTAAATAAAAATCTTGTAGTATAAATTTGAAATCTTCTACTAAAATATCTTTTCTGACAACAATTTTATGCTCTTTCTCGTTACTCAAAGTGCAGCCGTTTACTTCGTTAACCTTGAAGTCTCTTTCCTTTCCTATATCCGGTTTCCAAATGAGCGCTATTTCCTTGCCACCATGTGGATTATAGAAGAAAGCTGCGAAATCGGAATATGCTTCCTGTAAATAGATTTGTGCAGAAAAAGGAATATTTATCATCAATAGCGGCAAGAAAATTTAAAAAAAAAAACCGTTGAAAGGTTTACACTTGCCCGCAATTTTCCCATCATGTTTGGCAAGAAGTTACTATCTGCTAAAGGCAACCGCCAATTTGGTTTCGTTCGCGCTGCAAATGAACTACCAAATTCATGAGCCATTGAGTTCGCCAACATATCTGGTTTCAGCTGAATTACCAAATCGTAGCCAGTATTCGGTGCTACAAAAATTCGACCGGGTCTTATAGGCTCATCATTTGATAATAAAGCTTTCTCAATAATATCCAAAGAGTGACGCGCCAATAGTGTAACACGTGCCATAACATTGACATTAGGTTTGCTCGGCGATGACCACAAATTGCCCATATG
This sequence comes from Urophora cardui, assembly GCA_960531455.1. Classification (NCBI taxonomy): domain Eukaryota; kingdom Metazoa; phylum Arthropoda; class Insecta; order Diptera; family Tephritidae; genus Urophora; species Urophora cardui. Next base: position 160,031,172 of record OY482672.1, on the reverse strand, counting down.
TTCTCGATCAAAAGATGTGGCTATACAAAGAGGGGGGAATGTGTCACGTTCCGTACTAAAACGATGCTCCAAATCAGTTATATCACTTTCTAATTAAAGCAGAAACGGTCAAAAAAAAAAGAGGATTAATAATATCAAATTGACCTTTGGACACTTCTATAGTATGTACCATCCATTGCATTATTGAAGTTCAACAAGAAAATCTCACTGCGCCAATTAGTATTCCTTAGCAGCTGTAGGAATCTTATAAACCCAGTTTGTGGCGAACAAGGAATTTTTTCTGCTGGCGTTTTTAGATATTGCGAGGCGATTAGTAGTTCAGTGCACTCCTCCGGCCACAAATCGGCATCGATCAGCTGCGTACTCAGCCAACGCTTTGCAATCATTACAGCGCCGCCGAAACTGTTGTGCTGCTGATATAATGCGTGCAATACGCCCGTCACTTTCGGCAGCACATATTGGCGTTTCTCGAGCGCAATGCTTGCCTCACAATGGACATATTGCGTTATGCCGCGTTCATTTTTCTCCTTCTTAAGCAGCGCCACCTCTTTGGGCTGGGCCATTTCGATGGCGAAACAATAACCTTGCTTAAGCACCAAAATGCCATTGTACGTTAACTTTGTGTGGAGTTTGTGTTTCTCACGTAACAATTGAGCTATTTTTATGTAAAATGCCATTTTGAGGGCGCGCAGAGCACCCAACTCACCGGGCCATTTACCACTGAGTCCTAAAAGAATAATGTTTATAGAAATGTACACCTTAATATACTACATATTTATGTATGTATGTATGCATTAAGCTACCTAATTGTATTACACCACGTTGCACTTGCGTAGCGTACATTTGTTCTCCAATCATGCGTGCCTGGGGCAAAATGGGCACCGCCTCACAGTAGCGAAAAACTGGCGATATACCCGCTATCGAGACAATCTCCAGCGGCAGTTCATTTAAGGCATGCAGTTTACGCGCGAAATCATCAAAACAACGAATAACATTCAAGGAAGTGTCTTCGGCATCAACATCTTGCGCGACCTTGAACTTTTCGGGCATTTTGTCTGTTTTGAAAATGGGTGTTAGACGGTAGGCTATCTCCAATTCACCGGCGATATAATCAAAATCTTTCTGCTCTAACTGAAAATGATGTTGCAGAAGATGGGTAACGATGGATCGCAAAACCAAACGGCGTTTCCACAGGCTGTCGCTTGCGGATGCCCACACAACAGATTCTGTAATAGTGCCATCCTGGAAACGTCGCAATTGCGCCTTTTCACCCCAAAATTTGCGAAACTCTTCAGCGCCCTGAGCAATAGATTCGGGACCTTCGTTCAATACTTCAAACGATTTATCGGGATTTAGTATGAGACCAAGGTGACAATGGCGACCATACTCTGGCGGTTTCTCCGCGCAATTCCAAGAGATGATCGGCTGTTCTAACGGCAGTATAGCGTGTACCCGCTCACCCAACCCTTTGCGTAAGAGGCTATTGAATAAAAAGTGTTATTTTTTGTTATCGATACACTCTTTAATAAACATACCTCACTATCACTTTCATCAGCAGTGGATACGCATAACCTCCAAAATTGTACTTATCCGCTGGCGCAACATGCATTTCCAAAATTTGCTCGACCACATCACTTTTATAAATTCTAAAAATATAATGGTTTCATGCTTGTATATGTACATATATGCAAAATGCAAATATATTCTGGTTAGGAATGTGACGCTTACTTGAGCAATTGATCAAACTGACTGTAGAGTGGAAATTTCGTCATAAAGAGTATTTGGAAGCTATTTATTTTCATGTCGTTCAGCATATCAACGGCTAATTTTGCTTCGAGGCGCACGCGTCGATACAGCTCCGGATTGAGATTCGCTGTCATATTATGAAAACCCGTAACATCAATGAAAACCACCTCATAATAAGTATGAAATTGCTCCATTGTCGGTTGATTGGCAAGATCGGTTAAATTATCCGACAATGAAATGCCTTTGCCGTCCTCATCCCAAGCACTGTAAGCTGTTAAGTGAAATGAATTTTCTTTTAATGTGAAATTTCTTTTATTAATTTACAGCTTACCTAATTGATTCCAAACAGTACGAGCAATTTGATAGCTACTCATATTTATATGTAGCTTACGTTGTTTGTACAAATATACCATAAACATTGCCAGCAAATGCGCCGAGAAACTATTGAAACCCACATCAAATTCACGCTGACGCATCCAAATTTTGAGTAGTACAAGACCTTCTTGCAGATTTTTGCGTCCATCGAAGGTGGAATAAAGTAATTGTTGATTCCTTTGCACAGTGAGATCGTAAAGCACACCAGCATTATAATTTGGTGTAGCCAGTGGGACGGCTACTTCGTTATTGTCATCACCAAATATGCTAGCGCGTACGTTGCTGTTCCACGGTACAAACCGATTCAATTTGAAAGAGCTCTCCTCAGCCGCCACAAAAAGGCGTAGGCGCAATTTCTTAGCGATAGTTGGGACTTGATTTTTGCCAACGCCACCAGCACCGGTCGTTAGTGGTGTCGGTATGATTTCCAGTATCGGCTTCAGTGGATTATTATTATGATAGACGAATTGAAGTTTATCTATTGTTAGTTCGCTGGAAAATTCTTCACTACTAAGCAATTTATCACCAATGTAAGTTAAATAATAAGCACGCTTCTGATCATAAATTAAATTCAAGTAATTCTCTTTCTGAAAACACTCCTTTGGCATGTGAATACAAATGTCTACATTTATTTGTGGACCGATTAGGGTTTGTGTAGCGGCAGCACCAATCAAATACGGCGATACTTTTGGTTTGATAAACTCAAATTGAAATACTTTCTGCTGTTGTACATGCAAGTGTCGTAAGGAAATTGGAAATTTTAAATGACTATGGCGCAACCATTCCTGCTTATTCATATCTTCTTTTGGGGTTTGCGTTTCAAGGCGGCTGAGAAATTGCTTGAAGTGCTCTAACCAGCTTGTAATGTAGTTACTGTATTTGTCCTTCAACTTGAGCTCAGCTAACATTTCCTTCACTTGCAAGCGAAAAAGATTTGAATGGAAAAGATTACGCGTCTCCTTTAATTCATTGATCTCTTCGAGCGTTGGTGGCTTCACTCTCTCATTCATAAGTTTTTCACGTTTGATCGCTTGGTGCGCGGCAACGGCACTTGCAGAAGTGGCATCATGCGACAGCGTTGCCGACCCACTCATTTTACCGCGCTTGTGGAATCTTCCAACACTTTTTTTGTTTCCGCCATCATCATTAATGCTGCTATTGCCTTCGCGTGCTACCTTTTCCAACATTACATCATCCGGGGCATCCCCGTCATCCACCTACATAAATAATGAAAGCAAAATAATTTATTGTCCAGATTATCAAATCCGATTATTATTTGCATTACGTGTTCATTAGTTTTTCTTTTAGTATTCACCATTTTATTTTTAATTAAATACAAAAAATTCTATTTACGTCTACACGTGCGCCAATCACAAATTACAATAACAACAAAAAGTGCAAATAAAAAAAACAAACAGCTGTTTAAGACAGGTAAGTTCAGTGGTGAAATAAAAAATCTTGGATATATTTTGTTATTGTAATAGCCCCGACACATATCATACGTCATAGTACAACCACTGACCGACGGCGTGATATCTCTCAGTTACCTCACGCAATAGTTCAAAATCGACACCATTCACGCACGTAAACGCACGCATACTCAACGCAAGAATCAGTTGTTTTCCTTTGTTTACATTCTGCATTGTTTTTGGTTTGTTTGGAATGAGTTGAATAACAGCGTTACCATTGTACAGCAAAGTATACATGCAGTTTTTGATTTCGTAGTAACTTGTGTTTGGTTTCGTAGTAATTTTTCTTGAAAATCGTATTATTCATAGAATTTATTTATAAATAAATTTTTAAATTGAAAATGTTGTATCATGATAATTTAAAACCAAATATTAATTGCAGTTTTGTTTACTTCTGACTCCGTGCTTCTACATTTTCTACTACTATTTCTTAAAGGCTTTTAAGAATATGTACATATGTATGTGCACTAAGAAACCTAATTTTTGCAATTAATAAAATGCAGAAATTATATACAGATACTATTTTTGTTTTAATTTTTAGTAAAATATTCACCGCGGTTATTTTTTAATTTATGTATTGCATATGTACGTATTTCGGTCTTTTTGTTGTTTATGCTTGTTGTCAAATTCACGAGCTCACCAAATATTATTCACCTGACAGCTTTTAAAAATTTGCTATCCGGGGTAATTTTGCTAAATTGAACAGTCAAAAATATTCGCAATAGTCACATATATTGTAAATGCAACAGTCAAAAATATCCACAATAGTCAAATTTAGTAAAAACTTCATTTTCTTCTATTTAAATATTTATCTCCATATAAAAACAAATAAAAACGATTGATACAATATGTAGTAAAATTTAGTAAAAAAAAACGCCAAAAAACCTTCATTTTCTCTATTTACATTTTTATTTCCGTGTAAAAAAACGATTGCGGCAATAGTTAAATTTAGTAAAAAAACGCAAGAAAAAACTTAATTTTTTTTATATTACATTTTTATCTCCATATTTAAAAAATAAATTTGTATTCACCGGCTCGAGGTCTTGATAAATTGAAACGCAAGAAATTTTTTGTTTCTGCCAATATATTTCGGTTTACACCACGGTAACCGTCTTCAGGGCAACTGTTTTAACAAAGACAAATATTTATAAATAACAATATAAACAATAAAAACACTAACACAAAATTTTTGTTTACATGTATACATACATTATTTAACACGTCTGCACCTTAGAACGTGGAGATTTTAACTATTTCCTATTTTTTAAGTAAGTGTCGATATAAGTGAGCGCAGTTATCAGTGTCCGCTTTGTAGTTTATTCTTATGTTTGTCGGTATGTTAATTATATGTAACATTTCCAATGTATATCGTTTACAGAAGTGTTGTTCTTGTTCGAGAATTGTCGTTCTCTCAAAATTCGGTTGGTGCCCATTAATTTTACAGTGGGACATAAGTGCTGTTTTTTGTATAGTTGAATTATTGCAATGTTTTATGTCAGACCTATGTTGCGCTATCCTCGTTTTTAGTTTGCGTTTTGTTGTTCCCACGTAAACACTGTTACAAGGTTCATTATTTTTCCCATTGCAAGGAATTTTATAAACTACGTTGCTTTTTTCTAGTTTAGGTATCACAGATTTGGTTCTATTGAATACGTATTTTAATGTGTTTATTGGTTTGTGAGCTATTCGTGTTGTTTCTTTATTATAGCAATCTGACTTTGCTAGTCTTTCAGATAAATGTGGTGCGTAACAAAATGACTTAAATATTTTTGGTTTTCCATGGTCAAGTGATTTATTTTCTGCTATACATCTCGATATTAATGTATTTATAATTTTTTCAGGAAAATCATTGTCTTTTAAAAGTAATTTTATTTCTTGCTTTATGTCTTCGTGGTAAATTTTGTCAGATATTCCCAAAATTCTCCGTATACAGCCCATCGCTGTATTCATTATCATCGCCTTTGTGTGCTTTGAGTAAAAGTTGATGATTCGTCCTGTTGATGTTGGCTTTTTATACCACCTTACTTTTAATTTATTTCCATGTCTAATTAGGATGGACTCCAAATAAACCAAATTTTCCTGCTCTTCAATCTCAGCGGTGAACTTTATATATTTGTCAAATGAATTAAGTGCGTCAAGTGTATTTTTTATCTCGTTTTCGTTTATAATTGCAAATAGGTCGTCAACATATTTTGTGATTAGTCTTGGTTGTTTTTCCAATTTATTAATAGTATTGTCCAACAACTCTTCCATAATTATATCAGCAATTACTGGTGACGTGGGAGATCCCATCGGTAGTCCTTTTAATTGTGTGTATATTGTGTCATTGAATTTAAAATATCGGGTTTCTTGGATACAAAATTTTATAATTTCCATGAATATTTGTTTTGGTATCTTTGTGTGTTCTTTTATAATGTGCCATTTGTTTTGTATTACGTCTAGTGCTAGTTGTACTGGTATGCTTGGGAAAAGCGAGACTACATCGAAAGAAACCAGTTTTTCATTGTCACAAATATACGTATTATTAACCCGGTCCTTGAAGTCCATTGTATTCTTTATATTATATGTCGAGTTCGCTGTTACATTTTTCAAAATATTTGCAACATATTTGCATAGAGCATACGACGGCGAACCAACAACTGAACATATCGGCCTAAGTGGTGTTCCAGTTTTGTGTGTTTTTGGTAGCCCATAAATTCTGGGGGGTAGTGCTGTTGTAGTTATAAGTTTATTCCTTTCCACCTTGGGAATAATGTCCAATTTAAAAAGTTGTTCAACCAAGTCATTGTTTTTCTTTTGTAGTCTAGATGTGGGATCTTGCCTTTGTACTCTATACGTATTTCGATCATTTAAAATCTCCATCATTTTATTATTGTAGTCATTTATATCCATTGCAACCGTTTTATTTCCCTTGTCTGATGTTAAAATTCTAATGTTATTATTTTCTTTCAGAAATTTTCGTGTTTGTCCCACAGTATCAATTATTGCACGATCTATTGCACTTTGCCTATTTTTTGTTGTATGATCTTTTAATAATACTGAGAATTTCGTACGCGCTTCTTCTTGGTGTTCCTTGTTTTTTATTGTTTGTATCAGTTCTTCTCCATCTGCTATACACTGGAAGAGAGGAAATCTTTTATTCTCAAGCGGTAATGCGAACTTTGGACCTTTAGCTAAAAGAGCTTTTATATCCGCTGGGAACTCAACGTTGGTTTTGTTGACAAACCATTCTTCATGTTTGTTATTGTTGACGAGGATGCTATTTCGTTTAATTCGCAACTTCTCATATTTAGCATGTTGTATTCTCTTTAGTGTTGTTGTTAGTTTATTTGTGACACATTTCTCACTTTCCAAAAACTTATGCAGATCATCCACACTCAGCTGTTTTTCAAGTTTTTTTGTTAATTCCTCCATTCTCAGTTTTTGTCTGTTTAATATGTTATGTTTGTGCTTTATTAGTAGACTTAATATTTTTGTGTGGTAGTAATGTGTGTATCTGTCCAATACTTTATCTATATCTGTACGAGCGTCCTTGTCAAACATGAACAATTTATCACATTTAGTAGAGTTTTTTACAAAATTTGGAATTATTTTTGATTTTCTGCATTTTAAAAGGAATTTTAAGCTAGATTTTATTTTTACTAATTTTTTAGATGTTGACTGAAATTTATTTATTGTTGCCTTGTTTCCACAGTTGTTCTTTATTGCTGCATAACCCATTTTGATGGTTGTATGCTCACGGCGTGCCTTCCGTTTTCGTATAAAATTTGGTTTTTGCGACCTTTTCTTCCTTAATAAATTTGTATTCACCGGCTCGAGGTCTTGATAAATTGAAACGCAAGAAATTTTTTGTTTCTGCCAATATATTTCGGTTTACACCACGGTAACCGTCTTCAGGGCAACTGTTTTAACAAAGACAAATATTTATAAATAACAATATAAACAATAAAAACACTAACACAAAATTTTTGTTTACATGTATACATACATTATTTAACACGTCTGCACCTTAGAACGTGGAGATTTTAACTATTTCCTATTTTTTAAGTAAGTGTCGATATAAGTGAGCGCAGTTATCAGTGTCCGCTTTGTAGTTTATTCTTATGTTTGTCGGTATGTTAATTATATGTAACATTTCCAATGTATATCGTTTACAGAAGTGTTGTTCTTGTTCGAGAATTGTCGTTCTCTCAAAATTCGGTTGGTGCCCATTAATTTTACAGTGGGACATAAGTGCTGTTTTTTGTATAGTTGAATTATTGCAATGTTTTATGTCAGACCTATGTTGCGCTATCCTCGTTTTTAGTTTGCGTTTTGTTGTTCCCACGTAAACACTGTTACAAGGTTCATTATTTTTCCCATTGCAAGGAATTTTATAAACTACGTTGCTTTTTTCTAGTTTAGGTATCACAGATTTGGTTCTATTGAATACGTATTTTAATGTGTTTATTGGTTTGTGAGCTATTCGTGTTGTTTCTTTATTATAGCAATCTGACTTTGCTAGTCTTTCAGATAAATGTGGTGCGTAACAAAATGACTTAAATATTTTTGGTTTTCCATGGTCAAGTGATTTATTTTCTGCTATACATCTCGATATTAATGTATTTATAATTTTTTCAGGAAAATCATTGTCTTTTAAAAGTAATTTTATTTCTTGCTTTATGTCTTCGTGGTAAATTTTGTCAGATATTCCCAAAATTCTCCGTATACAGCCCATCGCTGTATTCATTATCATCGCCTTTGTGTGCTTTGAGTAAAAGTTGATGATTCGTCCTGTTGATGTTGGCTTTTTATACCACCTTACTTTTAATTTATTTCCATGTCTAATTAGGATGGACTCCAAATAAACCAAATTTTCCTGCTCTTCAATCTCAGCGGTGAACTTTATATATTTGTCAAATGAATTAAGTGCGTCAAGTGTATTTTTTATCTCGTTTTCGTTTATAATTGCAAATAGGTCGTCAACATATTTTGTGATTAGTCTTGGTTGTTTTTCCAATTTATTAATAGTATTGTCCAACAACTCTTCCATAATTATATCAGCAATTACTGGTGACGTGGGAGATCCCATCGGTAGTCCTTTTACCACGAAGACATAAAGCAAGAAATAAAATTACTTTTAAAAGACAATGATTTTCCTGAAAAAATTATAAATACATTAATATCGAGATGTATAGCAGAAAATAAATCACTTGACCATGGAAAACCAAAAATATTTAAGTCATTTTGTTACGCACCACATTTATCTGAAAGACTAGCAAAGTCAGATTGCTATAATAAAGAAACAACACGAATAGCTCACAAACCAATAAACACATTAAAATACGTATTCAATAGAACCAAATCTGTGATACCTAAACTAGAAAAAAGCAACGTAGTTTATAAAATTCCTTGCAATGGGAAAAATAATGAACCTTGTAACAGTGTTTACGTGGGAACAACAAAACGCAAACTAAAAACGAGGATAGCGCAACATAGGTCTGACATAAAACATTGCAATAATTCAACTATACAAAAAACAGCACTTATGTCCCACTGTAAAATTAATGGGCACCAACCGAATTTTGAGAGAACGACAATTCTCGAACAAGAACAACACTTCTGTAAACGATATACATTGGAAATGTTACATATAATTAACATACCGACAAACATAAGAATAAACTACAAAGCGGACACTGATAACTGCGCTCACTTATATCGACACTTACTTAAAAAATAGGAAATAGTTAAAATCTCCACGTTCTAAGGTGCAGACGTGTTAAATAATGTATGTATACATGTAAACAAAAATTTTGTGTTAGTGTTTTTATTGTTTATATTGTTATTTATAAATATTTGTCTTTGTTAAAACAGTTGCCCTGAAGACGGTTACCGTGGTGTAAACCGAAATATATTGGCAGAAACAAAAAATTTCTTGCGTTTCAATTTATCAAGACCTCGAGCCGGTGAATACAAATTTATTAAGGAAGAAAAGGTCGCAAAAACCAAATTTCATATTTAAAAAAAATACACTTATGTTAACATAATTTTATAATCGGCAACATTCGGAATAGTTATTGAGGTACTTTGGGAGCATATTGAAAGATTCGTACTAATTTACTACAAAATGATCGCTCCGGCAACCCTGTTGCAAAGTGAGCAATCATGAGAGCATCAGCTGACACGTTATTACGTGAAAAATCAAATTGAGCTAGATTTCTACGATACGTGCGTCAAGAGAGCCGTCGTCATGCGTTGGTGACTGGGCATTAAGCCGTATCACGAAAATAAAGTTTGCGTGTGTCAGTTTTATTTGAACACTTACGTCGAAAAAATATTTGTGGTGTAAAAAATTTTTTTTTAGGGCCGCGTTAAAAACAGCTAAATCGCGTTTTTTGTAATAACTTCCTTATTTGATTTCGGATCTCTATGATCTTAATGTCGCAGAAAAGGTCTCGCTCTGCACTATATTTGGCCCATATAAAGTTTCGACCTCAAAGGTTGTTCTAAGTTTTACCTTTAAAAATTTTGGAGTTACTATCCCTGGATTTTTTTATTTTTATCACTAATACAAAAATCTCAAAAAACCATGAGGACTCCCCCAAAAAAATTCTAGCCTTTATTCACAAACAAAAAAATTATACCGTTTTAAAATCAGAGAACCATTTTTTTGAAAAATTATCCCAAGTTCTTATTTATATGAGGCAGTAAAGCCATATAGTATGAGTTTTTGATTAAAAAGTATTCTAAGTCCTCGTTTGACTTGATTATGTACCGCGATAGAACAGCTGTCAATACTGGACACATGATATGCAAAAAATTGTTGATGATTGGACTATTCGTGCTGATCAACGTTATTCATATTGAATGATATTGGCTGTAGTGAAGTTTTGGCAAGTATTCAAGTGGGACCTCTAAGCACAGCGCGATGGCTTACAACGGCTTCACGATTTCTGCATCCGTGCGTATCGTAAAATCATCCAAGTCATTTAAAAAAAAAACTGCTAGAGTTCGTTGTAAAATTATACGCGCCTAAAGAGACAATGGAAGTCTAAATGTATTATCAATACTTGCGCTGGATGCGTCGTCTGCCCCTAGAAATGCAGTTAATTATTCAGCCTACAATTGAAAATAATGCATATTACTTTAATCCCGAAAACATCTTCTTATCTATGATAACCGAGACCGAAAATGACGATGTCCTCCAAATTTTTAGATATTTATGAAAGAAGTTTGAGAGCTCTGAAAGTGAGTTCTTCGTCGTTTATATTACTTTGCTCACACTCAAAAAAAATTACTCAGATTATGGAAAAATGTGAATGATTCGCCGCTAAAGACATATTTTCATTGTTTTGAATACAATTTTCTTTAAAACATTCAGGTCTCGAACGTATAAAACAACTTAAAATTTATGTGCAGGGTATTCTCTTTCCTCTCATATGCATTTTATATACATATATGTACGTATAGTTTTTTCCCCTTTTCTTTATTTTTATTACCTCAACAATAGTTACTCATACGCCCCCCATCGGATCGCTTTGTATGTGAAAACTGAAAATGTTTTCTTAAATATCTCGAAAATGGGAGCTAATCCGGATTTTCTAAAAACGCCATCGTAATCTGGAGCCAAAAATTAAGCTGACGTGTTTCGCCGTTTCTCTGTGGTAATTTTTTATAAAAAAAAACAAGTGTTTTATTTTACAACGTTATAACTTTTTTGTTTGTGAATAAAGGCTAGAATTTTTTTGGGGGATTCTTCATGGTTTTTTGAGAGCTTTGTATTAGTGATAAAAATAAAAAAATCTAGGGATAGTAACTCCAAAATTTTTAAAGGTAAAACTCAGGACAACCTTTGAGGACGAAGCTTTATATGGGCCAAATATAGTGCTGAGCGAGACCTTTTCTGCGACATTAAGATCGTAGAGATCCGAAATCAAATAAGGAAGTTATTACAAAAAACGCGATTTAGCTGTTTTTAACGCGGGCCTAAAAAAAAAAATTTTACACCAAAAATTTTTTTTCGACATAAGTGTTCAAATAAAACTGACACACACTAAACTTTTTTTTTGTCCATATAACGTGATACGGCTTACTGGGCATTTACACTACAACTCCATAATAGGGCCCTTCCACGATCAAATATTTGATCAAATCGTGTATATGTGGTAGTAAAATTGTCTATGTGTTTTTCACACGTACGTGTTTGATGCCGATTTGACCGAAATCAAAAATTTTTGTTTTCCATCAAATTGGATGGCTACTTGACGTGCGTTGTGGATGCGTGTAAGGTGCTGTTTGATCAAATTTCAGTGCCAAATTAGCATTTGACGTGTGTTGCAACCATTTGATCAAATTTCAAATGTAAATAAACGTGTGTTGCATTATATGCTAACGCAATATATGCAATGCAATCGTCAGTGTCACTCATTTTGTGCTCCAAAATTTAATTCTATAAACAAATTAAAAGAAATGTCAGCATTAATACGTGATAAAATTTCTATTGTAAATAATAGAAAGCTAGAATGAAATTTGATGGGCTATATGATGAGCTATTTGACAACGATTTGATCAAATTACACAGACACGCGATTTGATCAAATGATTTGATCGTAAGGGCCCTATAAGACAGGTTGTGTCAGCTGACACGGGCTACGTGCGTGCGTCGTTGACTGGTTGGACTATCAATCCGTCTACGTCGACGTATGTGACTTTAACTACAGAGGTGGTGGCAAAATATTAATAGGGGCGTCAGAATGAATACTTTTCCGTCAATCCAGTAATCCGTTTAACTGACAGCAGAGTGGAATTACATGTATTTGAATGACGATCGACACATTCAGTACTTCAACTTTGCCGTAACAAATATATGAAATTGAAGTATGTGTCAGTTAAACGGTGCTGGATTGCTGGAAAAGTATTCATTCTGACGGGCCCATAACTCTTTATTTAAAAAAAAAAGTGAAATTCAACAGTAGCTAAAGGTTAACAATGAAAAGCAATCAGCTGACATAGCGACGGATTGACGTATACCAAAAGTTGAGTGTTGGCCAACTTTGGTACGTTGCGGCGACGGATCCGTCGTACTTGTGACGATGCACATTTAAATGCCAACAGTTTGCTGAGCTGTCAGTCACATACGTCGACGTAGACGGATTGACGTATGTAATGTGACGGGCCTATAATTGGTGGAGTCATGGCCAAATAATTCTATATGGTCGTATACATAACCTAACTATTGAATGTCCATGCAAGGGAGAGTAGCTCTTCTTCAGCGTGTTTGCAGCTTATGTCAAACTATTAGCCCCGACACATAGCATACGTCAATCCGTCTACGTCGACGTATGTGACTGACAGCTCACGTACTTGACGGAGAGGTCGCCACATAGGAAACGTTGACGGATATACATAAATCAGCTGTTTGATTAACCTTTAACTACAGAGGTGGTGGCAAAAATTTAACTCTTTAGAATATTTTGTAATTTCTCTTTTAAGTTGCCCTCTTGAAATTCAGTTTTCAGTAACTTCACATCTCCTGATAATTATTGACCATTTTGGTTTTATGGAGGAATGTTTTACAAATGAGAAAAAACTCGAAAAGCAAATTGCAAAAAAAGTAAAATTCAAGAGTAGCTAAAAGTTAACAATCAAAAGCAATCAGCTGACATAGCGACGGATTGACGTATGCCAAAAGTTGAGTGTTGGGCAACTTTGGTACGTTGCGGTGACGGATCCGTCGTACTTGTACCGATGTGCATTTAAATGCCCACAGTTTACTGAGCTGTCAGTCACATACGTCGACGTAGACGGATTGACGTATGCTATGTGACGGGCCTATATCGTCTTTTATAGTAAGCTGTTAAATTATCGTCTCTTGTTTTGATTTTTCCCTCTTGCACGTGTTATTCGTGTAAATAGCTTGTTCGCTAGCTCTTTTTCTGTTTTTGACATTCTTATGGTCGTAGCGGCTAAAAAAGAATAGGCGATTACCGTTGAACGGCCGTAGATAAGAATGTCAAAAACAGAAAAAACGCCAGCGAACACACAAGCTATTTCCACGAATAACACGTGCAAGAGGGAAAAATCAAAACAAAAGACGATAATTTGACAGCTTACTATTCCAAAAACAAAATAGCCGTCCTCTGCTGCGTCCACCATTTTATTATTGCATCATGACGGCCGTTCAATGATAATCGCCTATTCTCTTTAGGCTGATACGACCATATAGAATTATTTGGTCATGGGTGGAGTGAAATGTCAAAATAGTATTTCGCCTTGGTTAAAATCAGAATTCGCTTGGTGCCGCCTTGCATGACAAGTTTGATGAAACGTCAGTCAGGAAATCTGGCATTTGTTTTTTCAAAATAAAATGTGGAAAGTGGACACAAAAATATGTTTCACTTGAAAAACGCTAGCGAACACACCAGCGAATAACAAGCGAAAGAATATAAAATCAAAACAAAAGATGATAAATTGGCAACCTATAAAACAGAAAGAAGAATGTTGTTAATTCGCTTTGATTTTGACATTATACTCAACCATAACAAACTTTGTACGTATAAAAACGAAAATTTGGTAATTCTCCACTGAGCCTACCGATGCTCACAAACTGTATACCCAATAAACATTTTTCTTCATTTTCAATTTGAGGTTAATTTGAGAAGTAATCCTATTGTCAAATATCAAACGTTAGTTATCAAATGCACCTCAAATTTCCCTTGATAGCGTTCTCAAGCAAAACGGCACATTTTTAGTATGGGATTTTGGGCTGATTCTCAATTTGATTCATTTCATTTTCTCAAACCTATTTCAAAGGTGGTACGAAATGGAATGCAATCAATAGATGTTTGTATGTATTATATATTTGTACTCTAGTACAGAAAAATTGAGGGATAGTGAGAGTGAGAGAGTTTGTGTTGTGAGCGCAGAAATGGAATGGAATAAATAGATGTACATATCGTCGTACCATACGAAAACTAACATACATTTTTTTGTGACTGACGAAAAGTAACAAGTTCGACTTTTGGCTGACGAAAACTATCAATTTCGTTTAAACAGTATATAATTACTAGGGCATGGAAATCTATGCAAATACATGTTTTTCTTAGATTTAGGTAGAGCAAAATAAATAAACAATCTTTGCGAATCGTGAAATTGTCTTAAAAATGGCATTCAAATGTTTTTGCATATTTTGCATATTTTGGTCATATATGCATATTTTTACATATTTTGCGTTGTTTGCATTTTTTTATTACATATTTCGCATTATATTGCCTATTTTTGTAATTTGCTAGTTGAAAGTTTTATACAAACGAAATTTATGCATAACAGTCATCTGACGACGAATAGAGTTTCGTGTGAACACGGCTATTATTAGTATTTTCGATACGGTGCATACCTGTCGACAAAGAGCCGTTTTCAAACATGCTCCTATTACCTCTGTGGATGCAGAACGTTCGTTTTCTATGTATAAGAGCTTTTTTCGACCGAATCGGCAAAGTTTTCTTTTTGAGAATATGAAAAAATATTTCATTGTGTATGCTAATGAATCGTTAAATAAGGATTAAGCTTTACAAATTATGAAATGTTCAAGACAAGGATGGGCATTTTTGCATTACCATTCAAAGTGCATTACCATTCAATAGTGAATGGTAATGCAATTGTGGCTTGCACTACCATTCAGTAGTGAATGATAATGCAAATGTGGCTTGCACTACCATTCAGTAGTGAATGGTAATGCAAATGTGGTTTGCACTACCATTCAGTAGTGAATGGTAATGTAAATGTGGCTTGCACTACCATTCAGTAGTGAATGGTAATGCAAATGTGGTTTGCACTACCATTCAGTAGTGAATGGTAATGTAAATGTGGTTTGCACTACCATTCAGTAGTGAATGGTAATGCAAATGTGGTTTGCACTACCATTCAGTAGTGAATGGTAATGCAACTGTGGCTTGCACTACCATTCAATAGTGAATGGTAATGCAAACGTGGCTTGCACTACCATTCAGTAGTGAATGCGAATGCAAATGTGGTTTGCACTACCATTCATTGCATTCCCACTACAAGTATGATTTGTGAAAACCTATGATCGTAGTTTAGGTATTAAGTGGCAAATCTATTTAATAACGAGAAGGAAGTTTATGGGATATTCTACACATAGAATAAGGCTTATAAAACTGATTGGAAACCAACGCGGCATTGCAATATGTCCTGTGTATATCAATAGGTTTTAAGGTTGTTAATAAATTTCTTTTAAACACGTTGGTAACAAAATACTTATACTTATACAGTGGCTCACAGAGGTATTTTGCATATGGCATTTGTTGAGAAAATATTGGAAATTCGCCTATTTTTTTGAATTCATTTGAAATTTTTTGACGTGATCTGATAGCTGAAGCTTCATACTACAAGTACACAAAAACATGAATCAAAAAAAAATAAACACATTTCATCTTTAATATAAAATTATCAATTTTCTAAGCTAATTCCATGTGCAGAATATCTCACAAACTTCCTTCCCGTTATTAAATAGATTGGCTACTTCATGCCTAAACTGCGATCATAGGTTTCACAAATCATACTTGTAGTGGGAATGCAATGAATGGTAGTGCAAACCACATTTGCATTCGCATTCACTACTGAATGGTAGTGCAAGCCACGTTTGCATTACCATTCACTACTGAATGGTAGTGCAAGCCACGTTTGCATTACCATTCGCTACTGAATGGTAGTGCAAACCACATTTACATTAACATTCACTACTGAATGGTAGTGCAAGCCACATTTGCATTACCATTCACTACTGAATGGTAGTGCAAACCACATTTACATTACCATTCACTACTGAATGGTATAGTGCAAGCCACATTTGCATTACCATTCAATAGTGAATGGTAATGCAAATCAAATTTTCACTACCACTCATCAGTGAATGGAGAATGCAAGGCTGAATGCAATCAAAATTGAATGCACTGTGCCCAACCCTGGTTCAAGACTGAATTTATGTACATATCATAAAAACATACATACATATTGCTAGCTTAGAGTGCAAATTTTGTAAGTCATTTTTTCAAACATTGTAGGAGAGACAAAAAACAAAAAATTAACAAATTTCGAAATGAAAAAAAAAAAATTCTGTTCATGTAAATAGTTCCGTTTATTATTAGCTAGTTATGAATAGTTAGCCAAGTTTCGGCTGGAAAATCATTTCTTGAGTCAAAAAATAGCAGAAGAGAGCCATTGACAGCTCCAAATTTCAGCTAGTAAAATTTTCCCTAGCTGAAATTATTTGCTGCCAAAGTAAGAAACAGCTGTTGAAAAAATAAACAAACGAATACTTTTGATTTTATTTCTTTTGTAATTTTCTGAATTTTTGAAATAGAAATAAAGAAAATTAAATGTTTTTTTTTGACAAAATAACCATTAACAGTCAAAAATAGCATTCAAATTACTAATCGCTAATTTTTACTATTATTCCGTTTCTTGATTTTCTGTTCGTTTCGCTCTTTATGAGGGCAATTCTTTCCGTTTTGCTCACTTGACAGCTAGCTTCTAGTTTAATAAGAAACAAACCTAATATTTTGGACTTCACAATTTTCTTCGCTTTTTGGACTTACACAATTTGCGTATCGCTGAATAGGTTAGGTTAGGTTAGGTTAGGTTGAGGTGGCTGTCTCCGCAATTCATGAAAGCGGGGACACACTTAGGCCGAGGTGGCCCATTGTGATACCACACGGGAGCCCTAGCTTCCTTATCCCTGTTTACAAACCTTTCCGGAAAAATTAGATTCGAAAGTATGATAAGATTAGATGCCCGTTAAGCTAAACCAGCGCGTTTGTTTCATGAAGCGCAGAAAATCTAGTGTCCTTGCATTTTCCATCTCCGCCAGGCACTCGAAAAAGTGTTTATGGAGAAAGCGGTACCTGGATTGCGACAGTGCGGGGCAGTGGCATAGATAGTGCTCAACACTCTCTATTTCCTCCACGTCCCTGCAGCTGCGGCAGAAGTCGTTTTTATATAGGCCCATGCGAGAGGCGTGAGTGCCCATAAGACAATGGCCTGTTAGAAGTCCCACCAGCGGACCTATAGAGAGCCGATTCAGATGCAGCACCGATGCAGACCTAGCCTCATCCAGTCTAGGCCAGATTTGCCTAGAAATCACACAAGTTGACTCCCTGGCCCATCTAGCGTTAGCCTGTTCAATGGAGCGAGATCTCAACCAGTGCTTGCATGAGTTAAGCGGGGGGCCAACCCATGTCGCAGATGTGATATCCTGCAAGCTTGTGCCCTCCCTTGCCAACTCATCTGCAATGCAGTTGCCCCGAACGTTGCTATGGCCTGGAACCCAAATGACGTTCAGGTCGCACCTTTCGGCTAGTTTGTTCAAAGACTCCCTACATTTCATTGCAACTATAGATGTAGCATTGTTACTCTGTAAGGATTTTATGGCAGCTTGGCTGTCAGAGAAGATTTTGATAGAATTTATGTCTGGCAGATCTGTCAGGCGACGAGCTGCTTCCCATATGGCTATGAGCTCAGCCTGATAGACGCTGCAGTGATCAGGTAGGCGCAAACTTACTTTCAGATGAAGCTTTTCGCAGAAAAACCCACTTCCAACTCTATTGTTCAATTTAGAGCCGTCCGTGTAAAGGTGCAGTGTATTAGGGTCGGGATCCCCAAGTTCTTCCACTCGCTCCTCTCCGGGATTCTTGTGGAGAATTTGTTATCCCAACAGAAGGCTGGTATTGCATAGTCCAGCTTTAGAAAATTGGCAGGGACGTTACTAAGAATTTGAGCGTGCCCGAATCTGGTGTCCCTCCAGGGTTCGGTTGCATTGAGCCTTGCCGCGTTGCAGCTGGCAATGAGTTTCCCCTGTATATCCGTGGGGAGAAGAAATAGGATGGTTTCGAGAGCTTTAGTTGGGGTGGAGGGAAGGGCTCCGCTAATAAGCATGGAAGCCATTCGCTGCACTCTAGTTAATTTGCTCTTATTGGTTTCGAGTTCCAGTGCTGGCCACCATATGGTGACTGCATAGAAGAGAATAGGACGCACTACCGCTGTGTACAGCCAATGGACGATTTGGGGGTTAAGTCCCCATATCTTGCCTATCGCTTACATGCGTAAAGTGCTAGCATGGCTTTTTGGGATCGTACTTCTACGTTCCGTTTCCAGTTTAATTTTCTGTCTAGAATAACACCAAGGTATTTAACCTCGGTAGAGAGTTTAATCTCCTTCCCATTTATGGACGGAGGTTTGAATTCAGGTATCTTATGTTTGCGGGTAAACAGAACCATTTCCGTTTTCTCAGAGCTGACACTCAGCCCGCATTTCAGAGACCAGGTTTTTACAATATTGAGTGCATTTTGCAAAAGATCGCTCAGCACCGGTATATGCTTGCCAGTCGCTGTCAGGGCGATGTCATCGGCGTACGCAATGACCTGGCAGCCCGTGTGCTGAAGTTTAGAGAGCAGGGTGTTCGCCGTTAGGTTCCAAAGCAGAGGAGACAGAACTCCACCCTGGGGTGTTCCCCTGTTGGCATACCTAGTTATCGATGAATTACCCATTACAGAAATAATGGCTCTTCTACTAAGAAGAAGTTCAACAAACCTCACGAGAGCCTCCTCTACCTCCAAGTCCCGTAGGGCGGTGGTAACGGCTCCCGGGAGAACATTGTTGAAAGCTCCTTCTATGTCGAGAAAGATGCCCAGTGTGAATTCCTTAAAGGCTAGCCCCTTTTCTATCTTGGAAGTGATGTATCGCTGAATAACAACGATTAGAAATATGACAAGTATCACAGACTTGTTTAGCGTGGTGCGTATTTGATTTTTCTAGCGTTCTACATAAAAATACAGTTTTTCATAAAAAGTGTACTTACACAGTTTGCACTCTAAGCTAACGATATGTATAAACGTACAACGTAAGAGCAAAATTGAATTAAAAAATGTTTGTACCTAATTTATTTAACAATTTTAACTTCAATAAACATGAATTATCTGAAGTTGAAAAAATTTGAATTAATGCATTTTTTTTTTGATTTTTCATGCATATTACTCAGTTTTTGTTGCATTTTTATGCGCATATTTTTTATTTTTTAGTACATGAAATTCCATGCCCTAATAATTACTGATACTTTTCGTCAGCCAAAAGTGGATTTTGTAATTTTTCGTCGGCCAAAAGTCGAACTTGTTAGTTTTCGTCAGCCAAAAGTCGATTTTGTTATTTTTTGTCAGCCAAAAGTCGAACTTGTTACTTTTCGTACAGAATTTTTTTATTGATAGCTTTCGCCATAAATTTTAAATAGGCTAGTTTTCGTATGGTACGACGATATGTACATATGTATTGCATATTTGTAGATATTCTGATGTGATGTTTTTCATTTACCCGTGCGGGTGAATTTTTCCGGTGCCTTTTGTACAGTTACATGAGTATGTTAATATCTTTTTTAAGATACGATTAACACTGCTATTCCGAGCGTTACCGGAAAATTACTTTACTGGTAATTTATGTTGCTGAAAATTGTTACCGTCTTTTCAATTGGTATTCTGGCACAAATGGTAACGCTGACAAAGCATTTCCATACGAACCATGATCCAATAATTCTATATGGTCGTAGCGGCTAAAAGAGAATAGGCGATTACCATTGAACGGCCGTAGATAAGAATGTCAAAAACAGAAAAAACGCCAGCGAACATACAAGCTATTTCCACGAATAACACGTGCAAGAGGGAAAAATCAAAACAAAAGACGATAATTTGACAGCTTACTATTCCAAAAACAAAATAGCCGTCCTCTGCTGCGTCCACCATTTTATTATTGCAGCATGCTCTTACGTGAAGCAAAATAGGTGATTACAGTTAGATGGCGTCTTTCAAGAATGTCAAAAGCAGAGAAAACGCGAGCGAACACACAACGGAACACACAAGCTATTTCCACGAAAAACACGTGCAAGAATGCAAAATCAAAACAAAAGACAATAGTTTGACATAAGCTACAAACTCGCGTAAGAAGAGCTACTCTCCCTTGCATGGACCTTCTATAGTTAGGTTATGGCTGTCAAATTATCGTGTTTTGTTTTGATTTTGCCCTCTTGCACGTGTTATTCGTGGAAATAGCTTGTGTGTTCGCTTGTATGTTTGCTGGCGTTTTTTCTGTTTTTGACATTTTTATCTACGGCCGTTCAACGGTAATCGCCTATTCTCTTTTAGCCGCTACGACCATATAGAATTATTGGATCATGACCATAACCTAACTATAGAAGGTCCATGCAAGGGAGAGTAGCTCTTCTTACGCGAGTTTGTAGCTTATGTCAAACTATTGTCTTTTGTTTTGATTTTGCATTCTTGCACGTGTTTTTCGTGGAAATAGCTTGTGTGTTCGGTTGTGCGTTTGTGTGTTCGGTTGTGTTCGCTGGCGTTTTCTCTGCTTTTGACATTCTTGAAAGACGCCATCTAACTGTAATCACCTATTTTGCTTCACATAAGAGGAGCTGTATAGATTGGTCTTGGATCATGACCTGAAACAACCTCAACATCTTTTGCTTATATCCATGATTCAACAATGTCCGTGTCCAATCACAGCAACTCTGCCGCGAAATTATCCAACGATTTTCTTTTGTGCCGCTGTTCTGTCTTCCATTTGTCCAAACACATCAACTCGTCGCTGGCCAACTTTTGTTCATTATGTTTTGTTCTGGCATTCTTCGAACGCTCTGATTGGTCACTGGCGATAAGAATTGCTGCACAAAGCGTGTTGTCCGAGCACCGACGACTTGGTGCCCCCCTCCTTTCCTCGTCGCCTTCTCACCAACAAACGAACAAAAGCAGCGGGTTGCTCAACTTCGTGTCTCCGTGTTTGGACGTCGACAATAAAAGTTTTCGCATGACGACATACCTTCATACATAGTGGGGCCAGAAGTGTCATGCAAAGAGGAATGTAGAAGAATTTGACAGATGGGGCCCCTATGGAAATGCTAGGGTGCGTGTGTGTGTGGAATATGTCAACAAAAAAAATGCTTGTGTTCGTGTGTTTATGAAGATTGAAGAAGAAGTCAGCTGATCTCATGCATTTTCCCAGGATCCACCTATGCAGGTCGGCTCTTTAAATCAGCTGACTTCTTCTTCTTCAACAGCTATCCAATTTCTCTACATCTGCATATTCTATACAAACATTCGTGTTTACTATTGGTCAAATTCTTCGTTCTCTGAGTTTCTCCATCATTCGCTCGTGAGCTGAATGTCAAATTATTTCGTTCTCCTTTCAGTTTTGACATTCCGTTTGACATTCAGCTCACGGCATGTTTGTGTGTATGTATCATGGACCGACCTGTTAATTGGATCATGCATTTTCCTTTATTGTTGCTCCATGCTTATATCTTAGTTATTTCAAGAGATAGAGGCATGAAACTTGTACTAGATTAAAGTTTACATTATTTGCCAAACACGTATACAAATTTGATAAGGGTGGGCTGACCAAAACTCAGTAAAAACCCATTAGGAACCTATTTATTGTATAACTCAAATGGCACAATCTGAGATATTTTTATACTCAGCTGTACTAGTACACAGAGTATTATAGTTTTGATTTCCTAACGGTGGATTGTAACAGAATGAAATAATCGAGATAGATATAGACTTATATATATCAAAATGATCAGGGTGAAAAGAGAAATCGATTGAGCCATGTCCGTCCGTCTGTCCGTCTGTGCGCACGATAACTCGCGCAAAAATTGAGATATTCTGATGAAATTTGAAATGTAAGTTGGTATCAAGACAGGAACGGATGGTATTGAAAATGGGCGAAATCGGACCATGACCACGCCCACCTCCCCTATATAGTAAAAATCGGAAATTTTGTATCTCAGTCACTAATAGAGCTAGAGTGATAAAATTTCACACACGTATTGAGCTCAGGCCCTTATGAAGAAATATGGTGAAATTTTGGAAAAAGGGCGGTGCCACGCCCACTTATTAAGGGGCAAACATTGAAAGTTTTATGAGTCATAACTCAGAAACCGTTGAAGATATATCGATGAAATTTGGTAGGCGTGATACACTTACTTAGACAAATGGTTGGACGAAAAATTGCCAAAATCGGCTGACGACCACGCCTACTTTTATATATGGGTATTATAAAGTGACCTAATAAAAACATTTTAAGCGATATCTCTGTCAAATATAAAGGTATATCATTGAAATTTTATGGAAGGTGTCCAACTATGGACATAAAACAAAAAATATAAAAATTTTGGAAAATGGGCTGGCACCGCCTCCTTTTAGAAGCAGGAAAATACGAGATTTCTGAGCCCATAACTCGACAAATAATCGATATATTATGACGAAACTCGGTGTATACACTTTCACTACTTGTAGTAATACATGTTCAAAATTTTAGCGAAATCGGTTGACGACCACGCCCACTTTTATATATGGGTATCATAAAGTGGCCTAGTAAAAACATTTTAAGCGATATCTTTGTCAAATATAAAGATAATTCATTGAAATTTTGTGGCATGAGTTCTACAATAGATCGGAAACAAAAAATAGAAAAATTTCGGAAAATGGGCGTGGCACCGCCTCTTTTCAGACAAAGAAATCAACGAGATTTCGGAGCCCATAACTCGACAAATAATTGAGATATTATGACGAAACTTGGTTTATACACTTTTATAACTTGTGTTAATAGACACGCCAAAATTTATTGAAATCGGTTTATCACCACGCCTACTTTTTAACAAAGATATTTCTGGAACACCCTTTTGGAATTTCTAACGTGACATCTTTGTAACTCATAAAGGGATGAAATTTTGCACAAAGAATAATATTCATAAGCTTAGTTGGATGACTGACAAAAATTTAGAAAATGGGCGTGGCTACGGCCACTTTATGCAGCACTCGCTTTATATAAAATACACCGTGTTTCCATCAAACGCAAACAAACAATTAAAGCATACAGCTGAGTATCTAATGTTCGATTCCACTCGAACTTAGGCTTCCTTACTTGTTTCTAATAACTTTGTTATTTCAGCAGATAGAAGCATAAAACTTAAACCATATTAAAGTTTAATTTGTTTGCCACGAGCTGATGCTAATTTGGTTGTGATACGAATACCAGAACATAGTGAAAATCATAATCAAACATATTTATCTTATGAGCCCAAACTTTGATCACTTATATATTTCAAGAGATAGAGCCATGAAATTTACTGCAGATTAAAGTGCATTTTATTTACGAAAAATTTATATACATTTTATTAGGATCCGATTAAAACACATAGTGAAAACAGGGTATCAAATAAATTTATTTTACTACCTGAAACAACCTCAACTTCTTTTGCTTATATTTTAGTTATTTCAAGAGATAGAGGAATGAAACTTGTACTAGATTAAAGTTTACATTATTTACCAAAAACGTATACAAATTTGATAAGGGTGGGCTGACCAGAACTCAGTAAAAACCCATTGGGAACCTACTTATCGTATAACTCAAATGGGACAATCTGAGATACTTTTTCTAATAACTTTATTTTATCGTAATTAAAAAAAAAAACAAAAACAAAAAAATGTTGATCAAGCCGCGGACGGACGTTCAGTTTGACTCATCCACAACCCCATCCACCACCCTAATCAGTTACTATTTATATACATAATACATTCTATAAAATAGATGAACATAACAAAATACCAAAGAAAATATCTAATACTAATACTACTTCGGCACCAAAGCCACCTGTGTACCAAAGCCTCCTGCGTTTGGCGTTACCGAACTTGTACTTCATAATTTCATGAGATGGCGAAATTCATGGATAATTTTCGTGAACAATTAAATTCATGAAAATTTGTTTATGCATCGAAAATTCATGAAACGATTTCATGAATATGCCAACATATAAACGTAGTAAAAGTGCTGATTAAAACTGGACCTGGTGAATGCACTTTTTCTTTTTCAGGAAAAATAACGGTTTTAGCTTTTATATACTTTTTATTAATTATACATATTATTATACAGTACAGTTCTTAGTTTCTTCAGGGTTTTTCATAAAACTTCTCTTACATTATGCGGTTTTTAACATACATTAACAGCAATTTCTCCATTTTTCCATCCATTTATTTCCCAATAAAACAAAGTTATGAATAAACAAAACGCAAATAAAAAAGTTTAATATTATCTAGTCGTTTGAAGTAGCATTGGATAAGGTTCCATCTGTTGCTGTGTTTGACAATTTGTTGCGCTCTTCAAGAAATTTCAAACGTCGTTTCCTAAGCTCACTAAGCTCAGCATTTTCTGTTTGATCCGATGCAATGAATTTATCTTTATCACTTGAAGTGACGTCGCCGTTGCTTTGCGGAGGTGATTGCACTGACGCAGGCGAAGAAGCTGGCACGTTACTTTTTGTAACGCTGTTGTCATCATGTTCCTCTCCGCCAATATCTTCGATTGTTACATCATTATGCTTTTGCAACAAAGAAGAACATGCCTTCTCTTTTAATATTGTGCTGTTGGCGGCATCGAAGGGCTGTGAACCAACAGTTGAAGACTGTCCTGCAGTAGCGAGAGCAGCAGCGGCCGCAGCTGATGTGCTTGGTTCTTCGGCTCCTACATTGTTAGGCACAGTTGTGCCAGCAGCGCTTGTCTGATTACTTGGAGACGTTCCGACTGTAGGTTGCGATCGTGCAGTAATGATTTGGTAATTGTTCATCAAAATTCCTGCAGCCTCAAGCATCAATTGAATATTGCGCAATAGCTAAAATTGTTAAAATATGTTAATGCACGTTTAATTTTTTATGAATAGATATGAGTATTATCTTACTTTCATACGCTCTTCGACATTTTGACGTTCATTTCCTTCCAAAGCCCTTAATTCCTCATCACTCAAAGTGCTTAGATCTGGTGGCATCGGGGGTGTTGGTACAGCATATGGAGCAACAAATGGAAATGGTGGAGGCATAACAAATGTTGGCGGCATCGGCATCGCTTGAAAATTGGGTAGAGGTATTGTGGAAAAGGGTGCCAGTCCGTCCGGCAATGGAACAGAACCCACATTTCCTATATTTTCAAAAAAGTTCGGAATTCCAGGAACATTAGGTACAGCCGCTGTCTCAACGCGTTGTGTATCAGTACCGCCGCCACCACCTGTTTGATTTGCTGCTGGTGCAGCTGCTGCGGCGGGTGCGTCGGCAGCAGGAGTAGCCTGTCCAACACCTGCACCCGCTCCTGCGGCGTTCTCTTGCCTTGGCAGCGCTGTCGAGTTTGTATTGGGTTGGCGTAATATATTCAGACGACAAGTGGGACAGGTTTGTTGACGTTGAAACCACGAACGCAAACATGTTGTATGGAAGATATGTCCACAAGGTAATTTCTTTGAGTGATTTACCATGTCTTCCCTATGAAATTAATTTTGGCTTAGTAAATTTTATAACATTGTTCTTAAGTTGTGCATTTCAACCGCAAATTACCTGCATATGATGCATATATTATCTGATAGGCGCAATTCATCAGGTGTTGCATCTGGATAAAGTGTATTCATATTGCGTATAGCACGTCGAGACATGATGACATCGCTTAGTGCTTTCTTGAAGTTTCTTATCGTGAAGAACATCGGACGGAACACGAACATAGGCAGGGCATATATTTTAGCCATTATTACAACAAATAGAACGTAGAGTACAACTTTGATTAGGCCAATCACAAGTTCCGTGTATAATAAAAATACCGCTTTATTTTCCCATGGTATATCGGTGCGCATTTCAGCAGCATGAAGTACATATTTGATTGCCGTGCTAGCAACCACAGTTAGTAAAATGGCATATTCAAATCCGAAAACCAACTGCACTGTGGGGCCGCGAACAAGCGTCGAGTTGTAAGCATGCATAAGCAAAAAATAGTCCAACGAGCCCAATACTAACAATAGACTAGCGACTCGTACGTGAAATAGCCAACCTAGCACCGGTGAACGTTCCATCTGCGAAATAACAATAGTTTTGTAATAAAGCAAGCTATACAGATAGATATATGTACATATGAACGACATTAAATAACAAACTTACAAAGTCAACACGTTCTTCTGCCAGCCAGTGGAATGATTTGAGAAACAGCAACACCGTGAAAAGGGCAACAAAACGCGGATTAAAGTCATCTCGGAATACCGTGAAGGCCAGGCAGGTCTCAGTGAGCGCATACCAAAACCTCTCCAACAAATGTTCGAACTCAGCTGCACGCAATGTTCCCAGGAATATCTAAATATGTACATATGTGTATGTTGGTTTAATCACTAAAACAAAATTATAAAACTTTGACTAACCTTTCGTAGTAATTTTCCAAACATGAAAACTATTACAAAAAATTGTATATAGATGACCTATGATGATGCATGGTTAAATTTAGAATTCATTAATATATAGGTACATACATATATTAATACTATGTTGGAATGCAACTACTTACAGCCATCGAAGCATTCGATTTAGTGATGTAAACAACAGCAGGATAGAACTGCTTTTTCTGATAATAGGCGTTTCCGATGACGATGCTCGTCAACGCCAGACATATTGATGAAAGCAATAATTGCATTTTTTTGTTGTTGGTAGCGCAGACAGCCAAAAGGCTGATCGACTCCAAAAATATATTAATTTTGATGTATATAAGATTAGATTTTAAGCAACTGTAAAACGAAAAAAGCGATTAAAAATCCTTGCCGAAAAAACTCGAAAATACAAGGAAGATCAGCAAGCGCGCACATACGTACATTCACTGTGTCAAACACAAATATGTAAATACGAGGCCAAACACCGCGAAGTGAGTGCAACGCAATGAATATGAAATCACCTATAAATCCCTAGATATTTGTTAATTACGACCAGAAATTTCGATACAATAAACTTAAATTGATTTCGCTGTTGAAAGTCTTTTTTTGTTGCAAAGATTAATCCTTTTAGAATTTTCCATTGAGACACGTAGTTTCTTCCTCTTTTCGCTTTTCGTTCGTTTTGGAAATGAGAACGAATTGTCAAAATGGATTTGCTTAGTAACATGGGCTGCCACATTATCGAAACAAATATGGTGTTTTTGAGGCATTTGCAAGTTAAAGAATATTATGGCGAGTCCTTTGACGTCGACCCTGCTAGAATTGTGTGACCGTAACACTATTACAAAAGTATAATATTACCAACACATTTGCACTCGTATGTGTTCTAGCCAAGTTCAAAACCAATGAGATAGATAAGGATAGAATGGAATTTGAAAATACACATATGGGAACGTGATGAATGAAACGGTCACAAAAGTTACCGATGCCCTTAAGAATGTGATAGTAAATATCCCAAAACTTTTGGTCATGCCTTCCGGTCATATGACCGGTCAAATGACCTGCACAGTTCTTGCAGGGCCCTGCTAGAATTGTGTGACCGAAAGTACTAACACTATTACAAAAATATAATATTACCAACACATTTGCACTCGTATGTGTTCTAGCCAAGTTCAAAACCAATGAGATAGATAAGGATAGAATGGAATTTGAAAATACACATACGGGAACGTGATGAATGAAACGGTCACAAAAGTTACCGATGCCCTTAAGAATGTGATAGGAAATATCCCAAAACTTTTGGTCATGCCTGCCGGTCATATGACCGGTCAAATGACCTGCACAGTTCTTGCAGGGGAATCAAATCGATTGAATCGCAAGATGATCGCAAGTGTGTATAGGCTCTAATGGTAATGGTACGTGAACAGCTGACTTCTTCTTCTTCCCGTTATTAATTCACCGTGTATAGAAGAATACAGGAGAATGTCAAAAAAGGAAAAATTTTACTTTGCGTTTGCTATTTTGATGGAAAAAAATTTAAAGCGAATCGAGGCGAATATTGCCGAATTCGCCGTGCCACTACCATAATGAATTTGCCTTGCATTACCATAAGAATGAATTTGCCTTGGAACCATGGTCAAATAATTTAGAGGTAGGCGCATGGGCGAATTCAGAAACTAATTTTTATATTTCCAAAGGTAGAGTGTAATGTCAAAATCCTACCGAATTGTAATCATCGGCAATAGGAATGAACGAGTCCCAAGCGTATTCAGATTTTAACCACGGAGAAATATAATTTTGACATTACACTCTACCAATCATGGTACAATAACTTAGAGGTAGGCGCACGGGCGAATTCAGAAACAACTTTTTTTATTTCCAAAGGTTGAGTGTAATGTCAAAATCCAAGCGAATTATAATCATGGCCAATAGGAATGAGCGAATCCTAAGCGAATTCAGATTTTAACCACGGCGAAATATCATTTTGACATTACACTCTACCAATTACATGGCGTTTTCGATTCGCCATCAGACAAGCGAGGTCGGATCGAACAAAAATGTTTGAACCCATAATGAGTAGTAGCCATACTCGCTAACTGGTCGATAAAAATTTCCCTCTGCTCGCTATCATTCACATGTAAATTTGGCAGAGGGAAATTTATAGCCAGCAGACAAGGCAGATCTAGGAAGGTAGGCTCTGTGGCGAATTCAGAAAATACTTTTTTTATTTACAAAGGTAAAGTGTAATGTCAAAATCAAAGCGAATTCACATCATGACCAATAGGAATGGGCGAGTACCAAGCGAATTCAGATTTTAACTAAGGCGAATTATCATTTTGACATTACACTCTACCAATTACAATAACAAAATACATGGGAAATTTCTGAATTCGCCACAGAGCCTACCTTCCTAGATCTGCCTTGCCAGCAGAGAAATTGTGAATCGAAAGCGGCCACAATAACAAAATACATGGGGATTTTCTGAATTTGCCTCTGCGCCTACCTGGTATACACCCTGCAAGAACTGTGCAGGTCATTTGACCGGTCATATGACCGGCAGGCATGACCAAAAGTTTTGGGATATTTGCTATCACATTCTTAAGGGCGTCGGTAACTTTTGTGACCGTTTCATTCATCACGTTCGCGTATGTGTATTTTCAAATTCCATTCTATCCTTATCTATCTCATTGGTTTTGAACTTGGCTAGAACACATACGAGTGCAAATGTGTTGGTAATATTATATTTTTGTAATAGTGTTAGTAGTTTCGGTCACACAATTCTAGCAGGGCAGCGTTGCCAGAATGAAGATGGCATCGTCATTTTGACGATTTTTGGACTCCATGACGATGGGACGATTTCATTTCACAAAATGACGATTTTAGGAAGTACAGAGAAATATAGATTTATTTGTAATAAAAATTAATTACTTTATACAAATTTCCATAATTAGAAAAAAAATTAGGGCAATCTGATTGGTTTTCTTCAATTCTTTTCCAACACTGTTATTATGGTTTTCATAAATCCTTTTACTACATTAAAATGCAACATTGCCTTGGTTCTGAGCGCACTGCTACACGAATAGAATAAGTGCATTCATTGCTCAACCCAATCTACAATTCTCCGCCGTAGCTGATCTTGTAAAGTGTATAAAAAGCAGTTTCGACGATTCTAAAACGGCGGAAGCTTTATCGTGTGGAAGAACAAAAGCTACAAGTATTATTCAGAACGCTCTTGGGCAGTACCAGCTAGAATCGCTATGTGCCATACTCCGAACAACTAAATTTTCATTGTGCGTTGATGAATCCACTGATATAAGTAATACGAAATTACTCAGTCTTGTAGTGAGAGTATGTATAAATTTTTCAGTGAGACTTTTTTTTGGTCCGTGTTGGAATCTGCGACGCTATCAGTTTACATAATGAGATGAAAGAGTATTTCATCGAGAAAAATGTGCCTTATGAAAACATGATTGCATTTGCCGCAGATGGGGCAAAAAATGGATGACGATTTTTATTTTTACATTGACGATTTTTATTTTTACATTGACGATTTGGGACAAAAAAAATCTGGCAACACTGCTGGTATATCTACCTTGGAAAGAACTCGGCCAAAACTCGGCAAGTTTTTGCAACCATTCCCGAAAAGTGTCGACTAATTTTGAAAACGACGTAAAGGGAATTCGTGCTTACTAAAAAATATTTAAATTGGAAAAACACCAATTGGAATATCAATTGACAACAAAACAGGTGAAGATTCGCAAAATAATATTGTTTCAACAATAAATTCCAATCAGGGGAAAAAAATTACGTGAAATAGCATAGGTAAATGCAGCGACAGAGGCAAAGGAAAAGACATAAAAAAGAAAACGATGAAAGAGTAATAGAAAAGAGCCTAGCAGGACAAATCATAATTTCACCACGGTGGTTGAGTCGCCATTTTGTCTGCTGGCCGGCTGATTTTACAAAGGGATAAAACAAATTTGCCAATACATAAGAAATTTATATTTTGATTTCAGATGGTGGCAGTGAATTAAGACCATTGGGATCTCAATTAACGAAAAAATTAGGTGAATTGTGAAAAGGAAGCCAAAAAAACAGTGTACGGAATCTCAATTTGACTAGAGGATATCTGGAACAAAGGGGATTAAAATTTGCAGTCTAATTTGCAAATGGGCGGATGCAAGAAGTGGTGAGTTAAGAGAAAATAAGGATAAAAGATAAGAAATGGAATGACGAAAAAACTGAGCGACACAAAAATAATAACTCGAGCAAGATAGAAAGCGCATGGTTCCTGAGGGGAGAAATGCTTTTACCCATAGGAGAGAGTGAATGCGCTATAGACGACGGTATTTTTAAAAAAGTTTTGCACAATTTTTGTTATTGCGATTTGCTTTTGTGCTGCAATCTGACAGCAAGTAGAAAGGAAAACAAACAAGATCCCATAAAGAATTGGAAAAAAATATCATAAACATATAAGAATTTGCTGCAGATGCATAATTTGTAACAAACTTGGGTCTGGTACAATTAACTTAAAGTACAAGGAAAGTAAAATTAAAAACCAAAAAAAATTTATAGAACTGCAGGATAATTGCGAGATTTTAATAAGGTCGATGATGATGAAAAGTAGGCACCTGAGGCAAACGGAAAACGGAAGAAATTACGAGGAGATGCTCGAGGAAAAATGTGGAATGTGAAAATGAAAATCAATAATCGATATGCATTTTTTGCGTTTCTTATTTAAGTAATCTTTTTCACTTCTTTTTTCGTTGGTATATGGATGGTTAGTGCATATAAAAAATTACGAGGGTGGGTAAAATAATATATGTAAGTATATATTTTCTGCATGATTCAACGGCGACTGAAATGCGTCTTCTTACAGTTGTGCAAAATAGGTATATGCGTAAACTTATGTATGTATACCGGTTAAATGTAATTAAAAAAAAAGCTATGTATGTATAGTGTTGGAAAAAATAATAGGGACACGAGAAAAATTTTACAATTCTCCATTTATTTCATTTTAAGACCAAATAATTACCATATATTGATGTTTACACTGGGAGGACATGCTTCAATGACTCCAGGGTTTGAAATTGCTTAGCTACTTTTGCTGCATTTGCTTTGCTTTTGCTAATGGCCTGGTTATGCTACCAATCAAGCTGGTCGAGCACCGTGTAATTGTTGTTGTGCACTCCGACGGTGAGAGAATTTTCGGACTCTCACATCCAGCAAACTTGCTGTGTGAAACAGGCAGCCAGCAAACGAGGTTTCAGAGGTAATAATGTGTTATGTTGTGTATGTGCTCATTAATTATCATGTGTTATGTTGTGCATGTGCGCTCCAATCATCAATGTAAGCGTAACCACCTCTCACCAATCACGAAATGTTTCCGATTTTGATTGGCAATCAAGATTGTAACCATAACCATAGCATAACGAAAAGTAAATTAGCAAACTCGGCCAGCCGAGTAAAAAATGAGCCGTGTTTGCTTGTATAGTTAAGCAAAGCAACGCGATTTGGGAGATTTCATTTTACTTCCAGCAATTAGTTGTGTCTTTGCATTTTTTCTGCTTTTGCTTATTTTGCTGAAACGATTTGTTTACGCATATTTCGATTTTTTATACATATTTACTTATGTATGTATGTATGTACACATAATATGCATGTATGTCCATTTGTAAACATCTTTTCATTTTGAATTCTGCTTAAAAACTAGTTTCAGCAAAATAAGCAACTGTAAGCAAAAATTTACCACTAATTTACTAATTGCTGGAAGTAAAAGCAACCGTCTCAAATTGAGTTGCTTGGCTTAACTATACAAGCAAACACGGCTCAGCTGAAAACTGATAGCCCAGTTAGTCGAGAACGTGTGGTCCGCTCGCTGACGCAAAAGCTCGTATGCAATTTTTAGGATTTTTTGAGCCCGTAGCAATCAGCTGTTTTACTCACACATATTTACATATATATATATAGTTTGTTTACATTTTGGCAGGGTTGCCGTTTAGTCATTTTTGTACAAACAAGATTTTTACTAATCTTCAAAGTGTTATGCGGATTACTCTTCAATACACAACTGTGCATTATTTGCCAAATGACAAGAAAATACTAATTTAATCGTTTTTAAAGTTGTCGTTGACGACTTTTTTTTTTTTTTTATTAATTTAGTTACTTTTTTACGGCTTAGTTGGTAATTAAAACACATTTTTCTTGTAATTTTGTTGCTGCCCAATATATTTCCATCACACCTTGGTGATAGTTATCAAGGACTAAAACATAAAATAACAAAAAACACAATCAGAACATTAAATTTACAATTGAAAATCCATAAAAAATTATATTGGGAAGCAACAAGATTCTCACAAAAATCTGTGTTTAATTAAGAAATCTGTACTGAGTTTCTGTAACTCATATCTTTTCTAGTATAAATATGTGGTGACAAAGTGTGGATGGTATTAGTGTGACATCACTTTAATTGATTTTGTTACAGAAACTCAGATTTATTGTGGCAATTTATAACTTTTTAATGTATAAAAATTGCAGAAGAAGACCACCAAGAGTTATCAATTAAGAAAATACCGCCACCATTGTGGATAAATACAATTTTTGCTTTAATTTTCAGTAATATCTTCATTTATTAGGAGTGTTCAATATCTCAAAATTTTTACATATTTTTACGAATAGTTACGAATTTATGTTCAATAACCCAAAAAATGCGCAAAAGAGAGCCAAATTGAGAGACTAAGACCTCGAGAGAGTTGATAAACGCTGCAAGTAAAATTTTCACTTGCAACTACTAGCAGCTTTAAAAAAATAGAAGTGTCAAAAATATATGATCACAAAAATTTCAATTGGAAATATACAAACATTTTAAACCAGTGGTAGGCAAATTTGAAATTGAGATTGTATTAGTGAGAGCGCTATGGTCGGTCGAACGAACTGTGATCGGGCAAATGCAATGCGTAAATAAATATATATATGTACGCAAGCCTCAAATTGACGCACGCCCGCAAATTTTCCATATGCGTTGAACCGAAATTGACTTCGTGCGTATATAGATAAAGAAATTAAAAAATATAGAAAATCCGAGAAAATCTTGTTATTTTGTGGAATATGTAACTAACACACACGATATCGAAAGCTAATGTCAATTTTTTTTGCAAATAATCACACACAATGCTTAGTTTCAACTGTCAGCAAAACCATAATTGGGAGTCGAGTTTGCTTAATACGCACGCCCTTCAATTTCGGTTACAGAAATTATAGAAATTGTGTGGGTATGAGAAATTTTTGATAGTAAATTGACCACGTGCGTTGATATTAGGTAGCATAGTAAATTGTTTTCAACGTGCAAACAAGCGACAAGCACTCTCGATGTTGCTACGCCACTTGCTCAGTGACGACTGAATCATCTAGTAAAGAAAGAGCGTAACGTGTCGGTGTGATTTGAGCGCAAACAATTGTTTGCAGAAATGCGGACCACTGTTTTAAACGCAAATTTCTAATTGTGTACTAAATAAGTTAGCGCAAAAACGAATCTTGATGATGTTGTGGAATAGCCAAAGTAGAATTTTGTTTTCCTAATTCAGTTATTTCCATTCATTTCCAATTTCAAAAATTTCAATTACAACGTATCAGCTGTTTTCTTGCGAATGTTTAAGATTTTGTGTTCAATTACTTTGGTTGATAATTTTCTCTTTTTCTCGTTTTTACTCTTAATTTGACATTGACGCTCTTTTTGCAAATACTTGTAAGAAAAGTTGTTGAACAAAGCTATTATCTTGTTATTAATTTATATATATATATATATATATTTACATTTTGTTTGGGATTTAAAAAAAAATTTATAAACGTTTTCTTTCCTTTCTTTTTAAAAATTAAAGTAATAATAAATGGTTCGTTTAAGTAGACATACTATTTTTTCCATGTGAACACATATATGTATATTCGATAACATTTTACAATCTTGTTGAGTTAGTTGTATAATGCTGTGAAAATTACTGTTTAAATATCTAATAACTAAAAATCTTCAACTGGCAACCCTTCTACCTTGCAACCATGCGAGCGATCAGCTGACACATTTTTACGTAAAAAATCAAAATGATTTTGATTTCTGCGGTACGGGCTTCTGCGTCCTACGTCGTTGAATAATCGGTTACATACAAATCCCATTAAATAGATTGGATCAGCTGACACGGTACACGGGTTTACGTTCTCGACTAATAGTCCAACCAGTCAACGACGCACGCACGTAGCCCGTGTCAGCTGACACAACCTGTCTTATGGAGTTGTAGTGTAAATGCCCATTCACCAACGCATGACGACGGCTCTCTTGACGCACGTATCGTAGAAACCTAGCTCAATTTGATTTTTCACGTAATAACGTGTCAGCTGATGCTCTCATCCAACAGGATTGCCGGAGCGATTATTTTGTAGTAAATTTGTACCAATCTTTCAATATGCTCCCAAAGTACCTCAATAACTATTCCGAATGTTGCCGATTATAAAATTATGTTAACATAAGTGTATTTTTTTTAAATATGGAGATAAAAATGTAATAAAAAATTTAAGTTTTTTCTTACGTTTTTTTTACTAAATTTGGCTATTGCCGCAATCGTTTTTTTACACGGAAATAAAAATGTAAATAGAGAAAATGAAGGTTTTCTGGCGTTTTTTTTTTTACTAAATTGTACTACATATCGACGCTTCCAAACAAAACTGTACTAAGTCTGAAAACTGTGTTTTGCAGGAGAAGCTCTCAAAAATTAAATTCGATATGAAACTTCAGTTGTATATTTTCACTTGTAACTTCTGTTTGGATTGAACGATTAACACCAAAACTCTACAATGTCAAAGTTAGGGTATGCTTTATATAAAACCGTAAGAAAAAATAAAAATTTGCTTCGTGGTTTTTCATGGCAAGCTCTCAAAGTTTTTATTCTGTAAAAATCTCGAGTTTTATTATATCTACACTTTTCCTCATAAGTTTTGATTGGATTGTCCGATTGATACCAAAATTTGACAGCATCCAAATTAAGACACGTTATACTTGAAAACACCAAAAACGGGAAAATGTACTAAGTCGACTTAGCACAGTTTTGTTTGGAAGCGTCGATATTGTATCAATCGTTTGTATTTGTTTTTATATGGAGATAAAAATTTAAATAGAAAAAAATGAAGTTTTTTCCGCTGTGTTTTCTTTACTAAATTTGACTATTGTGGATATTTTTGGCTGTTCAATTTAGCAAAATTACCCCGGATAGCAAATTTTTAAAAGCTGTCAGGTGAATAATATTTGGTGAGCCGGCAAGACTCGTGAATTTGACAACAAGCATAAACAACAAAAAGACCGAAATACGTACATATGCAATACATAAATTAAAAATAACCGCGGTGAATATTATTACTAAAAATTAAAATAAAAATAGTATCTGTATATAATTGCTGCATTTTATTAATTTAAAAAATTAGGTTTCTTAGTGCCCATACATACATATGTACATATTCTTAAAAGCCTTTAAGAAATAATAGTAGAAAATGTAGAAGCACGGAGTCAGAAGTAAACAAAACTGCAATTAATATTTGGTTTTAAATTATCATGATACAACATTTTCAATTTAAAAATTTATTTATTAATAAATTCTATGAATAATACGATTTTCAAGGAAAATTACTACGAAACCAAACACAAGTTACTACGAAATCAAAAACTGCATGTATACAAACCAATTCCAAACAAACCAAAAACAATGCAGAATGTAAACAAAGGAAAACAACTGATTCTTGCGTTGGGTATGCGTGCGTTTACGTGCGTGAATGGTGTCGATTTTCAACTATTGCGTGAGGTAACTGGGAGATATGACGCCGTCGGTCAATGGTTGGACTATAACTGGGCTATGAAGCGAATGATTCGTGTTTTCGTTTTTGGCTCGGCTGAATTCAGCAATAAGCAAAAAACATCGGCTATTGCTGTTTTGCAGCAAGCAAATTCAAACCCTGATGACTCTGGGGTGGTTTTTGTATAATAATTTAATTTACATATATAAACAAAATTAATGAAATGTATAATTTAAGATGGAAAAAATAATAGGGACAAACTTTAAATTCGATTGTTTTTTCAAATAATCTACAATATTACTGCTGCAGCTAGATTTAAACTAATGTTTAGTTGAAGCTCCTTTATTTTTTATAACTACCTTACATCTTCGTGGCATAGGGTTGACCAAATCATCGCAATTTGCAACTGGTATTAAGTACCAATCTTCTTTTATTTTTTTCCATAACTCTTGTTTATTTTTCAATTTTTGATCCCCCATCGTCTTCTTTAATATTCCCCATAGGGCTGAGGTTCGGCGACTGTGAAGGCTACTCCAAAACAGCAGCCTTCTTGCGTTGAAACCACGAGTTTACTATTCTGGAGTCATGTTTGGGGGCATTGTCATGCTTAAATCGCCATCTAATGATATCAAGGAGGGTTTAAATTATTCAGTTTTGAGTAAAACAATTCGCAACAGACCTCGAGAAGCAGGACTGAATGGATGAAAACCCAGGAAAGTCCCCTATCTGAGCAAAAACAATGTAAGCCAACGAATTGAATTCGCTCAGAGGAACATGTTGCCGGAAAACTTGAATAACGTTATTTAATCTGATGGCACAAAAGTAAATTTCTTCGGATCGGATGGTATAATGGTCGTTCAACGCCCGCAGAATGCACAATTTCACCCCAGATACACCAGAAGGACTATCAAGCACGGTGGCGTCCTCTGAACGAATTCAGTTCGTTGGCTTATTTTTTCTCAGATACGGAACTTTTCTGGGATTTCTTCCACTTAGTCCTACTTCTCGAGGTCTGTTGCGAATGGTTCTACTCAAAACTGAAAAATTTAAACCCTCCTTGATATCATTAGATGACGATTTATGCATGACAATGACCCCAAACATGACTCCAGAATAGAAAACTCGTGGTTTCAACGTAAGAAAGCTGCTGTTTTGGAGTATCCCTCACAGTCGCCGAACCTCAGCCCTATAGGGAATATTAAAAAAGACGATGGGGGTTCAAAAATGGACAAATAAGCAAGAGTTATGGAAAAAAAATTAAAGAAGCTTGGTACTTAATACCAGTTGCAAATTGCGCTGATGTAGTCAACCCTATGCCACGAAGATGTAAGAAAGTTATAAAAAATGAAGGATCTTGAACTAAACTTTAGTTTAAATCTAGCTGCAGCAGTAATATTGTAGTTTATTTGAAAAAACAATCGAATTTAAAGTTTGTCCCTATTATTTTTTCCAACTTAAATTATACATTTCATTATTTTTGTTTATAAAAATTAAAATATTATACAAAAACCATCCCAGAGACATTGAAGCATGTCCTCCCAGTGTAAACATCAATATATGGTAATTATTTGGTTTAAAAATGAAATAAAAGGAGAATTATAAAGTTTTTCTCGTGTCCCTATTATTTTTTCCAACACGTACATAATAATAATAATAATAATAATATAATAATAATAATACAATGGCGCAATTATAACTCTGACGAGTTTTATGGCCCAGCTTCTCTCCCCAATTCGAGATGTGCTCCTTTTGTTTCTCCTACTAATTGGGTGGACCTACAGTTTTATGCCGGCTCCGAACGGTGAATGCATTTTTTGTGAGAAGCTTTTTCATGGCAGAAATACACTCGGAGGGTATGCCGCCCACTGCCGAGAGGTGACCGCTGCTCTTAAAAAACCCAATAATTGGATTTTTACTAATTAGAAAAATTGTTTTGGTGTTTTGGTCGGACCGTGGTTTGAACCCGAGACCTCTGGCATAGCAGGCGAGCACTCTACCCACTGCACCACCCCAACAAACACTGAGGTTAGTTATCGATTTGAGAATGACTCGAGAACTAGCCTCATTCTCAAACCTCTAACGTTAGAGGACGACTCGAAAATCTATCGAAAATCATAGCGTTCTCAAACAAAAGGGTACCTAATTCTCAAATCGAGAAAATTATAATTCTCGAATCGAATGCTAAGGCGTGAGATTTGGCTCCTTCTCTATTCACTCGCTAATCGAATTCTAGTATAGTTTTCAACCCTAGTTATCGATTTGAGAATATATAGGGAATTACACTAGTTATCTAAGGTAATCTCGACAAAATTTCTAACGTTAGAGACTGTGTTTGTTGGGACAGCGGCCAGCCACATACATATCTACGTATATGTAAATATGTCAGTTAAACGGAGAAAATGTAGCAGCTTTGTAATATTTAAAATACATATGTATGTAAATACAAAAATAAAAGGAAAAATATGACCAATGCATACCTACATATCTGTGAAACGCATTTTTTCTCTGAATGATGTAATTTTCGGGTAAGTGGAAAAAACAGCTTGCACAGAGTCTCAATGGCCGAGTGTGTTTATGCGTTGGGTCATTGCGGCTGAAGATGGAATGGACTCGGGTTCAATCCCCGGTGCATCCACTTCCGAAAAGAGTGCTGATGATCGAAAATGGTTTTTCGTGAAATAGCTATACACTCAACCTTCGCTGTAAATAGTTGTTGAATTTTTTTCCACTTACCCCAACAATTAAAAATTGAATTAAAATAAAAATTTCGTGCTAAGCACTAAAAACTCTTTGATGTAATTTTCGATTTACAGCTTTTTAAGTCGCAATGAAAGATTAATTCACTTTTGAAAATAAAATGTGCAATAAATGAGTTCCACCTGTAGGTAGGTACATACATACATATCATTTGTGCAAATGTATGTAGTTCTAGGTTGCTCTAAAAAATATGTATTGTAAAAATTTGTTATAGAAGGTTATGTTTCTGCTTTTAAAATTTGCAATTGTAAGTAGTGACGCTTTTCTTTTTTCGTTTTTCTTTCCAGTTTATGGATTTTTCCTTCACCCAACTGCGTCGCGTAAATGATCGAATTCTAACTAAAGGAAACTAAAAAGAGCAGATATTAACATTTAAAATAAACACTAAAAATATAAAAAAGTTAAGGTGATAACATTTTCAAATTACCATAGGCAGAGACAGAAAGAAGTAATTTTCTTAAGCATAGTACATAGTACATAATACGTACATAAATAAAAACATATTCCAATCTAAATTGGCATAGCGTTAACAGTGTCAAAGTTTAAAAACGTCCAGTGCCTCCCTTGGAGAACCGAATCCAACTCAGAAAATTAATTTGAAATAAAGGAAATGACATTCGATACTCGTGGACGCCAAACTGGTGGTGGTGGAGGTGGTAGCGGCGGTGGCGGCAGCGGTGGCAGCGGTGTAACTAGCAACGATAACTCAAATGTAGGCTCCACCAATTCAAATACCAACTTAAACAGTGGTACATCTGTTGCTACCACTAGCAGCGGTAGTAGTGTCGTGGTCGTCGGTGGAGGTGGCAGCGGCAACGTGGAACAACCCATACCAGCCGCCGCCAATTCGGAATCAACCACGCAGGGCAGCGAGCCAGCCACCAACGTAGCGGTAGTGGAAAATATGTAAGTTTCTCAAAAAATTTGGAAAAAAAATTATCACATTATATGTGTATGAAAAAAAAAAATCAATAACCAAATTAAAAATTCAAAAAAAAAAAAAGAAAACAAGTAAGGAAGCCTAAGTTCGAGTGCAATCGAACATTAGATACTCAGCTGTATGCTTTCATTGTTTGTTTGCGTTTGTTCGATATAGGGTGTATTTTATATGAAACGAGTGCTGCATAAACAGGGCGCAGCCACGCCCATTTTCAAAATTTATATCAATCATCCAAATAAGCATACAAATATTATTGTTAGTGCAAAATTTCATCCCTCTATGACTTTTAGTTACAAAGACTTCACGTTACAAATTCCAAAAGGGTGTTCCAGAAATATCTTTGTTAAAAAGTAGGCGTGGTCATAAACCGATTTCAATACATTTTTGCGTGTCTATTAACACATGTTATAAAAGTGTATAAACCAAGTTTCGTCATAATATCTCAATTATTTGTCGAGTTAAAGGCTAAGAAATCTCATATATCCCTTTGTCTAAAAAGAGGCGGTGCCACGCCCATTTTCCAAACTTTTTTATTTTTTGTTTCCGGTCTATTGTAAAACTCATGTCACAAAATTTCAATGAATTATCTTTATATTTCACATAGATATCGCTTAAAATGGTTTTATTAGGTCACTTTATAATACACATATATAAAAGTGGGCGCGGTCGTCAACCGATTTTGGTAATTTTTCGTCCACACATTTGGCTAAGTAAATATATCACGCGTACCAGATTTCATCGATATATCTTTAACGGTTTCTGAGTTATGGCTTATTAAACTTTCAATATTCGCTCCTTAATAAGTGGGCGTGGCACCGCCCATTTTCCAAAATTTTTGTAGTTTTTGTTTTATGTCCATAGTTGGACTCCTGCCACAAAATCTCAGTGATTGATCTTTATATTTGACAGAGATATCGCTTAAAATGTTTTTATTAGGCCCCCTTATATTTCCTATATATAAAAGTGGGCGTGGCCGTCAACCGATTTTGATAATTTTTCGCCAAAACATTTGACTAAGTAATTATATTACGCGTACCGAATTTCATCGATATATCTTCAACGGTTTCTGAGTTATGACTCATAAAACTTTCAATGTCTGCCCCTTAATAAGTGGGCGTGGCACCGCCCATATTCCAAAATTTTTGTGTTTTTTGTTTTATGTCCATAGTTGGACTCATGCGACAAAATTTCAATGATAGATCTTTATATTTGACAGAGATATCGCTTAAAATGGTTTTATTAGGTCACTTTATAATACACATATATAAAAGTGGGCGTGGCCGTAAACCGATTTTGATAATTTTTCGTCAAAACATTTGTCTATGTAAGCAAATTACGCGTACCAAATTTCATCGATATATCTTCAACGGTTTCTGAGTTATGACATATAAAACTTTCAATGTTTGACCCTTAATAAGTGGGCGTGGCACCGCCCATTTTCCAAAACTTCATCAAATTTCTTCATAAGGGCCCGAGCTCAATACGTGGGTAAAATTTTAAAACTCTAGCTATATTAGTGGCTGAGATACCAAATTTCCGATTTTTTCTATATAGGAAAAGTGGGCGTGGTCATGGTCCGATTTCGCCCATTTTCAATACCAACCGTCCCAGTCTCGATACCAACTTGCGTTCCAAATTTCATCAAAATATCTCAATTTTTGCGCGAGTTAGAGTGTTTACAGACGGACGGACGGACGGACGGACGGACAGACGGACGGACGGACGGACGGACGGACGGACGGACGGACGGACGGACATGGCTCAATCGATTTCTCTTTTCACCCTGATCATTTTGATATATATAAGTCTATATCTATCTCGATTATTTCATTCTGTTACAATCCACCGTTATGTGATTAAAACTATAATACTCTGTGTACTAGTACAGCTGAGTATAAAAAAAATGCTGCTTTGGCCTAGTGCTTGTTTGCATTATATTAACTCATTACTTACTAAAAATCTTTATGTAATTTTTCTACTTATTAGTAACCTAGTTTTTTTTTTTGATAATTTAAAAGATCGCCGGAAAAATTGATAGCTTCATTTCCAACACTGAAATTGCGATCCTTAACTCAGAAGATCTCAAATCCCCGTTGGGTTGTTCCCGTGCTGCCCGAACAGGAGTTGGAGGTGCTACTTAACGCAGCTATTGCACTAACTGCTGCAGGTATGTAAATAATATAATAAATAAAAATGTATACATACATATGTACGTAATTAATTCCCTGTAGGAGTCGATCATGATTGTGAGCCCTGTGTCGAATTTTATCGCAATGCCCTCACCACATCCTTTTCAAAAATTCTCACTGACGAAGCGGTCAATTCATGGAAATATAATATTCATCATTGCATTTTATTGTCCTGCGGCAAATTGTTGCATTTAATTGCCATACATATGAAACGCGACAATCCCTACCTATTAGATTTGCTTGCCATGGTTTTTGATCCGGAAAATAAGTTTAACACATTTAATGCAGCACGTCAACCGGGCGGTTTCACACAACCCGAAAATCTGTGGGGTGTATTGGATAGCAATAAAATGTTTGCCAAACCACCGCCAGAACCCAAAAATCCCCGCGGCTGGCTTGTGGACTTAATTAATCGTTT
Organism: Urophora cardui; assembly: GCA_960531455.1. Taxonomy (NCBI): domain Eukaryota; kingdom Metazoa; phylum Arthropoda; class Insecta; order Diptera; family Tephritidae; genus Urophora; species Urophora cardui. Next base: position 159,988,166 of record OY482672.1, on the reverse strand, counting down.
CGGTCAGTTGGGCGGTTTCGATAATCTACTGGAACGATTTAACAGCGGCTTGCAATTGATGAAAAAGATTCAAGAACAAGCTGGTACAGAATCATCATCAACGGCCGCTGGTTTAGATCTGAGTAGCAAACCTAGTAAATCGTCGCAATCAACAGACTCAACAGAGAACCAAGACAACAAGTTGACACTTGTGCTGATTTTTAGCCTACTGCGTCCATTCGGGCAATGCTATGAGCTTTTGACACCGGTGACCATAGCCAAATACTTCATGCCGATATGGAATGTTGTATTGGATTTGTTGGATAGTTTCTCCGATGATGAATTGAAGCGTGAAGCTAAACCGGAGAGCCGCAACGATTACATAAATGGCATTGTAAAGTCAGCACGTTTGCTGGCAAGTCGTTTGCCTGGACAGGAGGATTTGATACGTGACTTGGAAATGTTTCGGCTAAAAATGATTTTGCGTTTATTGCAAGTGTCCAGCTTCAATGGAAAAATGAATGCATTAAACGAGATCAATAAGGTGCTCAGTTCGGTATCGTGTTATACGCATCGCACACAGCAATTGCAGCATTGTTTGCCGGATGATGAGATGGACTGGCTGACAGCTGAGCGAATGGCGGTGAGTAAACTGAAACAACAACAACAACAACTTTTCTAATAATTATAATATACGCAAAAGAAATTGTACAAGCTATTAATTGAAATTACATACGTACATACATACATAAATATGTTTGTAGAAAGAATATAACCTTAAAACGACTTTTATGTTTATTCCCTTGCACAACGACAACAGAATTGGATCAAAGACTCTGACGTTTTGGGCATTGTACTGAAAGACTCACTGCATCAGCCGCAATATGTTGAAAAATTGGAGAAGATTATACGATTTCTCATCAAAGAGCACGCCTTGACGTTGGAGGATTTGGATGCCGTGTGGCGGGCGCAGGCTGGCAAACATGAAGCGATTGTCAAGAACATACACGATCTTTTGGCAAAACTGGCTTGGGACTTTACACCCGAGCAATTAGACCATCTATTCGAATCCTTTCAGGTAAGTAAACAGAAAATGAAATTGTGAAATGAATTCATTCAATTCGAAATTCATTCACTCACTGCTCGTTTTCTATTCAATATTGTTTTGGTCTGTAGGCCAGCATGACAACGGCTAATAAGCGCCAACGTGAGCGACTCCTTGAATTGATACGACGGTTAGCCGAGGACGACAAGAATGGTGTAATGGCGCAAAAAGTTTTAAAACTCTTCTGGACGCTCGCTCACAGCCAAGAAATACCGCCCGAAGTACTAGACCAAGCCTTGGCGGCACACGTCAAAATATTGGATTACAGTTGCTCCCAGGAGAGGGATGCGCAAAAAATCGTTTGGCTGGATAAATGTGTGCAGGAATTGAAGGCTGGCGATAATTGGGTACTGCCGGCTTTGCGTCTAATACGTGAAATCTGTTGCCTGTACGATTCCTCGCCGGGCCATGCACAGCGCACGCAACAAACACTCAATCGCCAGCAAGTGATTGAGCGTTTGCAAAACGACTACACTTTGGTCATATTGGTGACGAACAGTTTGACAACATACATGGATAAGATACGTACCATGATTATGGATATGCAGAATGTCGAGCCGAACACACTGTGCATCGATGGGCGTTATCCGCATAATATGCAAATACAAGAGCGTTTGGATTTTCTCAAGTTCTTATTGAAGGATGGGCAGTTGTGGTTGTGTGCCGAACAGGTGAGTGGCGTTCAAGCAATGACGTTTTTCTTTCGTTTGCTTTTGAAGTTTTTATGTTGAAAGTTGCGAAACCATAAATTTATGAACTGCATTGCCTTCCAACTTGTAAAATTTTAATTTATTTTCTCCGTTTAGGCTAAACAAATATGGCATTGTCTGGCCGTGAATGCCGCCTTTCCATCGGATCGTGAAGAGTGCTTCCGATGGTTTGGCAAGCTAATGGGCGAGGAACCAGATTTGGATCCCGGCATAAATAAAGACTTTTTCGAAAATAATATTCTACAATTGGATCCACAATTGCTAACGGAAAGTGGCATAAAATGCTTCGAGCGTTTCTTCAAGGCTGTCAACTCGAAGGAGGATAAACTTAAAGCAATACATCGTGGTTATATACTTGACAATGAGGATCTCATTGGCAAAGATTACTTGTGGCGTGTAATAACAACCGGCGGTGAAGAGATCGCCAATAAGGCTATCGATCTATTGAAAGAGGTATCCACGGCGCTCGGCCCGCGTCTGCAGGAGAACATATGCGATTTTCATGAAATGTTCATCGCCGAATGTTGCGAACGCTTGCGTACACATTTCAGTAACATTATCGTTTTGGGCAAAACTATTGACAGCCACAACTTAAGCTTAAACAATCCCAGCCATGATGACGCCGATTCGAAGGATATTAAGGATCGTTTTATAGAGGCTGAAAAGATGTGTCGCATTATAAAAGTGTTGCAGGAATACATAAAGGAGTGCGATCGCTCATTCAATGGCGATCGCTACCTGTTGCCGCTCAGTCGTGTGACACGCGGCAAAAGTACTTGTCTCTATATACGCTTTCAAAATCCCGGTCGACCCATTGACGATATCGAAGTGGTCACGCACAGCAACGAAACGGTAGCCTCTTTCAAGCGCAATCTACTCAAACGAATTAAGGGCAATTCGCCTGCAAATATAAAAATCGATTTCCTTTATAATAATGGTGAACTAGTTGAGATAACCGACGACATTAATCCGCTCTATCAATATAATATACGTGACAAAATGATTCTCACAGCGAAGCTAACGGCAATCGGACCGGGGCTGGCCAGCAGTCCGGATTCATCGAGTGATTCTAGCACTGGCTCACCGCCCCGTCCCTGCCCCGATATGCAGCGCGTCGAGTCGGAGAGCACACTGCCCGGTGTGATTATCGCCCAAAATTACAAGTATACCGAGTTTTTCCTTAAACTCTATCAATTGGGCAGCGACCTGGATCATGGCCGTTTGCGTGAGAGCGCCAAATTGTTGTTGCATTTGCTGCCATGTGATTGGCATACAGTCAAGATGCTGCAGATGATGTGCCGAGTGCAAGGAACGATGCCCGTTACTGGTGGAAATGTTGGGACTATTGTTGGAAGTGTTGGTGGGGGCAGCGGTGTTGAACAGAGTTATGTCAAAGACGATGATGCTGACGGAGTTGTTGGCGTGGTCAGTACTGGCAGCGGCGGACGCAGTGATGATAATGAACAGGTAAATAAATAGGACTTAGTTTAACCAAAAATGCATACAGTGACTCAAAATCGAAATGGGAAGGTATTTTGTATTTCTATTGGGCCTCTGCATTGGCCTTAGTGTGCCCCTATGGCAGTCACTGTAACCTATTGAATGCATTTGGAGTGAATACGTGCAATATTGCTTGCTGTAGTCAATCTCACTTTCCCATTTTATCTTTGCGTCAGTGCATAAAGGCTCCTTTGCTTTGGCTTCAATTAACTTTGTTTCACCCCCTCCCGAAAAGGTTCTTAATCCCAAAGATTGCACCCCGGAAATGCTCTTCCTGCATGGCACACCAGCGCAGGTTCTGTACAATTTGGGTGTTTTGAATGGTTTGCTGATACCCGCCCTGGATCCGTATGGCGAGGCTGCTTCACAAATACAATCGGCGTGGCTGCATTCGGGCTGCGCGCATTTCATAATCGAATTGCTAACCAAAAACAATTTCCTCAACAACGCCGACATGCACACCAAACGCGCCGCTTTCCACTGTGTGCTGCGTTTGGCTCGTCTCTTTCTGTATACCGTCGGTTATGTGCTGTCGCGTGTCGGCGACGAGCCGATGTTGCGCGACCTCGATGTCGGCGCCCGTTCGCAGGTGGAGATACTCAAGCAAATTTTGAATTCGATACCGAACAATTCGGAGAGCACGATGCGCGCCATCTCTACGAAATTGGCTGAAAATCTGGCTGCCGAAATGCTATCGGCCAGCATCGAGGGCGAGCGTTGTCGCATACTGTTCAGCTCGACTTTGCAGTGGTCGTGTCCCGATATTGCGACCATAAAGGCTGCCATACAGCTGGCTTGGTCATCGTCGTGCGGCAATTTGCAGGCGCTTGGTAGTAAGAATGACTTTGCCAATGACATAACAATGCCGGATGCACAGGACTTTGCCATGTGCAAAGAGGCGCTGGAAGTGTTGACCATCTCATTGGTGCTGAATCCCGGTGCTAATGAGGCGCTGAGCAATGATCCAATTTGGCCGAAATTCATTACATCTCTCATACTAAAGAACCCATCACGGCATGTGCGCCAAATCGCGGCAGATCAATTGTTCCTCTCGTGCACGTATTGCGCCGGAGATCGCCGACCATTCGCTTTCATGATAAATCTATTGGTGAATTCGCTGAAAACTTTGGTGCCGACGCACGAGGCCACATGCGCCGAGTTCTTTCAGTTGCTCTGCCGTACACTCTCCTACGGCTGCGTTTGCAATTGGCCACTGAATATAAGTGACGGCCTGCTGACCGAAGAGATCAATTGGCTGCAGAAGATAAGGGAAAATGTGCTACTCACCGGTGACTTACAAGTGCACGAGGACCTCTTGGAGGGACACTTGTGTTTGGCCAAAGAGTTGATGTTCTTCTTGTCGCCCGACACAAAGGCACAGCTGACCGATCTTATAGGTGAGGTGATCGATGTTTTCCTTTTCCCGGCATCACGCGAATATCTGCACCTGCGCAGATACAATAAATTGCGGAATCCAACATCGCCACCGCCCGTCTGCCGCAGTCCACACACGATAGCGGCGGCATGCGATCTGTTGATAGCGCTTTGCCAGAATTGCGTTCCTAACATGAAGCTGCTAACGACAACGCTAATTGATTTCGTGTGCACCGATACGGAGCCATTGCGCGAATGGGACTTTCTGCCACCGGTGGGTCCGCGGCCCGTAAATGGATTTTGCGGTTTGAAGAATGCCGGCGCCACATGCTACATGAATTCGGTGCTGCAGCAATTGTACATGGTGCCATCGATACGCGTCGGCATTTTGAAAGCCGACGGCGCTGCCACAATTGACACGGAGGACTTTAGCGGCGAGGCGGACGTGGCCAGCACAATAAACAGTGCATTATTCAGCAATCCCGGCGGTGGCGGCGAAGATTCGGGCAGTCTTGAGCTGCGCAAAAACTATCACGTGGTCATTTTGAAATATGTGCAAGCGATTTTTGCACATTTGGGGCACAGCGCATTGCAATATTATGTGCCACGCGGACTGTGGGCATATTTCAAGTGAGTTGAATTAAATTGGGGAAAAGCTTGCATGCAAAAGAAAGTTTAAAATGTAATGTGTGTTTTTATTTTATTTTTAGATTACAAGGTGAGCCGGTGAATTTGCGTGAGCAACAAGACGCTGTTGAATTTTTCATGTCACTCTTCGAGAGTCTGGATGAAGGTCTAAAGGCTTTGGGTTATACCCAATTGATGAATGCCACATTGGGGGGTTCATTTAGCGATCAAAAAATATGCCAAGAATGCCCACATCGCTATTCCAAAGAGGAGCCATTCAGTGTGTTCAGTGTGGATATTAGAAATCATAGCTCATTAACAGAATCGTTAGAACAGTATGTTAAAGGTGAACTCTTGGAGGGTGCTGATGCATACCACTGTGATAAATGTGATAAAAAAGTGAGTCTCTCTTATACACGCTTGCTTGTCAACGATTTGAATAACTAAATCATCTATGCATTTTGTTTTTGTTGCGCGCTGCTATTGCAGGTAGTTACGATTAAGCGGTTGTGTGTTAGAAAACTACCGCCTGTTTTAGCCATTCAACTAAAGCGCTTCGAATACGACTATGAGCGCGTTTGCGCTATTAAATTTAATGATTACTTTGAGTTCCCGCGTGTACTTGACATGGAACCATATACGGGTGAGTGTTACTTCTAAACGTTATAAAAAAAAAAAAAAAAAATAGGAATGACACAAAATTTATTCTTCACAACTTCTTGTTCAGTATCAGGTTTAGCCAAGTTGGAGGGCGAGGTTATCGAGGTCGGCGATAATTGCCAATTAAATGGCGAGACAACCAAATACGAATTAACTGGCATTGTCGTACATAGCGGACAAGCTTCTGGCGGCCATTATTTTAGTTATATACTATCAAAGTAAGTAACGTGTTATTGCAAGTTGTCAACTGTTTTGTTTAAATTTTTTTTTATTGTGTCTCGTGTCAGAAATCCATCCACTGGCAAAGAGCAGTGGTATAAATTCGACGACGGTGAAGTGAGCGAATGTAAAATGCACGAGGATGAAGAATTGAAGGCGCAATGCTTTGGTGGCGATTACATGGGCGAGATATATGATAACAATTTGAAGCGTATGCAATTTAGACGCCAGAAGCGCTGGTGGAATGCCTACATGCTCTTTTACACGCGTTGCGATCAAAAAGCCGTACAATTTAAGCCATGTGTTGAGCAATTGTCTTTGGCTGAGAGCAGCAATTTTGTATTGCCAATGCCAAAGCCAATCGAACGTAGTGTACGGTAAGTGAATTTGAATTTGTTAGAAAACGTTTGCAGGTACAATTTTGCAACAATTTTATTTGTTTTCGGTACTTTACAGCAATCAAAATATTCGCTTTATGCACTCGAGAAGCATTTTCTCTGTGGAATTTTTCAATTTCATAAAGAAGCTAGTGAGCTGCAGTATTCCCACAACGCGCCCGGACAAAATGGTTTGTATATTTGTTTGGTTGTTTTCTTTATGTTTTTTATTACAAAATATATTCAATGCCTTTAGCTGATTTGTACTGCGTATGTAGTATACGCAAGTAAATTCCAAACAATTGTCGAGTGTGAAAATAATATTTTTAATATTTTTTTTTTTTAATATTTTTATATTTAATAATATTTTCAAAATATACATACATATGTATGTATTTCAAAAGTTTCATAACGATTTTATGATAATTTAATAGCGATTTTGTTTTAATTTCGTGTATTTTGTAACGAGTCCACTTTTTATGACAATTTCATAAAGATTTCGTGACGATTTTATAAGGATTTATAACATTTCATAACGATTTTATAACGAATTCTTGACGTTTTTGTAAGGATTTATAACGATTTCATAACGATTTTATATCGAACTTGTGACGAATTCTTAACGTTTCTATGACGATTTAAGACTATTTCAAACTGGTTTTATGACGAATTCATACCGAATTTGTAACGAATTCATAACGATTTCTTAAAAGCGTTTTAATTTTAATTTTTTTTTTGTTTACACAGACACTAGATGCCGAAGAACTTTCCCTTTTGGGCGTTCAATTAGGATCGCAGTTCTTATTCCACACAGGTTTTCGAACAAAAAAATCGCTACGTGGCCCAGTTATAGAATGGTATGTTTAAATTAGATTTTATTTTCAAAAAAAAAAAAAAATAAAACATCCTTTTTTATTTTGATTTAGGTACGACACGCTGTCACATCACATTCGTTTCTCGCCATTGGTTCGCAAATGGTTTGCCAATAATGCATTGCTTAATCCGCCATCCCGATTGGGCGAATACATACTGATGGCTCCGTCACCGGAAGTGCGCGCTGTATTCGTCAAATTGGTGGTGTTTTTCTGTCATTTTGCTATAACCGACGAGCCGCTGGTGGGCTACGAGGGCAGCAATCTATGTGAGCAGATTTTAATAAGCGTTTTGGAGCTGTTGAAATGCGAGGCTGTTGATTACGGCAAACATTTGCCACATTATTTCAGTCTGTTTAGCATGTACGTTGGTCTGGGTATACCGGAAAAGCTGCAACTGCTGAAGGTATGTGCAATTTGATAGAATACTAATTTGGAATGTTTTGTTGTTATGAAAAATGTCCGCTCTTTGCAGTTGAATGTCCCTTTCATATTTATGCAAGTCGCTTTGGATGAAGGGCCAGGCCCTTCGATAAAATATCAATACCCAGAATTGAGTAAACTGCATCAGGTTGTTTCGAATTTGGTGCGCTGCAGCGATATTTCGGACAAGTGCCAGAATTCAAATCAAAATGCACAACCACTCGAAAATCCATACAAAGATCCAAATATTCGACGTGAAGAGCTGATTCCATTATCGCCCGAATGTGTCGATATTTTATTCAATCGTACTGGGTACATCAAAAAGCTAATCGAAGATACGGCGGTGGGTGAGGAGGGTATAAAATTGCTGCAATACTGCAGTTGGGAAAATCCACATTTCTCGCGTGCCGTTCTAACGGAATTGCTATGGCAGTGCGGTTTTGCCTATTGCCACGATATGCGCCATCACACCGAATTGTTGTTGAATATTTTACTTATTGAAGATTCGTGGCAGCATCATCGCATACATAATGCCCTGAATGGCGTGGCGGAGGAGCGCGAAGGTCTGCTGGAGACGATACAGCGCACAAAGACGCACTATCAGAAGCGTGCTTACCAAATAATTAAATGCCTTACACAGCTATTCCACAAATCTCAGGTGGCCCTACAGATGCTCAACTCGAATGCCAGTATTGCTAGACACTGGACCATGGCCGTCGAGTGGTTACAGGACGAGTTGGAGAGGCAACGCAATTGCCAATACAATTCATATTCGTGGTCACCGCCGGCGCAGAGCAACGACAATACGAACGGTTATATGTTGGAACGTTCACAATCGGCTAAAAACACATGGACCATGGCGTATGAGTTGTGCCCGGAAGAGGTAAGTTCTTTCTAGTTTCAACATATGGACGACCTCTTAACACTTCTAACTGAATACATTTCTATTTCTCTGCCATACTGCTTAAAGGAACAAGAGGAGACCAATGAGTCAGACATCGAGACAACCGATGAATCACAGCGGCAACAGCAACCAACAGCAACTACGCAGCAGTCAGCTACAGCAGCGGCGGCCGTTGAAGCGCCCACAAGTGATGCTGTGGTAGTGCCCGCTAGTCCAGCACATAAACCATTTAATGTGGGTACGGCACTGTCCGCCGGCTCCACCACAGATTGGTCCGCAGCGAATACATTTGCTGTTGATAGCCATACATCTACAACAACAACCACAACAACAGCGAGTAGCGGAAGTAGCGGTGGCGGTGTCGTTGGCGTAGGTGCTGGCACTGTAAGCACCAGTGAGCCACCAATAAATCAAGGCAGCACCACAGATGCGAGCATAAACGGTTTAACGGCGAATGTGAAGCAGTTGGCTTTATCTCCAAAAACGGTAATTCCCCCCTAAAAGTCGACAGTAGCATTTCTAATGTACTCGCACACTTCTAAGCATACCAGAGCAGCGGGTAAATGAGATTTTCAAGCATTTTTTGTAATGCGTAACCCATTATTTTGATTTATTTTGTTTGTATTATGCATTTTATTATTATTTGGTTTTCCTTTTTTATATCAATGACCTTTTTGAGCGTTACTTTCCCATAGTTTCTTATTAATATACATATATATTTTTCGATTTTTATCCGGGTGAATGATTGTGGAGTGATTTTTTAATATTTGATAGTCCTAAATGTCTTTTATAAACAGGTGATAAAATCGTAAAAGTTCGTTTGCTCCATTTTCTTTTATGCACTGGAAGGTGTTTTTTAAGTTTTCGTACATTTTTCCCATACAAAATGCCCAGAAGTATGCTTCAAAAAGTTTTAATTATTTTGTATGGGGAATATTTGTCAAAATGATGAAACTTAAATGTCGATATTTTCAATTCTAACAAAGATATTCGAAGACTCTAAACTCTGTTTTCAAGGGTAATGATTGTGCTTTCAACTAGTTTAATCGAATTTGAGTGGAAAGTAATTACATAAAAGATATTAAGCTGGGAATAGAGCCAAAAACGTGTTTTTTGCCCCTTTGGGCATGAATATCTCAGAAACTAGAACCAATTTGGAAAATCTGACTCCATATTCAGATTTAGCACACTGATATCCTTTAGAAAAGTGTAATTTAATTTCTGGTATAAAATTTGTTTGAAATGCGATTTTTTTGTATGAAAATTTTATCATAAATGCTTATAAAATACTTAAAAGTGCATATATTTTTAATTTAAAAACGGTAAAGTGCTTTACCTCTTTTCCAAAATGATTACTGCATTTGATTTATATTTAAAAAATGTATACACTAATCAAAATTGAGCATTTTAGCTATATTAGTTAGGAAAATGCTGAAATTTCAAAAATACCGTTATATGGGAGGTGGGCGTATTTGTGGGTGGATTTTGTTTAAATTTTCACAGTTTACTAATTTCAACTAAAAAAGCTTAAGTTCCGAAATATTCTAGCTCAATTATTACTATTTTTGGCCGCGTTTGAATGGAGGTGCCACCACTGTGCATCGGTGGGTAAAAACCCGGCACGTGGAGACGGGTTATTGAGCGAGATGTTTTGCTACATGTTTCTCTGGTGAATCAAGTTATGTGGAGACGGGCTTTAAATGTTAACATACATATCGGTTATTTATTGCATACTTTTAGGCGGATTTTTTCAATTTTTTTTAATACCAAATAAGAGAGCGCTCACATGCCTAACAGAGATTTAGGTTTTAAAATCTTCAGTGGTGCAAATGAGCACATAATAGAAAAAAGGTGTGTATGTGTTTGAGTTTCGTTGAAATACGTTATTAGTGATATGAACATTCAAAATTTTCATATATTTTGACAATAAATAATCATACATATTGGCATATTTAATATATAAAGCATACTTTTAGGGTAGTTGAAGTAATATCAAAGGTCTGAGAGCAACAAAATTAATATTTTTTAGGTTAGAAAACGTTGTTATGTGAACTTACACAAAACCTATCTGTATATATATTTTTTGGCATATTAGCATCGATAATGGTGCATACATACATATTTATTTACTACATAATATGTATGTATGTAGATATACCTACTTTAAATATAAGATCTTCCAACTTTTTGAACTTTAATCCTAATCGTTTCTGTTTGTGGTTATATTCTTACCTTCCACTATGCGCTCTACCCAATACGTACACAATTTTTACACTGTGCCAATTAACTTGAAACTGCTGTTGCATTTTTACACAAATAAAAAAAATATTTATATCTGTTGCTAAAAACACTGTTAGCGATCAATGGGAATAAGTAAACACCAACAACAGCAGCTACAACAACAACAACCACACCAGCAACAACAACAACAGCTCCAACAGCAACAACAGCAACGCGGTAACCGTACAAGCCGTTTAGCTTAATTCTTTATACTTTTTATAGTGAAAAGTTAGTTGAAAGTTGCATAACTTTGTTGTTTTTGTTCTTTTAACTTTTTTCGCTTTTGTATGAAAAAAAAAGCCACAACTGTATAAGCTAAATTTACCTAAATTAAGTGCAGAAACAATAACAAAGGCACTAGTGCTGGAAAACCATCGATAGTGGTCCCATCGATTGACTATCGATAGTTTTAAAGGCAACCATCGATAGTATCGATGGTTTAATATATGTACGTGGGTGGCCCGTTAGAGGGAAAGTGGTACTCAAATATTTAATGCACATATAGAGACATATGTATGCATGTCTGTACTTACGTCCTCATATTTAAAAGAAAAATATAAATTTTTATTAGAAACATATTATAAAATTAATAAAAAACTAAAGTGCACACATTTGTACGTATACAGTAGTCCACAAAATAATAGGAGAGGCGAAATCAAAACCTAAATTGCTCAATTCTCAGCGAAAAAAACCGCTTTATTTGCAAGTTTTTTTTCATAAAATTATTCACTAATCTTTTATTTATATATTCACAGCCCACATATTCCAAACAAGTACCTTAAAAATTATAAATCTCAGTTTTTTTGATTAATTTTTTTAACAGACGTTGTAGTTATTTACCAAGTAAAATACTATCGATGGTTTAAAAAAACCATCGATAATCGCTATGGCATCGGCCCCATCGATAGTATCGATAGTTCAATCGATGGTTTTCCAGCACTAAAAGGCACGCACGCTCGCACGCACGCACGAACATGCGCATTTAATACGTGCACAACACAAAACAAAACACGGATCCTTTAATGCAGGCCTGCTCAACGCTCTCGTATTGAAAGTACAAAACTCAATACATCTACAAATTTTGTATATGCACTGAAAAATTTTTTTTGCTCATTTAAATTTTTTTTATGAATTCCCAATAAATACAGACGCGAGGATGATATCGCGGCGAATTCGAGGCGAGTTCGCGAAAGCAGATTTTCGCGAACGTAATTTCTCGGACTCGGCTCGAGTTCGCGGCAAGTTTGAGAAAATCAATTTTCGCAATATCATTTTTTTCTATTTTTTTAAATTGTTTTGCACTAAAAAAAATGTTATAGTTCTGAAATTTTACATTTATACCTGAACTCGAGTATCACAGTTCTAGTAGATCAAATCGGGTTATAATCAAATAGATACGAGTATGTAGCAGACTTGGGCATTATTCGAATAAATTTTTATTTAGATAATTATTTGAATAAAAATTTATTTTTCAAATTTTATTCAGATAAATTCCCTACGAATAATTATTCTGAGGTTTATTCGTTATTTCAAATAATAAATATATATCACCACAAGGAAGATAGCTTACTGCGTTAAAGAGATATACAGGATTAAGTGGAACCATTGGCCAAATAACGGTAAATTGCCGATATCTCAAAAACCTTCCCATAGAATTAAAAATGAACCCGATTTTCGCAATCAGCGACCGATTTTACATATAGATAGGATGGTCGCGTTTAGAGTATTTTTTGGCTGTAGAGCAGTGATATTTATTTAAAACAAGTCGAATTCAACATCTCTACAAACAATTATTTAAAACTATATAATAAAAACTAAAATCATTTCAAAATTTCGTTCCAGAATCTTCTATTTTAAGTACAGGTTTGCCCTAATACATTAGAGTTCAGAATCGTGTGACTCCTGGGACATATTTCAAAATAGTCTAGAAACCACAGTATGACCCTATTAACTTAAAAAATGTATTTAGACGGTGAACAGCCTCATAGGGTCATACCTGAGGTTACCAGACCAATTTTTATGCCTTTTTGTGTGACTCCTGGGACACCCCATATGAATCAATTATATGAAGATATACACAAAAATCACATATCTTTTTTTATTTTTTTGTGATGCAATTATTTAAATTTTTCTCTGCTTTACTTGAATGACATGCATTTTTTTTTTTACAAATGAAAATATAGCTAATATAGCAATGCAAACATGACCAAACTTTTTCCGCAAAATAGTTAGGTATGAAGTCAAAGTTCTATGGACAAAAATTTTGGGTTTTTACATATTTTTCTATATTTCTGTTACCAGATTAGGAAAATATACACATTTAGTTACAGGTAACTGAACAAATAGGAATGATTAGTAGCATTTTAAATTTTATGTCGTTTTCCTCTTTTGGCTGGAATGTCCCTTATTCAAATAAATTTTGCCCAACTCTGGTATGTAGAAAAACCAATTCAAAATTGTTTAAATAAGGGGACTTTATTTACTGCTTAAATTTATTTGAGAAGCTTTTGTTATTCATGAAAGTTAATCTTTCTTTATAAAAATATTTTATGTGCTTTATGTGTTTTATACGGATTTAATCCATTGCCAGTGAACCAAACTCTGAACTTTTAATTTTTCGAAACGCCATTTATAAAAAAATCTCGAATCGCTAATGAACAAATTTTCGAATCGCCAACGATCAGGGAAATTAAAAATTCTCGAATCGCTGATGATAAAAAATTCGAATCGCCAGTGATCCGAGAATGAACAAATTCTCGAATCGCTAATGATAGGTGACATGCCTACGAATTCGGATTCGCCGATCCATCGCCGCGAACTATTGCCGCGATAATATGATCAGAGAAAGCCAATCCGACGCGAATTCGAGGCGAATCCGTTGTGTTTATTGGAATTCCAATAAAATATTATTTTAGAATTTATTTTCAAATGGTAGTATCACACATGGTATAAAAATTCAGAAGGTAATTTCACTTCAAACTTTTTGACGGCTATTGAATTTTTCTGAAGTATCTTTTTTGTAAACATTGTGAGTGAGGCTGCCATATTGGACAAATATAAAAATGGAGATTTTTTAAGAAAATTTTGGTAATTTTAGTTTTAGTTGAAGAAAGCTCAGAAATTATCAAAGAATGTCATATATTATTAAAAAAGATGTAAAAAGTGGGAAGTATTTGGCTCGAATATTTAATACAAAGCCTTACGCAGTACAGCAGACTGAGCATTTAACAAAGAAGTAAGGCTGGAGTCATCGTAATGTCCGAACAAATTTTTTGTTTACAATTTGGCTCGTTCTTTTTCACTTCTATCTTACAGAAAGGGAAGAGAAGGAGTACGAAACAAGGATCTCTTCGAGACATAAATGTGAAATCAGATATTTTCTATTAAATGTTTGTTTATAAAGCATTTACTTGTCCACAGCCTCGAGATTTTTTTTCACAAAGCTTTCCACTAATTGTACTCTAAAAAATACAAATTTATTAAGATTTATGCACATTTTATGCCCGAATCGCAATTTGGCGTTCGGTCGGTCGCGCTTCTGACAGGTGAGTAGAAATGTATGGAAATATATGGAGCAAATCGCATTGTGACCTCAAGCGTTTGATCGTAAAATTTTTGTAATATCGTATGTTGATTGCAACCCTGTATAACGCCTGAGTTGAACATTTCTCTACTAAGTCGGGCGTTTGACATTAAGTAAATTAAAATTGTTTTTTTTTCCGATGAAAAATTATGAAATTTATGAAAAAATTCAACAAAATATATTAGTGGCAGTGAACGTGTTTACAATCAAACATCTAATATCGAATGTCAGTGTGAAGCGGCTTTGAGGTACGATCAACGCGCGACCGACCTAACGCCAAATTGCGATTCCGGCATTAAGTATTGCGTCCATACTTTGTTTTCGCATTATAACTTGGCACTGCACATTTCGATAATAACGTTTTGTTGTTTGTACTACTAATATCGCTAGCACCGAAATGCACTGAGCTCATCAACGGGTTCTTTGGAAGATCAACTTTCTCTATTTGGCACGCTTGAAGCCATTGATTCCTTATAAACGGAATTGCTGGAAACCTAAAAAACTTCACCGCTGAGCCTTTGCAAAAGTGCACGGTATTTTCGCATCCCCCGAAGAGGCAGCAACTTAATTTTCCAAATCTTTTTTCACAAATTACGCGTATGAAAGTAAATTTATTTATTTATTTATTTTGCATAAATCACACAGCTTTCGAAGCAATTTCTTTTTTGAAAACAAATTAATTTATTTTCACAAACTTCAGATTTCGGCCCAAAAAAACATTTGCTGCTGTTTACTCTGGTAGCATGGTTTCAATGAAATGTCATAAATTCAATAAAAGTCAAATGGCTAAGATGGCTGCCTACGTCAATAAGTGATTTTACCTTCTATTTTTCTACCATGGTATCACATATGTACATACAAATTTTTTTTATTTTTTATATGAAAATTTTTTGAATACAAATTTTTTACAGTGCTTTCATTTTTTGAATTTTTTTTTTCATTACACATTTGTTATTGTAAATTTCGATTTCTTATGGCGTGGTTATGGTACCAATGCTGCTGGTCGAGCACCGTGTAATTGTTGTTGTGCACTCCGACGGTGAGAGAATTTTCGGACTCTCACATCCAGCAAATTTGCTGTGTGAAACAGGCAGCCAGCAGCCGAGGTTTCGGGGGTAATAATGTGTTATGTTGTGTATGTGCGCTCCAATCATCAATGTAAGCATAACCACCTCTCACCAATCACGAAATGTTTCCGATTTTGATTGGCAATTAACATTGGTACCATAACCACAGCATTACGGCAGTGCTCGAGCTCCTATACAAAGTGCCTTTGCTCTGCACATTCAATATGTGAATCATAAGCACATATGTACATACATATAAAATTTTTTTATACTATCTGAGTGCTTATGGGAGTGCAAAGAAAATTTTATTTCCATATTTGAAGTGAAAATATGTACATATCTGTGCCTATGATTCGGAACAAAACAAAAACAATTCGACGCTTCAAACAATACTGTACTAAGTCGACTTAGTACATTTTCCCGTTTTTGGTGTTTTCAAGTAGAACGTGTTTTAATTTAGATGCTGTCTAATTTTGGTATCAATCGGACAATCCAATCAAAGGTTATAAGCAAAAGTGTACATATAATACAACTCGTGATGTTTTCAGAATAAAAACTTTGAGAGGTTGCCATGAAAAACAACGTAGCAAGTTTTTTTCTTACGGTTTTATATAAGGCGTACCCTAACTTTGATACTGTCGAGTTTTGGTGTTGATCGTTCAATCCAAACAGAAGTTACAAGTGAAAGTGCATACAACTTAGCATACAACTGCAGTTTCATATCGAGTTTAAACTTTGAGAGCTTCTCCTGCAAAACACAGTTTTCAGACTTAGTACAGTTTTGTTTGGAAGCGTCGAATTGTGCTTTGAGTGCCTATGAGGTGAGCAGCCCTGCTTTAATGTATCATTTCAAATTGAGAAATTTGCTGCGCTTGATTTCAAATGCTAGGCCGCCATTGTACATGCATACATACACTTTTTACACAAGTTTACAAACATTTTCATTAATCCAACGCTGCCGATTCCTTTATTCATTCGTTCATTAAATCATTCATCTTATCACTCATTGCATATTTTTCTCTTTTTACTTTGCTGCTAATTCATTAGTGGTACGCTTAAATTGTGGCAAATTTTATAAACACTTTCAGTGCGTAGGCATTTCATACATTTTCTATTAAATGAGATTTTATTATTATTGTGTAGCATGGAAGCAGTTGCTTCCTCGCCAATTCGAATTCCATTTAGTAACTTTAGCTCGCGTATTAGGTACATACATTGAGTCAAATGAGTGAATTTTAAGCTAATTAATTGCAATTTTTTTTTCATAAATGAAAGTGCAAAGTTTCATACCCCTAGCTTTTCAAACAACGAAGAAGTAAGCAAAAATTTGGCACGGTACCTTCTTAAGGCAGGGACAATTTTCATAACTCTTCAAATAACGAAGTTATCGCCGCGCTAAAATGATCGCTGCCATTGTAGAGCAATAAAAATTAAACCAGTATTCATACATACATATATTTCATGCTCAACCAAGCTGTAAGAGGAAAAATAAAAAATATTTTTACCTCGTCATGACATGAAAAAAGAGCTTTAGTTTTGTAGGTTAGGTTATGTAAAGATTTCCACACAGCCAACAAATCGTCCACAGTGTTGCCAAGTACACTTTAAACGCATTTTTTACTTTCATGTTAACCCCAGTTCGTAATGTTTTCTAGGGATAGCAAGTGTTCAAAGCTGATTCTTATAACTTTAGTTGAAATTATTATAAATCATTTGCAAAATTAAGTTCATCCGCTGCAGATCTTTACACATATTGATACAAATGCATATATATATATATATATATATATATATGTACATGCAAACATTCAAACATAACTACTAGTTTCACTGCTTCCCATTCCAATAATTCACCAATTCGCCCATTAACTACACTCCTTTTAGATATAATTTCTCCAATTTAGTGCAAATATTTGTTTCTTTTTAGTGCTAGTTTAAAATAAAGTTCTTGGGCTTGCTTTAAATGCGTTTTACAATACTCAAATGCCTGTAATGTTTTTGTTGCATAAAACAAAAGAAAAAAACAAATTAAAGCTTGTGTTTTTCTTTCAGTTCATGTTGTTTCTTGTTGACTTGCTTTCGTTTCACTGTTGCGTTGCAAAATGTCCTTTGTAAATATGTATTTGAATTGTGTGCCAAAAAAGCATTAACTAAAATAAATTTGAATACTTACATATGTAGATAAATTAATTAATACAAAATGAAATATGTACATACATATATAAAACTAATATGAATTCTTTTGTTTTATTTTATCTCTTTCTCATTCTTCATGCAATATCAACAAACTGCAGTCCACCAACGCCGGCATTGGTGAGACAACAGCAACGACAGTAGTGACGACGACCGGCCGAGACATCGAAAGCAAGAAACAGTTGATGCAACAAGAACAGCAACAACAACAACAACAAGAGACAATTGTGATGTTGTCACCAGTACTCATTCAGAGGCAACAACAACAACAACAGCAACAGCAACCAAACTCACCAAGTTCAACAACAGCAATAACAACCACTGCAGTTGCAGCCACAGAAACAATAACATCAACAACAACAATAACAAGTGGTTTGCCTGTGAACAAAATGATTATATCACCCATGCCCATAGCACCATCAGCCACAGCACTGACTGCGGCACCAACAGCAGCAACAATGACAACAACCACAGCAACAACTGTCATCAACAGCAAATTGGAAAATAACGATGAAACGTTAAACAAACTCCACGAACAGCAGCCAATAACCTAAATACTAGATGGGTGAGATCGAAAATATTAAAAAATAAAAACGAAAAAGAAAAACGAGAAAGAATAGAAAACAAAAAAATAAATGCTTGGAACGTGAGTTTTTTCTTCCTTCTTCACAATTTAAGAATAAACGAGTACATAGCGAAATGCATATTTAAGGAGATGTGATGAAGCCAGAAAAGGAAACGCAACACAAAGAAAACAAAAACGAAAAGCAACAACACACACACACACACAAACACAAAATGCAAAAAAAGATGTATGTATTAATTTTAAATTATTCTTTATGATATAAAAGAAAATAAAACGAAATGTTAAATATTAAAAAAAAAGAAAAAAAATGGCGATAATCGATAACCGCCGGGGGGTGGGGGTTGGTTGGTTGGTGGCACAAGATCAGCAGCAACAGATCAAGAGCTGCCGTGCGCAAAGCAAACACGGTGTCCTGGGCGAGGCTAGCAAGTGCGTACAGCCACCCAACGCTCAAGCCCAAGCGCCCAAAAGTAGACTAAAATATGGTGCTTTTGAGGGTTGCGAGAGGTTTGAGTTTATTCTAAAATATTTGTCGATTGTCGGGCCTTTGCATGGATATTTCTTTGTCTTTCGATTGCAGGCTTGAAGTCGGTTTAGCTTCAGTTCAACTTACAGACTCCTTAAATTGTGCATGCAGTTATAAACTAATTAAAAAAGGTTTTCACACGATAATTCTTAACAAACAAAAATTTAACAAAAAATAGAAGAAAATGGAAAAAAGTGAAAACTTAAAGGAAAGGGAACATTGAGTTAAGGCAGAAGCGCAAACAAACGAGGCACGGTTTAGATTAAAAAAAATATTATGGTTTTTGGTAGTGATCAATAAATAAGACAAGGAAAGGGAGGGGGAGCATGGTTATTAGGAAAGTACACACATTTGAAGGTTCAAGCAAGCAAAACTTATACAAACGCAGTCGCACTTATTTACTTAGATATAAAGAAACAAACAAACATACATACATACATACATACATATGTACATACATACATATGGCTAAGGAAGATACTAACTAAATCTAATTTTAAAAACACAGATGAACACACAGCAGACGAGTGATCCCAATAAACACAACGGATTCGCCTCGAATTCGCGTCGGATTCGCTTACTCTGATTATATTATCGCGGCAATAGTTCGCGGCGATATATCGGCGAATCCGAATTCGTAGGCATGTCACCTATCACTAGCGATTCGAGAATTTGTTCATTCTCGGATCGCTGGCGATTCGCATTTTTTATCATTAGCGATTCGAGAATTTTTAATTTCTCTGATCGTTGGCGATTCGAGATTTTTTATAAATGATGTTTCAAAAAATTAAAAGTTCAGTTTGGTTTACTGGCAATGGGTTAAATCCGAGTTCAGGTATAAATGTCAAATTTCAGAACTATAATGATTTTTTAGTGCAAAACAACTTAAAAAAAATGGAAAGAAATGATATCGCGAAAATCCCTTTTCTCGAACTTGTCGCGAACTCGAGGCGAGTCCGAGAAATTACGTTCGCGAAAATATGCTTTCTCGAACTCGCCTCGAATTCGCCGCGATATCATCCTCGCGTCTGTGTTTATTGGGATGTAATTAAATAAAATTTAATTCTTCATAAAATTTTTTAAAACGTGTATCTTTGCAAGCGAAAACTTAAATGAATAAAAATATGAAAAGTTAAATAAGGGAAGAGGAAATAAAAGATGCATTAGAAATACATAGGTACTAAATGCACGATAAAGAAATAAATTATTTAAATATGAATATAAATTAAAAAAAATGCCAGTAAATGTATGTGGTGTGCAACACAAAACAATGCAGAACTGATGTTTGATTGGTCGACGGTGTTAGAGACATGCATAAAAATACACGAAGATACATTTTCATACAAGAGACGAAGCAATTTCGTAGCGCTGCTAGACGAGATTTGTTGTTTTTCTGTTTTTATTATTAAGGACTTTTTTAAGGTTTTTTCCATCAAGTATTTTGCTAGTTTGCTTTTACTACTTTTCTTTTTATCACATCCCTGCAAAAATGCGATTAATCCGGGACGTGTCCGTGATCAATCGCTAGGGAGTATGCGACTAATACAATTTTACATCCCTTTATATGGAGTGAATTGATCGCATTTGTTCGAGCATGTCCCATGAAGAGACTAATTGCTCAACTTGTATACCCGAATGGGTACCAATGTAGATTAATCACTAACATACCGAACGGGTATAAATGTAGATCAATCGCTCACATCCCGAACGGGTACAAATGTAGATCAATCGCTCACATCCCGAACGGGTACAAATGTAGATCAATCGCTTTCAGCACGAGCGGCTCAACGTAGATTTTTCCAAGTTGTTAGCCAAGGCAATTTTTAATCAATCTTTAAAAGATTGTAAATGTTCATGCATATTTAAATAAAGATTATATAATGTTTTACTTTTGTAAAAAAATCTCAATAAATAAATAAAAAAATTGTGTTTTGAGTATACATTATACGAGCGTAATGTAAAGGATTTTTTCATAGGATATTTTAGGCAACATTTTGTTAAAATTATTATTCTTCATTGTTACTAAAAGAAAGGGTGTTAAATTCGTTTTACCGGTTGCTCTACAATTTTTTTTAAATACATTGCATATTTTTGTAAAATTTAAGGAATCTAGATTTGTACCCGTTTTGGATGAAAGCGATTGATCTACATTTATACCCGGTAGGGAACAATTGGTCTACATTTATACCCGTTCGGGAACAATTGGTCTACAATTAGTCTACATTTATACCCGTACGGGGACTAATTGTGGACCGATTGTTCTCGAAAGAGATCAATCCGGGACAAATCTCTTTCGGGATTAATCGCACATTTTTTTGCAGGGATACTACGTACGGTACGTGCATACATACATACATACACACATACATATGCATATACATATAATATAAAAAGGCAAATTTTTATTTTTTGTTTTAAATCAATTTTAAAAGTTCTGACATAAACATTTAAACATAAAATTAACTAAGGTAGAGGATGGCAATGAACACAGTGAGGAATAAAGAAAAACAAATTATAAAAACAATACATTTATTACGCTTAAATAAAAGTAAATATTGAAGTAATGGAATTAATGGAATAAATTATAAATTAACAAAACAAAAAGTGAATTAAAAAAAAATATTAATATTATATTCAATTGAATATAAAATAAATTTACATGAATCAAAATGGGTTGAAGAAAAGGAACACACACATACATATGTATGTATGTAGCTGCAGACTAGTTGCGATTAGTTACGAAAATGCAATGAAAGGCGAGATGGCAGCGAAAGAGCATATAATTAATTAGGGCTTTATGTATGTAAATGAAATAAATAAATATTTATTATTATTTAACAGAACACAAAAAACAAAATAAAATAATAACAAAAATAGGCAGCGAAATGAAGCCAAATATGCATTGTACGAGTTCGCCGCTGAATTTCTATGTACTACTCGTATATTTATGTAACAGGATATGTAGACCGATTTGAAAACACGAGCTTCAACTAAGATTTACTTGTCTTTACATACATACATACATACATATACGAAAATATTAAACAAATGAAAAACAAATGACATAACAGAACAAATTAAAAAAAAAAATGTTAACGCAAAAAAAAATATCATAAATTAATGTAAAATCGCTAAATTAATTATTTTATAGAGTAAATGCTTGAATTTATTTGCATTATTTTTAATTTTTATTTATGTATGTAAAATATAGATTTTTTAAAATTAAACTAATAAAACAAAAATATATATACATATATACATACATACATACTACATAGCTGCGAAAGCAAGAATAAATAAAAAGTATAAGTGGAAGTCACTCAAGAACAAAGAGGCACTTTTGTTTTTATTTATAAATTAAACGGGTTTAAGTGTGCTTTTTAATATTTTCTGCAATTCAGTTGAGCACTCATTGTTAAATTGTTTTTAGCTGAAAAATTAAACCAACTAAACAAAAAAAAAATGAGCGTTGAGTTTATTGAATTTATAAGTTAACGTTAAAATAATTTTCTTTTTAATTTTTATGCATTGAATTTTTTTCTGTATGCTTTTCAACTTCAACTGAAAAAAAAGAATAAATTAAAATAAAATAAAATTAAAGCTGCATTTAGCTAAACTGTGGCATTTAAAAACAAATAAATTATGATTTAAAAAATAAGCGAAAGAAAAAATAAATTGACTAAATAAAGGCAGCAAACCAAATAAAAGCATTTGGGTCTGGCGATAACAAAAAAAAAAAAATAATTAAAAATATTTTTTTCTAATTGATGGTAAGAGGAACAAGAAAATAATAATCACATTGAGGATAAGCTAAGTAAAATGAAATAAAGTGAAGTATACATTAAATCAAAAAAAGGCTTTATATTATTATTATGATTATTATTATAATTATTATTATAATTATTATTATTAATTACTACAAAAGGTAAAACAAAAAAAGTAATAATAAATGAATCTAAATATTTCAATAAATGCCGCCGCAAGCGCATGTGTTTTACTCCCCGATGTGCAAGTTATTACTTACCGTAATTTATTTTATAAACTTAATTTTTTGAAGAAAAAGAAAAACAGCAAAAAAACCTCGCTTTGCCTCATTTTACACAAAAGTTTTTATTATTTTTCACATTTAATAAAAAATACATTTACCACATAACCAAAAAAAAAGAACCCAACAAACAATCTGGTAAGCGTTTCGCAAATAAAACTTAAAATAAGCTTGCATAATTGGGCTAGTGTAAGCGTTGTAAACCAAGCTTAAAATAAGCTTGCATAAATAAGGATTTTGCAAGCGACATTTACAAAATATTTGGTATTGTAAGCGTTTTGCGAATGTTGACGGCGACCGTCTAAATTTACTGTTATTTTTCGGCGCAAACAAAAAAAATATTTGTATAACTCATTTTAGTTTTGATTTCTGAACACTAAACAAGTTAAAATAGTGAATTTTTAGTGAAATTAAGAAAGTGGAAATAGTAAATTAAAAAAGCAGGTAAGGGAGTTTTGTTATTTTGTTTAACAATATAATAACACGAAAATCGAGAAATATTGTGCGCAAAGCTTTTGAAAAGCATATAAAAATGACTTATAATACGTTTACTGAACACATTTACAAAACAATCCTAATTTTAAGCTTATAACGAGCGACGCGTTTCGATTACAAAAGGCTTACTTTGCGATGTTTTGTAAATGTCAAAGTAATTTTTTTGCTCACATTTGAACGCTTGAAAAACGCTTATTATTATATGAAATTGTTTGCTGGGAAAATTACTATTAAATGCAAAAAAAGCAAAAAAAAATGCATGTATATACACATGCATGCACATACATACATTAAATGCACATTCTCCTGGTACGCTTGTTAACAATATCACAAAAACAAAAAAAAAAAAAAAAAGAATTAAACTTGTTCAGCTGCCTCATCGTCAAAGGTGATAATCGTCGCGCCCTTGGGCACATTTTCGCCTTCTGCGCCGCCAATCGACTTGATGGTGGCATCTTGCGGCGCCTTCAAAATATGCTCCATTTTCATTGCTGTAAAGAGAGTTGCATTAGAAACTCGTTATTGCATTGCGGTGATTTTTTTTTTCTTTTGCTTCACTTTTTACCTATCAGCACTGCTAAGTTATCGCCCTTGGTCACCTTATCGCCGGGTCGTACCAGCACCTTCTCCAAAACACCAGGCATTGGCGCCAGCACTTTATTGCCACCAACGCCGCCGCTGTGCTGTTCGGAGAGCGCATACAAAAATTTTGGCTGCACCAATTCAAAGCTTAATTTACCATTCTGCAATGCAAGTGAAAAATGTAGATTGAGGATTTATTTACTCAATTGCATTGAAAGAATATCAATTGTTGTGGTTGTTGTTTACTCACATCCAAAAAGACTGCCACTTCTGCGCCATCGATATTAGCATTAAAAGTGGATATATTATTGTCAATATTCGCTTTGATCTTCAGCCGTTCACCATCTGCGAGACGTTCTGCCTTTACAGTTTTCCAGGCTGCATTATTGATTTGTAATTGCAAATTGGATTCATCATAACGTACCTTGATGTTGTAAACTAATTTTTTTGAAGTTGTTTAATTAAGGATTATTAATTACCATTTTCGCTCACCTTCGTCGTTCGCCTTAAGTTTGTAACTTCGTGTCAGCAAATAGTTTAGCCGCTTATTCTGCGCTGCATTGAAAGGATCATTTTCGTGCGCATTGCTGCTGAACACTTGTTTCTCATTTAGCACCAAAGCAATTGCGGCTTTGCAAACTTGCTCGTGTTTGATTTCGATTGGTGGGAAAAGTGTATCGAAATGCTGCTCAATAAAACCGGTGTGAACGTTTGCTTGCTGGAATTCCGGATGAGAAGCCAAATCGATGAGGAAATTGATATTCGTTTCCAAACCGCTGATCTGTAAGTAATGCAATGAAATGCTCTTACTCTTACTCTTTCAAAAATTATATTTTTTCAGATACGCACGTGATATTCACGCAAACGCGCAATCAAACCATTCAATGCCTGTGCGCGATTCTCGCCCCACACCACCAACTTGGCTATCATCGGATCATAGTGCACGGACACCTCATCACCTTCACGCACTCCAGTTTCGACGCGCACGGATGCATTCGGTTGTGGTGTGTCCAAGTAACGTAATGGACCGGCGCCAGGCAAGAATCCGCCGCTGGAGAAATATATGTACATACACAGAGAGATGTTTGTGAAATGTGTCTGGAGAATTGCGAAAAGTATGTGAGACACAATATTAACTCACCGTGGATTTTCTGCATATATTCGCGCTTCAAAAGCATGGCCACGTCGTCCGATTTGCTCTTGGCTGAGCGGCAGGCGCTCACCGCCCGCAATGCGTATTTGCCATTCGACCAAATCGGTGCCGGTGATCATTTCCGAAATGGGATGCTCTACTTGCAGACGCGTATTCATTTCCATAAAATGAAAGGATAGATCCTCTTTGTCCATAATGAATTCCACAGTGCCAGCGCCAACGTAGCCCACAGCTTTGGCAGCGCGTACCGCTGCTTCGCCCAACTCGCGCCGCAGCTCCTCAGATAGGCCGGGCTATAAGAGAAATTGGAAATAGAAGTTGGTAAGGTTGGATATGCAGATGTTACCAAAACATTATTTCACCACTTACAGCAGGCGCTTCTTCGATAATCTTCTGATGTCGTCGCTGCACCGAACAATCCCTTTCCCACAGGTAAACCGCATCGCCATATTGATCGGCAAACACTTGCACCTCCACATGCCTGGGCGAACGCACATAACGCTCCAACAGCACCGAACTGTCGCCGAATGATTTTTGTGATTCGTTGCGCGCCGAATTCAGCGCCGAGAGAAAGTTTTCCTTCTTCTCTGCCACGCGCATTCCCTTGCCACCGCCGCCGCGCACCGCTTTAATCATCAATGGGAAACCAATTTTCTCCGCCTCCGCTTGCAAGCGTTCATCAGATTGATCCTCACCGTGATAGCCATTAATGATCGGTACACCAGCTGCCGCCATTATTGCCTTACTTGTGCTCTTTATACCCATATCACGTATGGCCGTGCTGGGTGGTCCCATGAAGACGATATTCTCCCGCTGACACAATTCGGCAAATTCGACAGATTCCGATAGAAAACCATACCCCGGATGGATGGCTTGGCAGGAAGCTTGTTCAGCGATTTCAATGATGCGCTCACCGCGTAAATAGGAAGCAGACGATGCGGCTTCGCCAACGCGATACGCCTCATCTGCCATAGCAGCGTGCAGTGAATATTCATCTGGATCGGAGTAAACGGCCACTGTGCGAACGCCCAAGCGGCGTGCGGTGCGTATTACCCGACATGCGATCTCACCACGATTCGCGATCAGCAACTTATTGATCGGCCGTACTTGTGGGTTGGGTGCTGCTTTTGTGCTGCAATTTCTACAGAGGAATACATGTTATTTGGAGTGTTTTGCAAATGTTTATGTAAAGTGTCTAAATGCGTTTTATTTATTAAAAACAAAAATTACAATTACCTTAATTGTAGCACATTTCTTAGTATTCGTGTATACATTTTGACTTTATCTGATTAAATGAACAAAAACTTTTCACGGTTATTGCTTTTGTGCTTGGCAATATTTCGTGGTTTCTTTTATTTTGTTATCAGTTAATGGGTATTCATGTCCACGCACTTTTCTACAGTCACAAAACTTATCAAATTCATAACTCAGCTGTTGGC
Source organism: Urophora cardui (assembly GCA_960531455.1). Taxonomy (NCBI): domain Eukaryota; kingdom Metazoa; phylum Arthropoda; class Insecta; order Diptera; family Tephritidae; genus Urophora; species Urophora cardui. Next base: position 159,961,467 of record OY482672.1, on the reverse strand, counting down.
GCGATCAGCTGTTGGTTCGATCAGCTAGCGATCGCCTGAAGTGTGCAACACAAGCGTGGCAACACTTTAACGGGTGAAAACGGGTGCTGTGAATTAAAAAAAAAATTATAAAATGTACAAAACGCAAATGTTGGAAAATATACATACATAAATCGAGAATTAAAAGTACCTACATACAATTAATTATGTACGTACATTTATTGGATTCTATATTTTCTATACAATAGTATTGCAAAAAGGGCCTACATTTAATGTCATGTGGACTAGATACAGAAAAAAGTTACATTTAATTGCCAGACAGTCGTAAATGTCAATACTAGGTTCTTTTCTTTACTTTCCAGCAAAACATTAACTAACATTTCTTGCTAATCTCTTTTAACGAAATTTGTGAGAGTAAAGTAACATTTGCTCTCAGTGAGAGATATTAGCAAAATAGATTAGGAAACCTGAATTAGCAAATGTTAGTGACATATCACCGTTTACACTTCGTAACCGCCCAAGTGAGACTTTCATAACCGCCCAACTCTCCGACTTCAGAGGTGAAAAGAACATTAGAAGGAAATATAGAGCTTCCCAAAGGCCAAATCTGTGGTATAAATCCATAGAGCTGAACACTAGAAGTTAAAGTTTGGAAAACCTCAATATTGGCATAGGCGGTTATGAAAGGTTCACTTAAGCGGTTATGCAGTTTAAACGACGATATGATTGTTTGGCGCATGAAAAAAGATAAAAGACACGCCCGAAAATTTAAGAAAAAATTAAAAATTGAAATCATCATCAGAAAAGAAAAATATGGATTTTAATATATCCCTTTAAGTGTTCTATTGCCTTAGAAAAACCAATTTCGACTGACATATTCGCTCGAAAACGCTTTCAAGCAAGCTTCTGGAGATTCGAAAATTATGACGATAGCTCGGAACTACAATTTCAATGTACTGAAGTAAACAATTCCTGGTATTTCGATTGGTTAGAAACAAAAAATGCATTCGCCGTTCGGAGCCGGCATTAAACTGTAGGTCCACCCAATTAGTAGGAAAAAACAAAAGGAGCACACCCCGAATTGGGAGAGAAACTCGGCCATAAAACTCGTCAGAGTTATAATAGCGCCATTGTATTATTATTATTATTAGAAACAAGCCGATGTCGACTGACCTTAAACTTTCTACAGCTACCTGTTTAATCTCGTCATCGCTTTCAATAGGCTCCATAAGCATTGTTACAATTCTTAAAAATCTCTGTATGTACATATGTATGAAGATAGATTTGTCTAATAGCAAAGAGTGAAAGGTAAGAGTGAATTGTAAGAATAATTTTCCTTACTTCTTCCATTACAGCCGATCGGGCGGAAGATGCACTCTCATCATGGTTCTTGTTTTGAGCCGCTGTCTAATGTATATATGTACATTAGAGCGTATCGCCAAAAAAAGTTTAAAATGTTCCCCTCTGGTTCGAATGTTTACTCCTTGGAGATTTCAAAAAGGGAAAAAATTTTTTTTTCGGCACCCTGTAAAAACAGCGAAATTCGTTTTTTGCTTATAACTTTTCTATTTGGTGTTTGATTTTAACGAGCAATATATTGTTGTAAAGGTTTTAACCCGTGTCATATTTCGTCCATATAAGCCATTAACCTGCGACACCAACTTTAGCTTTTATTAAAATTTATTTAAAACCAACACCCTGTATTAAAAAAAAATTTTTTGAATAAAGTAAATTTAGCCTGGAATTTAGTTTTGACATCATTATATGAGTAAAAAAGATTATTACTTATTAATATTAGCTCTGTTTAATGAACAAAAAAAGTTCGGAGCAGGTTAGAGCAGAGCAAAGTAGTGCAGCTGTCGAAATAGAGCAACATAGAGCATTTCAGAGCAGAAATGCCATGAAGAAGTACATAGTACACTCAAATGATCGATTGGAGCTCATTTAGAATTACAGAGCCACCATGCTTGCAATTTTATTCTGATACGGACTTGCAGGAACTACAAAATTGTAATGATGTTATAAAAATACCTGATTAATATTTCCAAACAGCAGTGATTGATACTAATTATACTAATTATAACCTATTAATTTACTTAGATTTTCTATGCCATTCTCTAAATACTGGACGATTTAAACAGGTAGTAAGTGATTGTTGTACAGAAGTTGCCGACGAGGAACGCCTAGGTTATATACTCGGTAAAGTAAGTAGCCGAGAACGTTACAGAAAATTAGAGCCAAGAAAAGATTTAGCATAAATGCATTACATTTATTTCCTCATTATATGCAGGTAAACATTCTTTTTATACCATTCATGGGAATGAAATGGTATTATAACTTTGTACCGAAACACGAATGGTGAAAGTACCAGAACGAGGCGTTGCAGACCTACGAAAATATATACCAATATGATCAGGATCATGAGCTGAGTCGATTAAGCCATGTCCGTCTGTCTGTCTGTCTGTTTAATCGCAAACTAGTCCCTCAATTTTTGAGATATCTGCATGAAATTCGGAATGTGAGTGTATTTTTAGGAGAAGCTTATCATTTGTCGGAATCGGCCGAATCGGACCACTATATCATATAGCTGCCATACAACCGATTGTTCAGATATATATATTTTAGGGTATAACTTCTCCATCTAAATAATGACACTTCTTTTTCTAAGGAATCTTTGTATAAATTACCCACACTCAAAAAAAAAATTTCTGTAGATCAAAGACATAATTTTCCTTATTTTGAACACGCGTCCCAATACAAAATTTTCTTTGTTTTGTGTAAATTTTCTCAAAAATATGGAAAAAACATAAAAAAACATTCAAACAAATTCGTTGCCATGGGGATTTGTATGGGAATTTAATTTCTCAAAATTAAAGAAATCAAGTCTTCAAAACAAGGAAAGTTGGGAATGGAATGGCGCTTAAAGAATTTTTCATTATTTTAATGTATGAATTTTTTCAAAACAAGTATATGAAACCATGGTAACGCATGTAACAACAATATTTTATAAACCTTTTAACATGTTTTAAGGAAAATTTACTCAAAACAAAGAAAGTAGTGTTCAAAATAGGTAAACAATTTCTTTGACCCCTCCATATATTTTTTTTCTCTCAGTGCAGAGAATTGAAAGTATAAATTAAACAATATCAGACTATGCAACTTTTCATTTCCCCATTCATGAAAGGTATGCAGTCTTTGGTACGTCCGAAGTCAGCCGCGCTCTTACTTGTTTTTCTTAGTATTCAGGAAACAATTTTTTTTTTCACATACAGGGTGTTGGATTTAGTAAAAATAGAATAAAAGCTGAACTTGGCATGATGGGCTAAAAGTTTCTATGGATGAAATATTGCCTTGGTGAATACCTTTCTAAAAATGTATCACTTTTGAAAATCGAACGTAAAATATAGAAATTATAAAAAAAAAAACAAATTTCGCTGTTTTTACAGGGTGACAAAAAAATTAAAAAAATTTTTTTTGAAAACCTCATAAGGTAAGTGTTCAAACTGGGGGGGAACATTTTCAACTTTTTTTTCCTCCATACACCGTGATACGCTCTAATGTACATATATTTCAATATAGGATTAGTTTGACAGCATCCATACATTATAAATAACTTCCCGTTTCCATATTAAACCTTTTTTTTTTAATAAAAATAGCTATATAACTTGATTTACTACGTATATATTTACTTTTGTATTTTCAAATACAAATTTGAATTCCTTTTTCCACATTTGACATTTCTTCTTCTTCTTGCTAGTGTCTTGCTAGTGGAAATTTGTCCAGTAAAAAAGTTAGTAGAACTATCATTGCCGCTCTCACCAGTTTCGTTCAGTGCTCTCTCAATTTTCGTTCAGTTCGCTCTCTTTTACTGGAGAGAAACCAAAGAAACACAAATTATATGTCAAATCTAAAAATTAGTGTTTATTAACGTTAATTAGTGTATAAAGAAACAAAGCTACTGTTTGGTGGCAGAACTCCTGAATCCTTTTTAGCCCAGTGAACGAAACAAGGCAAAAGGCAAAGAAGATCAGCTAAACTGTTTTAGCCTTTCGTACTAATGTTGTTTTTATATGCGTGAATTTAATTTAAAATATGCATACACACATACATATGTACACATATAAATATATTCACTCCAATTCACAAACGGAGCTAAATCTACACTTGTTTCCTTTAGTTGCAGAATGTCCGCCCACAAATTAAATGTTTGTGAAAATATAACATGGAACAAATTTATTTTTTTTTATTGTTGTAAACTGTTAATTCAATATTCATGTTCAATATTTTCCACCTCAGTTTTTATACTTTTGCACAACGGATAGTATTTGGTTGATACACATACATATATATGCATGTGTGTTCTTTAGCCAATGCAGAAATCAACATACATACGTATTTAGGTCGGTTGTACATGTGTATGTGGTAAATGGTTGCCGGTGGCAAAAAAATAAAAAACTCATATGTTGTGAAAACACAAAAGCCCGTACTTTTGCTGCCTTGAAAAAATTGTTTTGTTTGCTACACGCGGCTGCCTTAACGAGTAAACATATGATTTTTGTTGCATGTTTTTCTTGTTGCCGTTATTTTTAATTATAAAAAACAAGACACCTTTCAAATTTGCCAAGCAATAGGCGTCGATAACAATTCTGCTTCAACCCAAGCAAACATATATGTTAGGAGAGAACAAAAAATACGAAAAACTCTCCCAAGTCTACATACGTACAAATACGTATTGCTGTGTTTAGCCATGGGTAATGGCGCAATTTTTTTGGCGCTGATACAATAACACCAGCGCCAACCGTGGCGCCGCGCACTGTTCTGGCCCAATAACACCTTTAGCGCAATTGCCATGGAATAATCGATAAATAACACTTGTTCGCTTCTTACTGTTTACCATCCCCGTTTTATTTCTTTTGGCGCAAAATTAATTTTAATTTTCATAATCATTTGGAAACATATTCCGTATATTTGTGAAAATATGCTGGAAATTAGAGTCACTTAGATCACTATCAAGCATACATAATTGTGACGGTGTCATATACGCTGTGCTGTTATTGGCTTTGTGGTGGTGCCATTTTACACTAGCGCTATATTGGTGCTGGTGTTAGCGCACGAAATTGAGTCGGTTTTATATTGCAAAATTGAGTTGGCGCTATATTGGGTTGGCGCTATATTGAGTTGGCGCTATATTGAGTTGGCGCTATATTGGGTTGGCGCTATATTGAGTTGGCGCATTTCCCAAATCGGAGTTAGCGCAATAACGCCAGGGTTGGTGTTAGCGCAATTGCGCCGCGCAGCGCAGTGTTACCCATGCCTAGCTGTGTTATTTAATGAAACTGACGGCATATCTAGCCTTTTACAGTCGTCTAATACGCTTTGTGGCCAATCAAGTTTGTGTTTACGGCACTTGTGGTGAGTTTTCGCCAGCCGCTGCGTCGGCGTCGTCGAGCTCACTTCTGTAGAGAGTTGAGGTTCGTGTCTTTAGTCTTTCGTTTGACGTGAAACGGTGCAAAGGTTTTTAGCGCTAAAAATTCAAATCATTCGTTTGCGCTCGTTAAAAATGTTTTTAAAGCACATGCAAAAAGGCTGAATTAATAAGTTTCGGCGATTTTATGTGTAAATTTGTTAAACTGCTATAGAAACAAAAGTGTGTTCGCTAAATAAAAAACAAAAACAAATTACTAAGTCAAAAACCCTGCTCGCATGCATACCTATTCTTTGATTTTATTATTGCTATTTTTATTTTTTCTTGTATTGATTTTTAACTGACCACGATTTGTAATCACTACGGAGCTAAGCGACCAACACGTTATTAGATTAGCGTTGTTGGCACATTAAGCTGAAAAAAAAGATATGAAGACAACCTTGTTGGTACGATTTTTTTGCAAATGCGAAGACTACGAACTAATAGTTAATAAATATGTAGATATCAAAGTTATATTGAAAAAATATTAATAAAAGCAGCGCATATTTTAACCGTCTTTTTCGTCTGTCGAAAGTTTGAAGAGTGAAACTTCCGAAATTTTACTTTCAATTCTACACACACACACAAATCCCATGAAATTTAACAGAAAAAATTAATAAAATAAATATCAGCAAAAACACAAGAAAACAACAAAAAAAACTGGCTTGACCCAAATAATTGAACTTAGTCATAAGAGTTGTGGTGTGTGCAATATATGTTGGAGAAAGATAATGCAGAAGCTATAAAATGATTGACTAAACTGATATATTCATTGTGTAAAAGTAAACTATGCAAGCGAAAGGCGTGTAAACTTTCATATGAAGAAGCATAAATATAGGAAGAGTTGAGAAAAATAAGAGAAAGGCAAATATTGCGTTAAAAAGTTATTGGTTATTTATAAATTATAAGCACAAACTGCAGTTGAATAGCAGCTAATAAATCAGGTTGAGAACTATGTAAAATTGTTGTGGAATGTAATAGAAGGATCTCCGCTGAGTTTTTCTTGCTTCCAAATGAATTTATAATTATGTATAAGAAATTATTTTTCTTTGTAAATTCTCACACGCACTCACGGCACACGCTTTTAGCATAATGCCCTTTTTGAGCTTGAGTTAAACAGCTCAGTGGGTTCTTTATAGCATATCCTCTTGGATATGCAAGATTTCTTGTTTTCGATTATTTGTTGTTTTAGTCTATTGAACGCTTTTTGATCTTTTCTTATCTTTTAATGGATTACCGAATTCAATATTTCAATTTATAGCTCTGATATTTATTCGCTTGTTGTCATCTTAAAGCCTTTAAATCCGTAAGCTATAGCCAGCAAGCGCCAAATGTGGTTTTTTCGATATTTTCTACTTGGTAGATCTTGAGAAGTAAACCAAATTAACCAATTTAAATCACTTAAGTCGTAATTTAAATCACAGGCAATTCAATTGTAAGTGTTAGTACTTCCGTATTTTACTTGTTAATCATTTTTATTAGTTAATTTGTCTTTCTCACATTACAAATGCTTTTTTAATAATTTCTGTTTTTTGGTTATTTGCCTACTTGTTGTTCCACCTTTCTTATATTTCATTCGCAATAATTAAATAGTGCAGCCTTTCGAGGTTACTCACATTTCTGCAAACATACATACGTACATACATACATACATCAATTCAAATCTATGTCTGCTGTTAAAATTAAATTAAACGAATCAAACTCGCAACGAAATGGTACGTGTGCCCACGAGTGCCGCAAACGGCGCAAGCGAATCGCCGCACATGACAAATGATTTAATTTCTCTTTACCCATTTACTCGCCATTTAAGTTAAAACGCGACTGGTTGTCTATGATGTTTAATTAATTTTAGCAAAACACGTTAATTCAATTTCGGCGTTGTTACCTTTTTCTTGGTTTATTTCTATTTTTTCTTGACGAAGGAGGATTGCGTTAATTTGTGAACTATATTTGATTATGATTGTCGAAATATTGTTGTTTTGCTGCATAATGCAATTGTTTGTATTTATAGCAGCGTTTACATGTACATTTGCATCATCCAATTTTTACATATGAGTTACGTATAAGTATGTTTAAAATTATGACTACCTACGCACATACATAAGTCCTATTAGCATTTATTGCAATGATCGCAATTTCGTTTTGCTTATTTAATGTTAAAAAAAATGTATTATCATCCTTTTCTTTTCCACTTGGAGAGACTTGGAAAAACTTTAATGGTCTGTTTTTGTCCGTCTGTAGTCGGTAATAACTTTTAGCAGGCTTATAAAAAGCTCTTTTTTGGCGCCTTACAAACTTTCATGACCTTCGAACGTGACGAATTTTTCGATATGACTAAGATAGTAAATATTTTTTTTTGCTATAAAAGCCTAAGCGCGAACTCAATACCGAACAAGTGCTAAAATCCACCAAATTGTGTAACAAACAAGAAACAGCAGCAAAAAAAGCAAAACTTGCGATCCAAATCTTAATTGCCATTGTTTTTTTTTATGTATGACATGCCTCTGAAAGTTATTTCATCGATTTTACAAAAGAAAAAAAAAATACACAGCTAATGTCCAAGCCCAAATTTAAGTGGTACATAACAGTCGCAGATGTAGATATGTATAATGTATGTACATACATGTGTATCTGTGTATGTGTATCTAAATTTACCCTGCAGCGAAATCAACTAGTTGCAAACTAATTGACAACTAGTTGGCCATACAGCTCAACTAGTCAGCCATCTATCTTTTTTCCATATTAGCAACTGGTATTTTTAACACGGTGATGACCTAGGAAATGGCAATTGTCACTATCCACACCAGAGTCATACCACTTGACTGACTAGTCAGTATCCACACCAGCATCATACCACTTGACTGACTAGTCAGTATCCACACCAGCATCAAACCAATTTTCTGACTAGTCAGTGTAGATATCAGAACTATACCGGTTGACTGACTAGTTTTACATGCTACTCAAATGAAAATAAAAATTGCAAAATAAAGTTTCTAATACATTTATTTAGTTATTGATATTGATGATATTTAAATTAAAGAGTTCAGGCACTTTAGATTGGTATCTTGCATATTAAATATTTAGGTAAATTAACACTAACATTATGAATAAGTAACACGTTGACCATTCTAATCTTGACATTTATATTGATGATTTTCTGACTTTATACAAACATATCATGTACAGGGCTATATTAATATCTCAAACTATGTTATATTTGTGGCATTCACCTGATTTAATGATCTAACAATTTGCAACCAACTAAATCTACAAGGGGCCTACTACGCAGGGTTCGAATACTACAACAACATTAAAGAAGTTGCTTTACTTTTACTGCACACTTGTTCATTGCAACCTCCAGAAACCCCGGATACATTCGTTTTTAATTTAAAACCCTTTTTTTGGCAAAACTTCTTGTTTAATAACTAATCTCAATTTGTCCCCTATGAATCTAGTTGGGCAACTCCCATAATTTATCTAGTCAGTTAACTGGTAGGTTGGCTGACTAGTTTGGACTTTCGCTGCAGGGTATTTATGTGTGTTCGAAAAACCCCACCGTATGGTCAATATTGACCAGAGTGACTGCTGCAACCAACTGATACATAATTACTAGCGTTCACAGATACAATTTTTTATTCATGTGCACATTTACGTAGATGTTTGTATGTATGCAGCCCTCAGAAAACTTAAATGCTTCACATGCTAAAATACCCTGTAAAAAAGTGTGCGACGAGTCTCTAAAAAGATTTGTCCGGGAGCGCTCTCTTTCGGGTACAATTAGTCTACAATTGTTCCCAATTGTACCCGAACGGGTACATATGTATACTAATTGTAGACGAATTGTACCCGAAAGGGTATCAAACGGGTACAATTAGTCGCACAAATGGATGTGTCGCATTTGCTACCGGTTCGGGTACAAAACGGGTACAATTGTGCGCTTTTGCTACCCGTTCGGGTACAAACTGGGTACAATTAGTCTCTTCATAGGACATGCTCAAACAAAAGAGAACACTTCAACCCATATAAAGAGATACAAATGGGTAGTAATCGCATGCTCCCTTGCGAGTTGTCCCGGATGTATCCCGGAGTGATCGCATTTTTTGCAGGGTATTGTTAATAACATACATATGTATGTATGTACATACTATGTATATATGCATGTTCGTGTATATACACACGTTAGGCGCATAATAACAGGCGAACAGAAATGTCCGTATCCATTGACAGGTGACGCGTTGCGGAGTTAAATGTTTGATTTGTATTATTATTTTTTTTTTTCGTTTTGGTAAACATTTTAATCATGATGCAACTAGAAAGGTGATATCGGCAGGCCAGCTGATTTGTAATTTTTTTCGCCGCAACGATACATACTTGTCAAATGTGGCTGTTCAGAGCTGTTTCTGATTGGCTGGGTAAATGTATGTCAAACCAATGCTTTTGTTTACATTTATATGTTTATTTACATTTACCTTTGGAGTTGGAATTTTCATTGTGCGTACATACATATATTTTTTACTTTAAAAAATAAAATTGATACATAAAATTAAAAAGAAAACACCGCCAGTTTTTTTATTAATCCAATATTTTCAAATGTGTTACAAATTGTAGTATAGTCTGCTAGTAATGCATCCGCCTATGCTTGCGCCGACACCATCAACATGGTACCGACGCATCTGGAAACCAGCAGAGCTATCGGGTGCGCGTGGCAAACGTAAGATGCTTTCTTGTTGTTGTTGCTGGTCTTGGTAGTGCTGCTGTTACCTTAATGCAGCGAATGGAAAGTACGAAGCGGTACGGCCGCAGAGAGTTATTTATAGTAAAAACATAGCGTAAAAAAAAAAATATTTATCTTCCACTGTTTTTTTCTCGTCGAACGGCAATTTGTGGCCATCACTTGGTCAATACACTTTGTTTTACTTACCTGTTTTTCTCGATTTGTTAACGGTTTTTGTTTGTGTCATAATCCATTTAAACCACTTTTACACTGCATTTTCAGTGACAGCGTATTTTTCGTCTCGTTTTTTGGGTTTTTTTTTCACATTTTTTTGGTTTGTAGATTACATTGAAATGATATCAACGTTGAACCAAATATGTTCATGCCTTTGTATCAGCTTAGATATTTCGGCTTTTGATTTAGCTTAGCTTAGCACGGCAAACTAGTAGTGAATGAATTAAAAACCCGTTAAGTATATGATTACTTTATAATTTTCTTTAATGTATCACAGGTTTCAATCTGCCGCTGTGTTTTTTTGTCAACTTTTGTTTGTTTAATTAGCTTAAACTACATAAAAATGTGTGCACATGCGTGTTGATGCCTTGAAAAAGAAACTAAACAAAAACAAAAACAAAACAGTATACGTTTTTGTACTCTAATTTGAAATTGAATTTCAATCATTCATCATTTCAACGCTGGCGAAAAATGAAGTTCGTCGTAATTGGATTTCTTATAATGCAGGCGGCAAGTAAGTAATTTTCTATGTATTTGATTTTTAATTTAATTTTGAATAATTTTTTAGGAATTGTTTTGATGTATTGCTTTATGTTTGTACTATATTTGTACTATATTAATTGGTATATAATGATATAAATACATATATATGGTGATGGCGGGTAGAAAGGACGCGTGTGTACATGTGTATGTTTGTATGATAAATTCTTGGACTTAACTGATTCAAGCCATTTTGGTGTACGACTACCTAAACTAATTTTATGGGAAAGTGTAATGCAATATATTGCCTGTCTTGCTCTATATTCTTATTTAATTTACATGAATTTTAAGCTTGCGTAAACTCTGGCACACATATGTATTTATAATAATAACCTAAAATCCTATTCCACCTTATAATCAATTTATCCATTCGATAATATAAGACGTATAGTCTTGCGTAAAGTAAATCAATTGCTTTAGAAATAAATAATAGCCAAAAATGTGGTTTTAAATGTATACATACGTACTATTGCAGCAACACCAAAATAAATTGGATTATTAAATCTTTTGTTTGTTCTGCGCTAAATTGTTTCCAACCTAATTCATCCACAAAATGCTTTACATGCTTTATTTTTTGCAACACCGTTTCACAACCAAAGAACAATTCAAATGGCTAATGTAAGAGCATATTTCAAATGATTGACATACTAATTTTTGGTAGACAAAAGTGATGCAACACACGCAAAGATAATTTATGCGCATAAGCAAAACCAATCAACAGTCAACAATTTAACCATTTGGTTACTTTGGGCTGATGAGTACTCGCACATTTACTAAGTGAACAGCGACCACAAGCCACTTATTTAACTAGGCAAGACTGACTCTATTCGTTGAATGAAAGAATAAAGAGATTGAGGTTAGTCATTAGGGCCTCCTTTTGGCTGCTTATGCTGCTGACATTAACTAACTACCAACCTTTGCTATTGGCAGCTGCAGAGGCATCGTTTATCCGCGGTTGAGGCTGTGGTTGAAGCATGATTATATATTTTAATTCGAACATGATTGCAGTGAATCAATTTGTGAAAATTAATAATGCTTAAATATTAAAGTGTTTGAGCTTCTAGTTTGGGTTTTGAATATTATGCATATCAAATGTTCATAGCTGAGGTTTTCGCCAAAAGGATTACTTCAAATTCATTTAATGATTTCTCGAATGTATTAAGCAAAATGTTGTGATAAAGTATTTTAATTAAAGTGCATTTCGTTTTTATATCTTTATGTTAAACGCATGTCAAACATTTATATTAAGCTTTAAAGCAGTTTAAATTAAAAAAAAAATAACGTTCATACGAGGGCGTGCGAAAAAAATCAAAGTTTTGCACTTTGGCATTCTGCTATAAAATTTGTTAGATGGAAATTTTATAGTTACGCAGTCAAGTTCTTAATTTTTATAAGCTGGTAAATAATTTTTTTTCTGGTTAGCCATAAACTAATAATTAGTTTATTACATATATACATACATACATGTGTATGTACATACATATAGACTACTCTAAGTACCCACTAGGCCCATTTCTGAGGTGATCCGATTTTTTTTTCATGCCGGGATACTTGCTTTTGTTAGATATACAGCAGGTACTCCTAAAGTATGTTGAGCGGTAAGTACAAATTGAGCACAAATCATTTCTTCACTTACTAAAGTAGGAGTTAAGAAGAGTAAGCCGAAACAGAAAAATTTATACGACTGAAATACACAACAAAGTTAGGTGGCAGGCAGCTGTATATTCAGCACTACAATACTGCTACAATTCATGATGAATACATAAAAATAGTATAAAAACGACCATATGAAAAAAGGATGCGGTTTGGAATTAAAGCCCAACGCTTTCGCTTCATTGCTCTTTTTACTATACAAAGTCATTCATGCGAAGGCGGCCATCGCCGTACGATAGTCATGGAGCATAGTCATGGAAGTTTTTATGTTCCCTAAAGGAAATGTAAGGAGGAAGATATTGATGATTTGTAGATCTTTGGACCTACTGGGTAATTATTAAAAACCGTTTGTTATTCCTTTGTGTTTTTCGATTATTGCAAGCAAATTGGCATTTGGCCTGAAACACTTATTTGCACATGCGCAATTATCTTAAAACTTGTTATTTTTTTGCTTTAGCCGACAACGTGTTGCAACGATTGTAAGTCACGGATATTTTGAATTTTTCGTTGACACGATGAATGATATTTTTCATACATATAACAAAAAGCAGCAAGTGTAAATTAATAAATGTTATACATTTCTATTAAGATGTTTATGCGAATATGTTAAACAGATTTGGTGTAGATACATATACATATGTACAAACATATATATATCATATATGTATATATGTAGTACATACAATATCTAACGTCTACTGCTGAAATATATGTACATGCATACATACATGTCTATATACATAAATACACTCAAGTAAAAAATAAGTTGCAAATCGTCAAGTTCATCTAAACATTGCTGTTGTCGTTGTTGTTGCTATTGTTGGGCAGATCGTTGCCAGCCAGCAGCTTGCGACTTTTTCTTGCCGTGAGCAACAGCAATTAAGTGACATTTTAATTGTCGTGGTCAAAGTTAGTAGTGAGCTTATTTAACACAGAGTTACATAAAGCAAATGTGCCAATGATAATGCAAACTTATAAAAACGGTTCTGCACAAATACTCGTACATATTTTATGGTATTTTTGACGTGCACATTTTGTGCGTTAAAGTCTTAAAGTGCAAAATGCATTTTAATTGCATTTCGTTTCTGCAAAATTGAGTTTTATGCTATTGAAATTGCAAACAATTTGCAACAGCAAGAAAACTCAAAGAACTTCAAACCAAAGGTTGTCACATTTGATCTTCGCTTCTCGTTAGAATTTGGCTTACGCTTAATTGGACTTGTGCATGGTTGCTTACAATAACACTTGAGTCTACTTATTTAAATATACATATACATATGTATGTATGTATTTCAGTCAAGCCAGCAGCAATTGAACAATTGATTATTTCAAATTGCCTAACCATTTACTTTACAATAATAGACTTTGCTTCCGCAAAAAACAAAAGAAATAAAATATTTTGCATTTAACATTAATATTTTCCTCTTTGTTTAGTGACCGCTTGAGTATGTACATGTGTACATAAGCACTAGAGACACACAAATATTCGACCGTGATTATAATTTTCAAAGATTCAATAACGAAAACAAAAAACCAAATGCTGCAACGACCCCATAAGCGCTGAGTGTGTGACCAGCTTATTCGTTTCTTATTATTATTCATTCACAAAATTTTAATGTGACCCCCATTTGTAGATGAACAATAGATGAATGATTTGTGTTAACATATGTAAGTAATAAAAATAACACAAAAAAAAAAAAAAATTGACCATCAACTCTTTGAGGTAAAAAATTAATTAATTTTAAGATAATTCGAACCTTTTATTTTTGAAGTCATCACTTATTTTGCAAAGCAGCAATCTGAGCTCATCTGCAAAGAGCCACAGAGCGGCTCTGATTGAATTGGCACTTCAAAAACGCGCTGCGCCGAAGCCACCATTCACTTCCCTTTCAATTCAATTGTGCACATCATTCCTTTTAATACCCTTGGATACAACTGTACACACGTTCGCAACATAAGAGGCATACACACATACATACACACACGTTTACTCACAAATTTCACATTTATATTGCATTTACGTAATTCAGCAAGTAATTTTTAGCGTTGCCTGCTTTGCCAAAGAACTTCCAAAAAAAAAGAGTCGATTTCGCAGCTTTTGTCTTCCTTCATTGCGTTAAACCCTTTCGCTTTTCGCACTAAACTGCAGACAGTTTTGTTCATTATATTGGATTTCGATTGTCTTCTTTAGCATTCCCCAAAAAAAAGATGGTGCGAATTGGTTATTTGTGTGCATGAAATTGTAAAAGAGAATGCTGAAAGAAGTTGCATGTGCTGCTGGCAGGAGGCTGACAGTTTAATCGACGTATGCTGCGCAGTTTGTTTTTGGCGTTCGACTCTGCTTAATTGACCAATTTTCAGATGTTTGATAAAGTATTCCATACATGTAGGAGCGTATATTCTTGCAGCTTACGAAAAAATGAGATGGGCCACTGAAATTACTTATCCCAGAGGCAGATCCACATCGGATACTTATATGACTTTAATGAAAACTGATTAGTCAGTGGTAGTGGTAAGACTCTGGTGTTAATGGAATGACGCTGATGCGGAGGCTGAAAATCATTTGGCAATTGTCATTTCATGGACATCGTCATATTAAATATACCAGTTGCTAATATGAAAAGAAGATAGATGACGGACTAGTTGAGCTGTATGGCAAACTAGTGTAAATTAGTTAACAACTAGTTGATTTGACTGTAGGGCACATATGTATGAATGTATGTATGTACATATGTACGTAACCAAAGTCTCAATCACAAAAAATTGTGGTTGTCGGCAATATATTTTGTTTTCTTATTCGCCTTCGTATCGATTTCTTATTACTAGTAGTAAAAAATAATATAAAATTGTGAATTTATGGCCAATTCATCGCAAACGCAATGAGAAAATGACTCATTCAGGTATTAAGAAAGTCACTGTAACAGACAAATTACCTTCGGTGGGCATTTTAGAAAATTTGGTACTATGTATTTGTTAAGCGTTTTGAGTCCTTTATTCATGCGCCACTTAACAAACATGAGCATTTTCGTATTTCCATCATGCCACAAAAGTCAATCTTAGCCACCACACGTATATTGTACATACAAGGCTTATGGCGTTTTCGATTCTGGCATAAAATGTCACCCTTTAATATCTCAAATATCAAATTACGTAACCAGTCTTCGTTTTAAATGGCTGGTTTTGTAGATAATGATGCCCACTGACTTACCTTGATGTCAATATTCGCTGAAATTAGCACACAAGCTTACAAGATGGCTAAGAAAATCAAGCAGGGCAACATTTTTTCCAGAAACGAAAACGGCATTAGTTTCTAATTTATTTTTTCTTTGCATGAAAACAAAGTTCACTTCTGTACTCAACATATGTACATATCTACATATGTACATGCATAGGCACATAGACTCGCCAGATGCTAATTGTGCAAAAAGCAACAAAGTCTTGTAACTGTGAAATGATGAACACTTTTGATTTGATACCTTGAACCTCGTTTGTGCGCTTTGGATTTGTTAATTATTAAATTGAAGTAAATTTTCACATCTAAAACTAACAAATATATGTACATATAATGTATGTATGTATATATGTATGTACATGTGTGCTCGTAGGGGGGGGGGGGGGGTAAAAAAGTTAAGGTAAACTGGTGGAAATTAGTAGTTAGATATGTATGTATGTATGTAAGCTAAATTGAATCCACTTAAATAGCAGCTGACACAAAGTCATACTCGCTTGAGTTCTTTAATAACAAAACATGCCACAAGAAGGCGCTACAAACATATGAACATATTTTATTTGTAAATAATTGCCTCCAAAGGCTTTTTGTATGTGTTTTTGTGCATTCGCTTAAGCGTTTAAGACAATTGCTTAGGTAGTTAAAATCTGCACCCAAATTAAATACAATACATGTGTGTCTATGTACATGTATGTATGCAGTGGCGGACCTAGCATAAATTGCCTGGGCAAGCCTATGTGTGAAGCATAAGCATTAGCCATATATGTAATTTCCTTTGCTGTATTATTTAAAAGTCTGATTGCATTCCGTCATTGACTTTGATTTAGAGTTCTCGATTTCTTTTTAACATTTTCGAGTGGCCCGAATAAATGCTTTTAAATACTCGAACGCTCGTTTGTTTGTTTATTACGCGTATGTTTGTACGGGCATTTGAACAATTCGGGTATTTGAGATCGTTTTTTCTCTTTTATTTTTTTTTTGGTTTTTTCATATGTATTTTTTATTTTTGTTTTCCTGATACACATTTTTTTGTTTGTATACTCAGAGAAAAGGAATCAAAAATAAAATTTTTATTTTTATAATGCACGTTTTAAACCAAGTCATTTTATTTTATAAATGAAAATTTTTAAATTAAAAATTAAATTTTTGAAATTAAAATATATTGAGGATTTAAAAAGAAACACGTTTAAATTAAAAATTAAAATTAATGTAATAAAAACGAAAGTTTTTCCTTCAAAATCTCATATTGCTTAAAATAAAAATAAACATTTTTAAATTAAAATTGTTTTTTCTTGATTTTGCAATTTTACTCTGAACATTTTTAAAATAAAAAAATTTCGTATTTACATAATTCTTAAATATAAAAACGTGCGCTAGGGAAATCTTACACGAAAGCGACGGAATTTCAGCAGTAGCAAGTGTATTTGCTTATTGCCTAAAAATGGGTGCTTTAGTGTTTGAAAAACTGAGGTCCAATTTGATTTCCACCGCTTTTTAAAATTATCTTGATATTGTGCCAATAGTCGCCAAAAATCACAATCAACCCTTTTATAATCTGGTATTTGATATTTATGTTTGCATGCACATGCAAATGTAAGAAATTATGTCCATAAGTATGTACCTACATGCAAACGAAAATCAAATCAAATATGCATATGGCTGTAAATACTGAACTTTTGAATGCCGAAGCCAGCTTCATATTCGCATACAAATTTGATGTGAAAAATAAAAAAAAGTGCTTTGCTAGTTTTTTTTTTTCAATTCAGGTCTGAAAATAAGCAATTGGTTTCTCCTTAGCGAAAGCGACAAAACAAGCTATGTTATTCTGTTTTGAAAGCCCCGTAAAAGCTAATGTGTGGAAACGTTGAAGCATGCTCACTGTGCTGTGATTGGCTGTACAAACAAAATACACATTGTGAGGTGGATTGGTGGTGTATTTGCGCTATTTTCTTAGCAAGCTTTTAGGGGCATGTTACAGTGGGGACTATATTATTGAGAACTTAAATAGTAAACACATTTAAAACGTAAAATAACCAGATTTTAAAGAATTTCGTATGAAATGAACGAAAATGTGTATGCAAGCCGGGCTTCTCGGCTTGTACGAAGCGACCGCCTCTGTATGTATGTATGTATATGTGATTTCTACAGTAGTTAAACTTGAATTTAGCGTAAATATTGGTTAATATTGTAAACATTCTAAGTTAGATTATATTTCGTCGCCCGGATAAATTAGTGTCGTATGTGAATTTTGGGCCGAATTGAGTTAATAATACAGTTATACTAAACTAATCAAGATCTTTCGAGTGACGTTATCCGTTTTTTGCTATCTCCTTTAGTTTAAGAGATATTGAGCAGAATTTTTTCGTTTGTTCAAGGTCGCAAGCGATTTAGTCTAATTTCCAATGTGCTTTTAATTGCTGTCAATTATTTAATTTATTTACTTTTATGAGAAATCAAATACAATATTTAATTAATTTTAAAAATCTTTAATTTAGTTCAAATTGGGAACACATTTTGTCGTACGTCATACAAATTTCCTGCAAAAATGTTGCTAAAGGTAACATACGACAAAATTTTACTGAAGAAAATCCTTTATAAATTCCAAAATAATAAACAATATATAACAAAATTAAAATAATTTAAGAATTTTGTGGCCTAGTAGTGTTCTGCCAGACTTTGGAGAAAAACTAATCAGAAGTTTTGGAGAAATACAATTCCAAACTTCAAACCTGTTTTCCCAAAAGTCTTCAAATGCAACATACGACATTAATTTATCCGGGCCACGATTTATACGCATAAGAATATGCATGAGAAAATACGTTAAAAAAAAACAATTAAATAATTAACATTTTTATTGGTATCACAGGAATGTACTTTGTTTTTATATACTTATATATATGTAGATACATGCATATATGTACATACATACATATGTATGTACATTTAGCTGAAATAATTAGCAGTTGAAGTGCTTTGTTATGTAGGAACACTACAATTCAGTATATATATATTCACAAATAAGAGTAACGAATTTCGGGCCAAGTCCAATGATCTACATAGTTTGCTAGTGAGCTGCTTCTGTGTACTTTTTCCGTTAAAAATTTGTAAAGCTTTCAGTTTCAGACATTTCTGTGCTGAGAAACCTTCCGCCGTAGCAAAGTTCAGTGTTAATTGGTGACTTGTACACCTCCAACCACTTCAAAGTGTTTCGAAACTTTTCCTGAGTTCTGCTTAAAAGGGAAGATAACATGTGTTTATGTTTGTAGTTGAAAATAATCTCGAATATTGTGCAAGTAATAAAAAAAAAAAAACTATTTTGCTGCTAAATAAGCAAGGAATATTTGAGCTGCTTAAAATTTGCTTTCAACAATAAGGAAATGCATTAGAATTTATGTACTACTTATTAAAGAGGAAAGATATACTATGTACATTAAAGGATATAATATTTCTTAGACTACAACGGAATTGTCACAACAATAAATATGTATTTACATAAATGTGATTTCTTAGTGCACAGGGGTTTTGATACAATATAAAACATCCAAAGGTTAATGGTTGCTTATCGCTATTAATTCAGAATCGTAAAATTTGCACAGTTATACATACATATGTTGTTGGCACATTTTTTAAATCATAAAATTCTCATTAAAAAATGTCGTGATTTTATGATTTTAGAATCTTTTTGATTGACATTTAGCGCGCTTAATTGAAATTGTTCAAATTTCATAATTTTTTTTTATCAAACACACGAGATCATCTGTTTTAAATAGCTGTCAAACACAAACTAAATTGCACTGGTTACTCAAACATTTAAAGTAGTCGTTTAAGAGATGGCAGTTGAATTCAAGATTATTGTTAGCAAAGTTCAAAATGCCACGGACTTATCATACAACCCTCGTAATTAATTAAATAATAAAGCACATGAACAAAAGCCATGTGGTCTCCATGGCGTATACGTGACTTTAAGTTGTAAATCTGAGAAGAGGAAAACCTCATGAAGTTGCAATCAGAGCCGAAAAAGAAATAAAAACAATCACACGCGTCTGCATAGGCATTTCCAGCGATTCGCTACACTTCCAATCATGCGCATACGTTTATGTTTCAACTCATTTAATAAATTACATTATTCATGCATGTGCATGCATAACTGTAAATATGTTTGCATTACCTTGTTTTAACTGACCGCTGCACCTCAAAAAAGCTGCACACCTATTATAATATAAAATCCGCATGGATTATAATGACGCATACAATAATTTTGAGAGTCCAACGATGATGTTTCAATACGGCAAAAAGTAGTATTCAGTATGATGCGACAAAATTAAGATGAGTTAAAATTATTGAAAATTCCAACCCCCTTTTTTAAGGTTGTCAAACGTGCGTGTAAATGCTTTAATAGATGTACATACATACATTTCTTTATTGGCTAACATACATATGTATGCATGGACTTAATCTTATGGTAAAGAGAAAAATATGCCTACTTTGTTAATTCCATCAAAACTTTAAATTTTATTTTTAATTTTAGGCAAACCTTTTGATTTTTATGCAAATTACAAACATAATTATTCAGTTCACACCTAAAAGTTTGCATGTCGGCATCAGCATTTTTTTGTTGCTCTTTTCCTTTTTTGTTGTTTTAATATGCGATCACCGACCGCCGACCGCCAACAAAGATCACAATAACCTGTTCCATTTTGAATGTTCGCGTGTTGTGTAACCTCAGGAAATGCTTTTTGTTTTTGTTTTTTATTTAATTTTATACTTATTTTAGATCTATGCCACATACATAGTGTACACCTGTGATAAATACATACATACACACATATGCAAATACAAATCTACAATGTATGTATGCAGCCTTATTAGCCAAACAGATAATTTGATGATTGATTTTTTGAAATAAAAAAATAAATAAAATTTTGATGAAATGCAAACAAACCAAGAAAATAAAATGTTATTTACTTATAATTTGAATTTAAATTAATTTTGTTTCTGATTTTTAATACGGGGTTTGAGATTAGAGCGTCAAAAGGCCTAAAAAATCAACAATTCGCCTTGAAATTTTACGCATATATGCAGTGTATTCATGCTTCCATGTATGTAAATAGCAGTTACATATATTTAACAATATCAACAGTGGCAATAAAATCATCTGCATTCGCATGTAATTAAGTAAATTTATTATTGATGTTCATCAAACAAAAAAGGAAAGAAAATTAGTTTATCTATGTCAGACTTTATGACACCATATAATTCCAAAGCAATTTTAAATGAAATATTATGGTAAGAAAATAATAAGAGGCTTAGTTTTATGACTAGTTTTATTTGAAGGTTGTTTAAAAAAGATGTTGATTTATTTTTGTTGAAAAAGTAATTGAAAACGTTTTTGAATGCGGCTTAGTTCTAAGTAAAGCCGCTTTAGGAAATTAGCAGTTCATCTAAATTATGTACGTTTGTCTCAACATTTAAATTCAAATCAAAATCATTAATTTAAAACCTACATGCGCACTCATAATGGGAAAATATTCGAAAGTTCTCGCCGTAACTTATTTTTTTTGCCGCTCTGTTTTTAGTCAAAAACCCTAAGGCATTTTTGGCAGAAATAACTAATTTCAAGCTAAATATATGTACCTGCAACTTGTGCTAGAGATTATTGTATCAGGAAATAACTAAAGCGGTCATGCACACAAGAGCTCCCTGGAGCTACTCGTCTACACATACGAGTCGCTATATTGCATCATGATTAGTTTGTGTCATAAAATATTTACATATATATGTACATATGTACATATGTACATACGTTCATATCTAACACTAATCGCTGTCAATTAACAAAATGAAATGACCATCTCACGTAAATCTTAAAAAACAACCGGAGAGAGACTTTCACTTTGGTTTGTTTTTCCCATATATCGACACCAAAATTTTCATATGTATATGTATTTGGTATTCTCTGGTACAGGACTATCGATCTTGGGCATTAGATATAAAAATTATTTTTTATAAAATTGTTTGGTCTTTACTTTGGTCTGAATTTTGACCTCTGTACGATACCCCTTCGATCTGGGTCAAAATTTATATTTAACATCTTTGAGTTCAGCACTATCGATTTCGGGCGTTAGATAAAAAAAAATTATTTTAATTTTTTGAATCTGCATAGAGTTTTCTGAACTTTGACCCCTCTGCGACAACCTTTAACCATTTCCAATCGGGACCAAAATTTATATGTGTTGTTACCGATCTAGGGGTGAGACCGAAGAAAATCGCGATTTGGATTTTAATGTACATATGTATATAGGTGGACGCTATGGTGCAGTGGGTATAGTGCTCGCCTGCTATGCCAGAGGTCTCGGGTTCAAATCCCAGTCCAAGCAAACACCAAAAAAAAAAAAAAAAATTTCCAATTGGTAAAAATTTTAAAATACCCAATAACTGGATTTTTACTAATTAGCATTTTTTTTTGGTGTTTGTCCGGACTGGGGTTTGAACCCGAAACCTCTGGTATAGCAGGCGAGCACTCTACCCACTGCACCACAGCGGGATTGGGAGAGAAGCAAATTCTTAGAAATATAAAAAAGTTTCGAGTCCACAAAAGACTTAACTTAATTAGTACATAATAAACTAAGAAAAAAAAATTTACATACAAACATATGGGTGTTTCCAGCGTTACGGACGTTCCATGCTGCCACATTATTTTCAGTATAAAACCTATAGTAGGCTTTGGATCAGAATATTTTTTTTTTGTCGTATGTAGCCTCTGTACTCCTCTATCCAACGCTATCAAACATTTTTTCTAGAGATGACACATTACCACTGTAGAAGGATTTAAAGTTGCCGTTCGGAAGTTCCTCAAAAGTACCTCGTATTTGAGGTTACATCTGATTTCGTTAAAATTCTGCGAATTGGTTGATGCTACAAAAAATGATGTTTATACGACTAACAGAGGAATATACAAGGACTGTCACTACATTAAAGTTATATTTCTGTAGACGTTTTTTATTGGAGAAATATCGGTTCTAATTTTGTTCGGACGTTCCCGTTCGGACGTTCCAAATTTTTATATGAAGGAAAACATAACTTTTTCATAACAAAACAAGTGTTGAGCACATATTTCATTGCAATTAACTCAATAATTCAAAATTTACATTACTTGCACATTCTGAGCACTAAAACGATGATATTTAATAATGTATAGTGGCGATGAATATAAAAAAAACTGATGTAAGTACTAGCAAAATTTAATAAGAATAAACAAAGGTATTTTAAATATCGCGTTGCTTAGATGTCGCTGTACGTCCGGCAGTAATATGATGTCCATTTTCGCATGAGAAACTGTGTAATCTTTGCTTGGAGCATTCTTACCTTCAAAGGGTTTTTTTATGTTTTTCCTAAAAATCTGTTTTCTCTCTCTTTCTTTGTTTTTGAAATCCTTCCATTTCTGACCATCTTTCATGAGGTTTAACCTCCACCTCATAGCCCTTTGAGCGGAATTCAGCTAGATATCTTTATAAGGAACAAAAAAAAAAATTATCTCAAGAAAAAAAGTGTATACGTTCGGACGTTCCAATGTTTAATATACTTACAATCAGGAATCCTTTTGATTTTGGGAAAAAAATAAACGCTGGCCGAGAGAGCACCCAAAACTGTGATTTGTCAAAAAAAAAATTGAAAAATATCACAAAGGTAAGTATGTTTTTTTTTACTGCAAAATATATTTTGCGTCCGAACGCTTGAAAAAAAAGCACTACTTTAGAATACACTTTATACAAAATTTGAAGTATTTTGTAAATGTATCTATGTTGATTTTCCCAGGTCTGACCTTGGGCTAAGTACTCGTAAACGCCATTTTTCTACCGGCGCTTTTGTTGCGAATTCGCGGATGTATTTCGGAAGTCATATACACTTAGCTAAAAAAAATTTTTATTTGGTAGTCTGAAAGACGTAATATTTGTAAGTAGCAGTGCTCCAATGTCCATAAAATTTTGTGGCGTGATAAAGGAAATACGTACCTATATACTGGTATCAAAACGTTTGGCCTAGGTGCATTTTTAAATTTTTCTCTTTGGTTGACCCATTTTCGGAAACACCCATATGTTGACAAAGAAACAAAAAGACATCAAAATATATCCACTAATTGCTTATGCCTATTTGCATAAAATTCACATTAATTAGCAATAAAATTCAAATGACAGGGAAAGTATTTGCAACAAAATAATAACAAATTTGTTAGTCCAAGGTCCAAAAAAGTGAGAGTGATCGTTTGCTGGGTGCTACAGGGCGTATGATGATGATGATGACTTGACCTCTCTACCAGTTTAAAGTGGCAGAATAAATAGAAATTGTTAGTTAAAGTGTGTGTGTAGGTGCTTAAATGAAATTTCTATTTATTTAAAAAATACGTACTTGATGCTAGCAACAAATGCAAACAAATATGTACGAATGAATGCACGTAAAGGTAGTTAAAAAGTTGAGAAAGAGAGGAAAAGCAACACTTGCCGCAGCAATAATGCGCATACATATGTAAGTAAACAACGAACCGGCTAACGTACATATGTACAGTGGCAGTCACTTAAATACATATGTATGTATAAGTATTGCCACTATCACCAACACCGTCGGCGGTACCGAAATGACGTTTTCGGCAAATCGGCATTATGACAACCGACAGCGCGCCGAATCTTTCGAAGTTCGTTAAATCGGCATTATGAACACCGAATGAACGAACATTTTGACAGTTTTTGTGCCGAAATTTGCCGCAAGTATTTGGTTGCGGCGATATTAACAAAATATCAAAAAATTACAATAAAAGTTTAAGTAAATTATGTAAATGCATATACATATGTATGAGTTGTTATAAGTGTTAATGAGTGTGAATATATGTAAATACATTAATCAACCGGTCGCGAGAAGCCACAAACATGGCGTGGGTCCATTGCATTTTCCACCGAGGTTGAATTGCTGTTATATAAAAAGAAAAACTACAGAGAAAAAAATTGTGAAATAATGATAATAACAGTAATTTACATACGTGGGTATGTAGGTTTTGGAAATTAAAATATATTTTCACCCAAGAATAATAAGTAATGCATTTTCTGAAGTTGATAATTATTATTTGTCTACTATAAAAAAGCAACTAATGAATTATGAATGTGTATTACCAACAATTTACCATTTCAGTAAGAACTTTCGTCTCAATAAAGACGCGTTCAAATAAATATTGCAGGTGGTAAGGTCGGCTTCAGTATAATGCGCCCGCCGTATTTATTTTCAAACCACTAAGAATATTTCAATGAATCCTTTAGGAAAAGTTCTGTTAATGATAATTTTACTAGTTATAACACTCCCGACTACGCAAAATTACTGTAAATCTCTCCAGATCTAACTCCAGAAAGGGAGTTTTGTTGGCTGAGGGTTACTTTTCAAAGCAATGCATAAGGGTGCTCTACGCAAAAATACTGTGTTATTAATTAAGACTATTTTTTTTTTTATTTTCAGCCTCTAATTGAATTTACGCTTGTTTACCTAAAGTAAAAGGATTGCTATGATCTCTCAAAAACTTTCTTTCGTTCAGAGAAATCCTTTGCTCTTCCTCTACTAATAAAGCTGCTATCGCAATAGAATCTATTATTTTATTATTTAAATAAATTTTTTTTAGTAAAATAAAGTAAAAATGTATTTGGTTTTATCAAAAAGATAAGAAACCTGAGAAAAACCCGCTCAATTTCGCATCAGCGCTTGGTAACGCTGATTCGAACATAGTTCATATAGTTGGCAACACTTAACTTCGAACCGACGTGGTAGCTGATACGATTTTCGACGAGTTCGGCACCGTGGCTTGCGGCGTTTCGGTAATTCGTTCGGTGTTCGTGATATTGGCATATACATATGCTTAAATAGCACACATTTAAAAGCGATTTTCATTCAATTTCAATATCTTGTTAAAATTGTTTCAAAGAAATATGATGAGCGCAAACTAAACCATTTCAAAGAAAATCCCAAAAAGGTTTGTTGGCGAAAATCGCTCTTGAATTTGTGCGCTATTTATGTGACCGCCATTGTATGTATGTAAATACATACATGCATATTCACACATGTGCTCGCAGTATATTTTAGCCGGAGAAAGTGGCATTGTCGTATTTTTATTTTTGTTTTTTCTTCTATAGTTATATCGTCAAAAACTGTTAAATGCTCGTTTTTGTCATTGTCACCGCCATTCATTCGTCTGTCGGTTGCTAAATGCCACTGGAGCGTAGCAGCCATTAATAAACGCCAAAATATTTTTATTATCTGCACCGTATCAATCTTAACGATATTTTCTCCATTTATGCTACCGCCTTTTCCAATAAGAAATGTGCATGTATGTTATGTACGTATTCATTTCATTATCGTTTTTTGCCACTTTTGCCTTTTTCGATTTTTTGTTTTTGTTTATTTCTCCGTCGTAATTAATTTTTAACACGCTTTTATTAGCTTCACCTGTATGTATGTATGTATGTATGTATGTATGTATGTATGTAACTTCATCCCCTCCTAAAAGTTGCAACATTTAACTAAATAATTATTTCTTTCAAACATTCACTTTTTTGTGTTCTCTCTATTATTTCTATTCTCCTCCGGATTCGAAACATGACATCAACAGCCCAACGGCATCATATAGTAGGACATTCAACATTATACTTTATGCTTCATTGCGGCTTTTATATTACCTTTCTTCAAAATAGCCTCTATGAATTTCAATTCACTCCCGTATACAAGCCAATAAGTAACAAGTTTTCAGGGTACGGAAAAACTCACTAACGAACGCTCAAAAATACATACTTCTCAAATCACAAACAAATGTTCAAAGAAAAACGTATAACTACTCAAATAGCTAGCGAACTAACGCACAACAGCCAGCGATCGCTCATAGCGTTGGCGATAAACTCAATGCATAAATTCACTCAAAAATGAAGCTTGAAGCTTTCTGTTTTGTTGTTGTTGTATTTGCAATGAAATCAACCGCATGTACATACATACGTATGCAAAGCAAGAACTGGTTTTGTGTTTTTGTTTTGTTGTTGTTGTGTTTGCAATAAAAACAATCGCACGTACATACATATGTATGCAAAGCAAGAACTATTTTTGTTTGTTCATATTCTATTTATAGCACGGTTGCCGAACTTGGTAATTACCAAAATAGGTTATTTTTTCGCTGTTGGTTTCTTGGTAACTTTCACATGTGTTTCGCTATTTTTATTTTCAAGAAGTTGTTTACTATTTTTCGTATACAAGAAAAATATGGAAGTGATTATAGGACAATGAGAATATTTTGGAGCGCTGACTGAATAAAGAAGAGCATATCTCCGATTAAAAACTGAAATAGTTTTGCTTCGATACACATAGTACATATTAGTTGATATTTTTTCGTTTAGGCTTCATTTTTGAGCTCCCATGACCAATGTTTTTTTTTTTTTATAAGGAAAAAATGTATGTGAAAAATTTACTTTTATTCTTGCTTCCACATAAAACATCCTTTAATGAAAAATTTCACTAAAAAGTTAAAAATAAATAATAGCTTAAAAAAACTAAAAAACACGCTTTAATCTTAAAAATGGTACTAAAAATTGAGAAATAATGTAATTAGAAACAAAATGATGAACGAAAATATAAGTATTTAAAGAAAAGCGTGGGGGTGCTCAATAATATTTGAACATGAAAATATTCGATTCGTACAACTAGTACAAAAATATAAATACCTAGTTGCGAAATTAAACAGTACGTTATATGAAATCTCAAAAAAGTCAAAATAAAAATATTAGTTAAAAAACAGCGTTTTGAAATATGTTTTGACATACTGAGCACCCCCACGCTTTTCTTTAAATACTTATATTTTCGTTCATCATTTTGTTTCTAATTAAATTATTTCTCAATTTTTAGTACCATTTTTAAGATTAAAGCGTGTTTTTTAGTTTTTTTAAGCTATTATTTATTTACCTTTGGTGTTCGTTTTTAATTGCTAGTTTTGTTAGTTTAGGCGCTCTATTTGTGTAAGAAAATGTATATTGAACTTACTTTGTATGTATGTACATACTTATGCGCAATATGCGTTCATTTTTTGTTGTTGTTTTGTTGTAGTTATTTTCGGATAAGTCAATCATTTATCTGCATAGCGTTAGGTTCGTTGTTATGGCTGTCATTAAACTTGTGTGAAGAAAGTTTTCGAATGTTTCTAGAAAGAAATGAAAAAACGATGTAGATCGGAGATACGTATATTGCTTTTATGCCTTAGTTAGCTATTTATATTTTTTATTTTTTTGTGATAATTTTTTAATATCGTATGATTTAAATTTTAGTCGTAGAGCATATTTCAAACGTCTGTACATACATACATAAATAGCATAAGTCCAACTACTAACTATGCCAAATTTAATATATTCACTTTAATTCAATTTCCATAACACGCGAATTAAGTGATAGCCTTCATATTTCGATTTCGCCAATTATAATACCAAGCTGGGGAATATATAGAAATAGACATACATATACATATGTATGCATAATCGTGATTTGAAAATAAATAATTAAATTTTTGTACCACCTTTTTCACGCGAGCAATAGACAATCGGTGTGCGGGAAGCTGCGATGAGTCGTAGATATGTATTTCCGTTTTTGTTATTAAAGTTACACTTATTAGTGAATTTTCAAATGCCATGTTTTGTATTTAATGTAAAATAATTAAAGTTAGGATCTCTAACACATTGACCTGCATACATTTTGGCGGTATGTGATGTAATGATGTAACAAATCATTTCTTATTCATCTCTCCTCACACTACTTGACGCATGTTCCGCATGTCAAAACAAGACTTCAAATTGGTCTATTTTATGAAAGATACTAAAATATAATTGATGCATTAATTTACGAGGATTTAACGACATAATCACATACAAATACAATGTGTATACACGTAAATACATACATGCAAAAGCTATAACCCTGTAAAAAAGTGTGCGACGAGTCTCTAAAAAGATTTGTCCGGGAGCGCTCTCTTTCGGGTACAATTAGTCTACAATTGTTCCCAATTGTACCCGAACGGGTTCATATGTATACTAATTGTAGACGAATTGTACCCGAAAGGGTATCAAACGGGTACAATTAGTCGCACAAATGGATGTGTCGCATTTGCTACCTGTTCGGGTACAAAACGGGTACAATTGTGCGCTTTTGCTACCCGTTCGGGTACAAACTGGGTACAATTAGTCTCTTCATAGGACATGCTCAAACAAAAGAGAACACTTCAACCCATATAAAGAGATACAAATGGGTAGTAATCGCATGCTCCCTTGCGAGTTGTCCCGGATGTATCCCGGAGTGATCGCATTTTTTGCAGGGAAAATATATCAACATAAACACATACATACGTAAGTACGTACAAACATGCAAATAAGCAAAGTAGCGTGGTGTTTACGATATTTTGCAATATACATATAAACAATTAATTTAAAATACAATTTGTTTTATTTGCTTTGCGGCTTATTTTACTTCTTTTTCGTGAGTGCACTGTGGTTTTAGTACCTACATCAGTTAAATTTGTAAGATTTTGAGATTGTAAGGTTTTTTTTGCTAATCAACACATACTTTATATGCCACGCCCACTTGTTGTAAGTTGTAAACGCACATAATTTGTATTTTGGGTAATCGATAGATTACGCCCTTCGTTACGAGGTTTACTAGACACACAAAACACACATATACCTATGTACATATATATATATATGTATGTATGTATGTATGTACATCTATATATATAAAAGGAAGTGGCGTTAGTACAAACGCGCATAACTCAAGAACGCCTGCACCGATTTGGATGATTGAGACAAATTCAGATTGTTCTCTGGCCAGAATAGGAGAATATCCAATAAAATTCCCGAAAAATGAAAAAAAAAAAAATATTTTCCCATACATTTTGAGATAGGGATAGGAATGGGGATAGGGATAGAGATAGAGAAAGAGATAGAGACAGAGATAGAGATAGAGATAGAGATAGAGGCAGAGATAGAGATAGATATAGGGATAGGGGAAATTAGGTTTGTCGCGGCGAATATATGTATATCTCTTTTGTTCAGAGAATTGACAGTTTTATAACTTTATAGGAATAAATTTTAGGCAGAACAACGTCTGCGGGGCCAGCTAGTATGTAGTAAATAAAAGTGGAGTATTTAATATCCAATTTTTTTTTTCGAAGGTGATGTTGCTGGCCTTTAATGAACCTTTTTTTGTTTCTTTCGAAATCTACAACAACTCAAATTTACATGAAATCTTATGCCGTTTTCTTTTCTCGAAAAAATGTTGCCCTGTTTGATTTTCTTAGCCATTTTGTAAGCTTGTGTGGTGATTTCAACGAATGTTGTCCTCTGACTAAGTAAGAGCGTACCATTAACTACAAATTCAGCCATTTTATAGAAAGTCAAGTTACGTAATTCGATAATTGAGATATTAAAGGGCAACATTTTTTGTCAGAAAAGAAAACGCCATTAGTACATAAAACATACGTATGTACATACACACATGTACATACATATGTATGTTTGTTTGAATTGTGACGGGCAATCAGAAAAAGATCGATAGCAAAAGCGTATACATACATACATATGTACATAAATTACACCCGTAATTATACAAAGCACTGAATTAGTGTAATAAAAGCAGAAGTGAAGCTGAGTTAAGGTAGTAAATTAGATAATTAAAAGAAAAATAAAATAATAAAAATAGATCAAAGAAACTGATACGAGAATTAAGTAATAATAATATTATAAGTTTTATTGTACTCGGCCAGAATTGTTTAGACGGTTACAGTGTAACCTAAATCAAACGCAAGTCGTCAATTTAACGCACGCACGCAAATTTTTCATATGCGTTGAACCGAAATTGACTTGCGTGCGTGTTCAGATAAAGAAATAGAAAAATACAGAAAATCAGAGAAAATCTTGTTATTTTGTGGAATATGTACCTAACAGACACGATATCAAAAGCAAGTGTCAATTTTTTTGCAAACAATCACCCACAATGCTTAATTTCAACTGTCACGCAAAACAAAAATTGGGCGTCGAATTTGCTTTTTACGCACGCCGTTCAATTTCGGTTACTCCCATACAAGTTGTATGGGCATGAGAAATTTTTGACAGTAAATTGACGGCGTGCGTTTGATTTAGGTTACACAGTTACGCGCCAATTAAAAAGAAGAGGAAGAATATTACAAGTTTTAGGCAAACTTTTTTTTGATAATTTTCGATACTCAATATAGAAGCTACCAAACTGCGGATAATCTTTAAAAAGTGCTAAAAGAAAATATATGTATAGCGTGCAATATTGAATACTTAACTCTTGTAAGAAACTTGCAGCTAATATATCTTGCAAAAAAAAAAAAAGCGAAAACCAACACAGAATCCTTTCCACTTTTCACTTTCATTTGCACTTTACACCCCATCCATCCACACTTTCATGCCGCCTAAATCCATAACACCCACTAATTTTAACTAGTTCTTCAACTAATACTTGTACTTAATTTTATTACCCAACAACTCAACTTTCCTTTTTTTCGTTTCTGTATAAAAAAAACATATCCTTTTTCTGTGTTTGTTTTTAGGATTGGCTTGCGGGACATGCGTTTTTGAATCTGAGTTTGGTTTCATACTCAATTGTAACTTCAAAAAATCTGGACTATTTCGTGTAAGGAATTTGGGCGGCCTTAAAGCACATTTTGGTTTAGGTAAATTGTACTACAAATAACAATAATATTTAAATATGTATTTAAAAGAAAATATTTGCGTATGTATTATGTTAACAAGACTAATGAGCATATTTAAGAATGTAAAAAATATACATAGTTATCATCATATATATTATTTCTAATTGGTGTTTTATAAATATCCCTTTTTCTGCTCACATAATTCACCAAAATTAATAAGTAAGGCATCGTTTTAAAGGTATTAATTAGCTACGCATGCGAAACGGTGTTTTATTGGGCGTGGTACTTCTTTTTAAATAGTATTTTGCAAAAATAAAATGTTTAAATTTAAACTAAAAAATTTGCGCCTAAAACTATGCCTTCAGAATTATTTTATTCTATCAATTCAAATCTCAAATGCAGATGTTGCTCCATTTTAACAGTCGTGTATATTTTAAAACACTTTTATAAGTTTCAGCTGTATGTTTGTATGTAAACATTATATTATTTTAGGCGAACACGTGTGTATTCATTCCTACGCTAAAAGGGGGCTTTTCAGTATAGGATATGCTGTACGTAGTACATACAATATATGTATGTATATGTATGTATACTTTTGAGCATATAACGGTTGTACGTAAGACCATAAAATAATTGAGATAGATATGGACTTACATATATATATCAAAACGATGAGGATGAAAAAAATGATTGAACCATGTCCACCCGTCCGGCCGTATACACTCTAACTTGCGCAAAAATAGAAATATTTAAATGAAATTTGGTACACAGATTCTAATGGGAACAGAGAAAGTTGGGGTTGAAAATAAGGCATATTGATGTATTTCGAATAACACGTAAAACATGATAATTCAGTCACTAATAAAGCCCGAGTGATGAAATGACGTTATGTCGTTATGAGGAAACATGCTGAAATTTTGAAAAATGGGCCAAGAGGGGCAAATTTTCAAAGATTTATAAGTAAAAACTCAGGAAATATAGCAGATGAATCGATTAAGCTTGGACCACTGATTTGCTTGCCAAAGCAAACGTGTGGAAAAAAATTACCCAAGTCGGCAGGGACCACATACATATATATAAAAATATATGTAAAATATATAAACAAATTTAATACACATAACTACTTATATATATATATGTATGTAGGTATAATAAAAACATTTTATGCAATATGTTTATCAAACATATAAGTAATTCATTGAAAGTTCCATAAGTTCCACTGTAGACATAAAAGCAAATAAATATAAGTTTTTTTTAAAATGAGCGTGACAGCACAAACTATATCGATTGGCGCCATCTATGTTTTATTATTTTTTGCGCAAGATGCGCACGGGTCCAGCTAGTATGTATATAAGAGTACTATCCTTTCATTAATAAACCTCTGTAGTAATCCCTCTGTAGTATTTCAAATGTAATTTGTTAAAAATTGTAAATAATAAATGTATATACATATGTAATTCTAAATTTGGTATTAAATTTTTTGTAACATTTTTTGAGTAGTTAGTTGATTGCAAATTTGCATTTCTTTCAAAACTTTGGTCTTTGTTTTAGCAATCCAAACCACTTCTGCACTAAAACTAATACATGTAAAATATTTCGAGGTTGAATTAAAAAATTTAAAAAAGTATAAATCAACTTCAAAAATAAAATATGTATAATCAATATTTATATGAATATTTATAATTTGCAAATTGTATTTCTTTTTTCGTTTCGAAAACCAACATTGATTAAAGATCTTTTAAAGTAACACAATGACTACCTTTTAAAACCCCTAATGATATTAAATGAGCAAATTAAATTTTGTAGCGGCAAAAAATAGCATCAAATTAGCGAAAAAAATAGTTGTCAAAACCTCATTGGGAATTTTGTGCAAAGTTAATCACATTGTTATTTGTTTTTTATGTATTTGTGCCAATGTCAATGACTCTTAATTTAAACCAAGGCTGCAAAATAACGTTATTTTTAACAATAAACAAAAAAAAATTTTGTTTCTGTTGAAATATTCGATTTTATAAACGTAAAAAGCATAACAAAATCTATTTTGTTTCAACTGTTATCAAAAAAAATTAACAAAATTTTTTTTGTTTTGATAATTATCAAAACAATTATTTCAAAAAAATATAGTTTCAAATTTAAACGAAAAAATTGACTTTTCAATAATTTCGTTTTCTATGAAGAAAATAAATTTTACATATGTTTGTATGTATGTACATACGTACATAAATAAAAACAAATACAATTTTTGTTAATTTTTTTGATATCAACGAAACAAAATTATTCTGATTAAAGATTTATTGATAATTTTTGAAACGAAAAAATTTTGTTTCTGTTAATTAGCAAAACAAAATAATTTTTGGATATTTTTTATTGATATTTTTTGAAACAAAATTATTTTGTTCATTTCGTTGAGCAGCCTTGATTTAAACCAGAAAAATATTCGTCAGTGCCATACATTCTGTATGTGATTTTTTATGGCTTTTTATGCTTCTAATTTATTCTTACTTTAAATCTTTAACTAATTTTCGATGAACCACCAATAGCTGGAGAGCGAGAAGCGCGTGATTTTAGAACTATTAACTTTTGCTTCCTTCCGAACTGTGTCGTCATTATAATGAGCAAGCGACCTTGGATTCGATTCTGAAAGGCCTGCATATTGCAAATGCTCTTTGAGAGATACCGATCTTGATACTCGGTCTCACAAAAAAAGAGAAACTGGCTGGTGGATAAGCCTCCATTTGATTTGTTAGTGTAGATGATCTAGTCTTCATATGAAAAAAAGTGGTTGGCCATTGAAGAAGTAGTAACATGTCACATATGTATGTATGTATGCTAATTAGTTTAGGCTGGTAAATTTGTAAGCCAAAGAAAATACATATGTATGTATAAATGTTGTGCAATTATTTAATGATTTCGTGATATTATACTAAATTTATAAAATCTTATACATATTATATTTTTTCCTTCCCTCAATCGCAGGATTCAGTCTGGGCGATGAATTGGGCTTCGCTGAATCGCTTGGAAATGTGGAGGGCGAACCAGAACGCCGACGTGCTATTAGCTATAAAAATGGCGTACCTGCCAATGCTGTTGGAGTATTACCTGCCACAAAACAGACCGTAACTTTGAAATCTAGATCAACACTGAAAAAACAACTTATTCAGATTATGGAAAAGTGTGAATGATTCGGCGCTAAAGATATATGTATGTACATATTTTCATCTTCATTTCGTCAAATCTAGGAATAAAAACCACGCTTTAAAGAAAATTGTATTCAAAACAATGAAAATTTTTGTTTAGCGCCGAATCATTCACACTTTTCCATAATCTGAGTATTTTTTTTTGAGTGTGTGAGATAGTATAAGAACTTTGTTCGTGCTAATGGCGCAGAACTTCTAACTCAACCTTTTTAAATTTATTTTCTATTTTCAGCCCATGCAACATCCCTTTCCCGACAAACGCCTTGGCGCACGTGCCTCAACAATCTACAATGCCGCCTACAGAGAGAGTCTGCAGCGCCAATTTGCGCCGGCGCCGCTTATGACAGAGGCGCGTCCATTGCCGTTGGGTGTGCCCGCTTTTCGTCCCATTCCAAAGACGGCCACAGTGCCAGTTACACAAATCGCGCAACGGCGCACAAACGTCGCCGTCGACACGCCAAATCCACGCGTGCGCCTGAACAATAAGCTGGTCGAGAGTTATGCCCAGACGGTGGTAAGTTGTGAATCTGGTTTTAATTTATTCTTTCTGTCAATGCTTATATATTGCATTTGTATGTCACAGAATTCCAATCGCACATTTCATATTGCCAATCCCACCGTTTCACAGCCAATTGCCGTGCCGGCCTTTCAGGCGATGCCCAGCTCTGTTGCGCGCTTAGCGGCGGCCACAAAGTCAATGACACAAGCTGTCGAGGAACGTGTTTTGAACACACATCCGAATTATTTGCAATTCGAGGAGCCGAAATTCGATTTGAAGGATGTAACGGTGGAGGAGTTGGCTGCGGCCGCTAACGTCTCGGTGGATACAATCAAACACGCCATTTACGTGCGTGAGCAACAGATGAAAGCCGAACATCGTGCCATGCTGGCGGCTAAGCTGCGGCAGGAGTTTGTGCGCACGTCCACCACTGCCAGAACGACTACGACCACCACGACGCCGCCACCACCAGCAGCGATGGTTATGCGTGCGCCACAGTTGACGCAGCATTGGTCGCCACAGATGCAGGAAGTGAGCGAAAGTCAAGATGTTAAAGAGAATGTGGCCTTCGAGAGTAAAATGTCCAAGGTAAGTTTTGCGAGGAAATTTCTACGAATCAGATTGGGGGGCAATTCTGCGTAGAAATATCGTCGTCTAAACTTCATAACCGCTTAAGTTAAACTTTCATAACCATCTATGCCACAATTTAACTCCTAGGGCCCAGCTCTATCGATCCATACCATAAATTTGGTCTTTGGAAAGCTCGGGAAGCTCTATACTTCCTTTCAATGTCCTTTCAGCTCGGAAGTCGTAGAGTTGGGTGGGCGTCACGAGTTCAATTTCAATTTTTGGCACTAATGTCGGTTAGGCGGTTATAAAGTTTAAAAGCCGATATTTCAAAGTGTGCTCAAGACCAGCCGCTCAATTTTAATTATAGTTTGGCTTCATCATTAACCCTAATTTTGGATTTAATATTTTCGCAGGTCATGAATGCTCCACGTGAGTACTATCCGGTTGGCTATGATAAGAATTTCGACGATAACTTCAAGTCGAAAGTCGATTTGCCGCCCACGAGCTTCTCATGTGGCAAGCAGAAACACTTCCCTGGACTGTACGCCGACACAGATTTGGGTTGCATGGTAAGAGCGCATTTTCAATTCATACGCTCAGTGACTTTCTCACATTATGCACTTCTGCTTCTGGTTTTAGGTATTCCATGTGTGTGCGCTCACCGATGATGGTCTCGTACGCAAGTCATTCCTCTGTCCGGAGAGTACGCTCTTCGATCAAACCATTCTGAAATGTAATTGGTGGTTTTATGTGGATTGCAGTGCCAGCAAAAGTATTTACGACTCAAATATACCGATTTCGAAAAGCTATCAACTCATGAAATCGCTCACGTATTTTTCGAAATACAACAAGAACAGTGAACATCGCGATCGCAGTGGTGACAGTGGTTTGGATTTGCAAAACCTCAAAGATTCAATGGCTGGCGAGGACAGCAGCAGCAGCAGCAAGGGGCGTCAGCTGAGCGATACCAGCATTGAAATCTCGAATAAAGCGCGTAGTTTTAGCATCGAAGCTGACGGAACGACGACCGAGCGTGACATCACGCGAAATAACGACAAAGATTTGTTAGACACAAACACGAAAACGAATGCAACCCAAGTGACAAACGATATAAATGCGTCCAAAGCGAATAGCGTGGAAGAGGCTAGTAGCACTACGGAGGACAAAACAGAAACGCCACATCCCATATACGATCGCTTGGCTGAGTTGAAGGAAAAATTAGATAGCATTAAGTTGGCGAATAATCAGATTACAACGCAACAAAAAACGAAAGAGCAAGAAGGCGCTTGAGGGCAGCTGGTGGCATGGTGATGGTGGCGACACTACGCAGGCATTAGTTTTGCATAAGTTTCGTAAAAATGGTATTTAGCGGAAAAAGTACGTATGTCTGTATGTCGTTGGCGCATGAAGAATACGAAGAAGAAACAACATTTTGTGTGGGCTGTTTTTTTAGCCTGCCAGGCGCTACATACATACATACATACTTAAGACTTTCGCAGTTGAGTGTTGCCATGCTGAAGCCCATTTATTATGGCGGTTTCGTGCAGAAACTCTATACAAGTCATTCTTAAATAGTCATGGCGTAGAATTAATATATTTTTTGAAATAATGAATGAAACTTAAAGGAACTTAAGCGTTAGGTTTTTTCTTTAAATATAATTGCGCCAATTTAGCTCTTAAGTGTTTTGTATAAGTTCAATTTAGTAGTTTACTTTTAGCGTTAAATCTGTATGTTAGTCTTAATTGGTCTAGTTTGTGCTCAATGGATTACAGGAAATGTATGTAATTTATTTATTATTATTTTTATTATTGTAAATAAATTTGTAATAAAGAAGAAAGCAACTGAAATGTATGGTACTTATTTTATGAAAGAAACATGCGGAGATTGTGGAATGCCAGTCTAAAAGCTGTTGTTGATAGCCTAGGTAAAAAATACTATTTTTAGGACCACCCTAGTTGTTGCCCATTTACAGTTTGCTTCATATATTTGGAATTTATAGTGGGATCTTAAAGTTTGAAATACAAAAACGTTTGCCTCAGGAAGCAAACTTTTCCATATGGGTGCTCATTAACCCTAAGTGCACCATTCTGGTACTTTCGACCCATATCTCAGTTGCTACCACATATTGAAGGCTGTCGAAAATTATGGAACTTGTGCGAAAAAGTGGATATTTAGTACAATTGCGAAGAAACTGCAAATAAACGCATTTTGTCTTTAGTTGGAAAACCAGAATTTTACAATTTAATATTAAATTATTTTCAGTTAAAAAAATATGTATTAAACTATACATACAAACATACATAAATACATAACAATAAATTTAATTTTAAAACTTGCAGCTCAATTCCGCCCACATTCTCCCCTTTCAATCATTTCTTCTTCAGCCCATAGGTGTGCGTCTCTCCCGTCAAAGCATGATGATCCGTTGACTCCACCGAAATGATCGCTTCCACTTTGTGCTCACCTTTATCGTGTCCTCCAACCGTTCCGCTCGCATGCACCGATTCGCTGAGCTCGACATTCGCATGCACCGCCGCATCATTCGCATTGATTTGCGCTTCCTGTGCTGAATGGGTCGCCTTTTCGGCCGCCTCCTTCGTCTCTTCGTAATCCAAACGTGCCGCATACAGTTGCGACTCAATTTGTTCCAATTTCGTTTTCGCTTGCGCCACCATATCGATTTGTGACGCCAATTCAGCAGCGGCCTCCGAGGCAGCGCGTTGTGCTAGCTCCGATGCGGATTGGGCATTGTTGAGGGCTGCCGTTAGAATGGATACGTGATTTAGTGCCTGTTGAGCGGCGTACTGTGCCGTCTTGGCTGAGCGTTTGGCCTGCTGCAGCTGCGCCAGCTCGCCCTCCAATGCCTTGTGCTCCACTTCGTCTTGCTCTTCGAGTCGTCGCAGAAGCACCTCCTTGCCCTTGAGTACAGCGACTGCAGTGCCAGCTGCTTGGGCGGCTGCCTGCGCCAGCGTACTTTTCGCCACGTACGCAGCTTGCTTGCCGGCCGCATTTTGGCTGGCTACCGCCGAATTGGCTTGATCCGCTGAACCTTTGGCGATGCTACGCAAACCATTATCGTTTAGGAATTTGGGATTCGAAGTACCACCGGTGTCGCTGGAATGGGTGGAATGGCTGTACGTGTGATGATGGTGATGATGGTGTGATTGACTTTGACTTTGGCTGTGCGTTTGTGTTGGGTTTGGCGAAGATTTGTAATTAATTTCGTAATGCACCAATTCCGGTTGGGAATGAAAGTCATGTTCGTGTATGTCCTCATAGGGATACGGTTCTTCGTCCGAATGGTGATGGCTGGCTGCTACAGCCGAGGAAGCTGATGAGTGCGGATGTGATT
Source organism: Urophora cardui (assembly GCA_960531455.1). NCBI lineage: Eukaryota > Metazoa > Arthropoda > Insecta > Diptera > Tephritidae > Urophora > Urophora cardui. Next base: position 159,922,305 of record OY482672.1, on the reverse strand, counting down.
GTGTAGGCGCTGGTGGTGGCGGTGGCGGTGGTACATTTATATAACTTTCGGTGCGCTTCACTTTGCGGGACGCGACAGTGTAGTATGGAGTTGCTGGTAACGCGAAAGGGGCTGTGAATTGAAAGTGTGTGTGTTTTATTGTACATAAAATATGTTTATGTATGTGCAGTTGAGAACAATTACTCACCGAGCAATAGAGTCGCTACGACAAGTCGAAGGAGTGCAATCATTTTAGGGCTTAACTTCAATTGGCCTTCTTCTGCAATTATGAAAGAAGAATGATTCATTTGTAATATACATATGTATGTAATAGAACGGGAAATTGTGTAGATTTGTATTGCTGTGTAAAAACGGAAGAAGATCTGAAAGGGGGATAACACAAACAAGTTCTTCGGTCTAACATTAGAGTCACTTTTTGTAGATCAAAAGGAGTAAATTATATTCTTAAATTTCCAAATAAGGAAAGCATTTCTATTAGAGCAGTACAACTTTCTTCAATTTACAAATCTTAATAAAGTAATTGAGGTTTTTTTAGGGGGAGTAAATTGCTTAAAGAGATGTAAACTGTTAAATAATAAATTTCTTTAACCACCTTCGGATTCGTTGCGCTGAAAATAATTAATTTGCTGGCGTTGTATCTTGTTTTGATTTAAGAAATATAAAAAAAAAATATTTTATTAATATTATTATTATTTTATGAAAATGAGCCACTTTTCTGCTCAATAACCGTTGATTATTTTTTTTGCTTCCGATCAAGGCAGATCTAGAAAGGTAGGCTCGGTGGCGAATTCAGAAATTTCCCATGTATTTTGTTATTGTAATTGGTAGAGTGTAATGTCAAAATGATAATTCGCCTTAGTTAAAATCTGAATTCGCTTGGGACTCGCCCATTCCTATTGGTCATGATGTGAATTCGCTTTGATTTTGACATTACACTCTACCTTTGTAAATAAAAAAAGTAGTTTCTGAATTCGCCCCCGAGCCTACCTTCCTAGATCTGCCTTGCTTCCGATTACTTTCAATTTGATAAACTCAATTTTTAATTATTCACTTCCGGTTTTCGTTAAAATCACAAACTTCAACTACGTTTTTGTATTTGTTCGTCCTTTCGCTGTCAATGGCAAATTGCATCTGAATGCATAACGTACAGTCGCGCGGAAAAATAGCGCTTGAAATTCGGAAATAGTAAATGTACATATGCACATACATATGTACATACATACATATGTACATACATACATACATGCATGTTGACTTGAAATTCGTGTAATAGTTTAGACATGCCATGGTTATTGTCGTTTTTCTGGTCCAGCGTTGCCTCTTTGTTGTTGTTGTTGTTGGTGTTGTTGCAGCATGCGCTTGCCAAATTGCCAAATCAATAATTGTCCAAGTGCACTCTCAACATTTGGATATTTGCAGTTCAATGCCAATAAATGAACAGATGCTCGGACCGCAGTGGCTGCTGTGTTGCTGGAGTGCGGCTGGTTAGAGTCAAGTACGTGCCTTCTGCTGCTTGTGTTGAATGTGTGTTTGCTCGCTTTTGCTTTTACTTTTACAGGAAAAACCACTTTCAGCTTCATTTCAGATGCCGTCATAAGCTAAGTGAAATGTGCGAACGGAATTGAGATAAATGAAACGGAAAAGAAAAAAAAAACAAAAAAAAGCTAAACAAAAAACTTACAACTCCATTTGCAGAGGTTTTATACCTTCTATCAATAAAAAAAGAAAGAAAAAATTGGAAAGACTAAAGGTGCTTCTACTTACAGATTTTCAAGGCTAGGACTTTCTATGTACCTGTTTCACTGTTCTTTGTTCGATGCATTGAGGAAAAATTCCAGCTTCGGCGATTTGCCATATTCAGTGTCTCTTTTCGTGCGCTGTCGGAAACATAAAAATACATCGAGGAAAATGCTGTCCTTTCCTTAGTTGCGCTGTTTTCGGATTCTTAACGACTATTTCCAAAAAATCAACTCAAAAAGCCGAAAAAGAAATCCTTCTATACATCATTTTGATGCTTAATGCGAACTTTACACGGGTTGATTTTGTCGACTGGGAAATCGACTAGGCAAAAGTTGAACGCAACTCTACTTTGAGCTAGTCGATTTTTGTCGACTGAGCTCTTTACACGGGTCGATTTTGGTTGAACGACAAAAATCGACTAGGAAATCGACCCGTGTAAAGGCCGCATAATACGAGTACAATCTCAATTTCATAAAAGGCATACAAGCCAAAAAGAAAAGGTGCTTCAATGATAGAAATTTCTATCCACCGCTTTTTCACAATTGCAAAAAACAAAAAAAAAAATGAAAACACGAGATACTCGAAATCGATTTGTGACTGCACGCGGCGGATACGGCGAAGGCAGCTGGTAAGTAAACATGGCACGCAGGCGCGGCCTAGCGAACTTATTTATTTGAAAAATTTATGACCGGCGCAATGGAAGTTTATAGAGACAAACTTATGTACATACATACATATGAATTTACAGGTGCGAATTTAGCTCGATGGACTGTCGCTGCTTCGTGGTTTTCCTAATAAATAATTGTTTTTTTCTATTTTTCTTTGTGTTTACATCCTGTGGCAAGCAACAAGTGTTTGTTTATTCAATAGATACTCAAGACATTCGCAATTGTTGTTGTTGACCACTAAGATAAATGAATGCAAATGTTAGATAAATATTTAATTTGCTTAAGTTGGCATTTTTGTATATTTCTCGAACTTGGAAAACCACGATTTGATAAAATCCGCAAAAAGAAAAGAGCAAAAAAAAAAAAGCCTGCGAAAGCGATGCGAAATTTTAATTCAAAAGACTTTTCTATAACACTCAAAAGGAACGAGCATTTAGTGCTATAAGAACTTCTTATTAAGAAGCGCTAATTATTTAGGAGAATCTACTTAAACTCAGTTCATTAATGTGGGCAAAAATAGAACACTGCCTGATCATGGCCTGATCCTCAATTTGTCAAAAGTTGATTAAAAAAAATTTCGCTTGGAAAACATGATCAAAAGTTGGCATATGTATTTCAAAACGAGAAGTCGCATTAAAAAGTCGGCAAAATAGTACACATAATTTATTTTAGAGAAGTTGAATTTTTTGAAAACAGAGCAAGAAAAACTATGAAAAGAACTTAAGTGGCAAAGAGAATTTTCCACGTTTACCACATAAATGAGATGCGTTTTATCATTATTCTATTGACAATGTGCAATTATCAGCTTTCAATGGCACACGGCTACGGCATCAATCGAATTCAGGTGAGTGCTGAGCTTCCAATTAAATTTCACAATGGCGGTATATCAACTTCCTTTATTTTCTCATCTCCTCATCCACTCAGCAACAGCAAGAGCACAGAAAGATGAAGCGCATGTTGCCGCATTTGTATGCCGCACAATACGGCGAAGACACTTTGCAAGGCATGGGCGGCGGTGGAGGACAGATGCAGGATGGTGGCGTAGGAATGGGAGGTGAAGCGGAATGCAATAAAAATCAGCTGACGGCGGGAAATGCCAAACAAAAAGCCACCAGCATTGCCCAGAAAGCTGCGCAGGAAGCCAAAGCCGCCACGGATGCTCAACAAGCAGCCGGCGAAGCGGCCTCCCTGCAAGTCAAAGCCCAATTAGCCGAGAAGGCAATGCAAGCTGCCAAAGCGGCCGAAGCTGCTCTGGCGGGCAAACAGCAAATCGTCCAGCAGTTGCAACAGGAAGTGCGCGAAGCCGAGGCCGTGGTGCAGGAGGAGAGCAGCTCACTGCAGAATGCGCAGCAAAATGTAAATGCGGCGGTGAGTTCAGCACAACAGGCCGCCTCCCAGCTGAAGACGCTCACCAAGGCTGTGCAGACGGCGCAAGCAAACGTGGGCAATGCCGAACAAGCGGCCACTGGCGCCCAACAGGAATTGGCGGAGAAAACGGCACTGGTGGAGGCGGCCAAGTTGCGCGTGGAACAGCTGTTACGTCAACTGAGCTCCGCCAAGCAAGACTTCGGCAAAACAAAGGAAGCGGCAATGAAAGCGGCCGCTGCTGCGCATGCAGCCAAAATGAATGCATCGCCGAATGGGGGCCGCTGCCGTCGCATGATGATGACGCCGCGTATGCCGCGCAGAAGGCGTGTTGCTGTGACGCAGGGAAAGCATTGAGGCATTATATGCTTTATATTTGTATATGGAAATATATATTTTGTTAATTTATCCAGAATATAAACAATTTTGGCCAAATTATTTAGTTCCTTGTTCTACTACTGTATTGATATCCCATATTCCAATGATCTCCCTAATAAGTAGACTGCGGATCTTTATGCAAAAAATTTAAAATGCTTTATTAATACGCATATTGTCACTTGCGAAGCGAATATATTTGGCGAGTCGAACAGGTTAGCGAACACATCTAAAATTTGCATTGTGAGTGGCGAATGAACTTTTTCGCCTGCCTTGTGATGTTGCCATTCATACAAATTGAATAAGTTCATCCGAATTTGACGTTTCTGTCACTTACTACCATGGTTCAATAATAGAAGGTTTTCGCAGTACGACATACGTATATACATACATACACACTATGTAAATTGTTTGTGTATTCTGTGGTGCTTCTGTCAAAATCATAGCCCACCATTGTAGAAATCATATTGCAACACGATCAAAATTGACATAAGTTTGACATAAGCACCATAATATGAATAAAACAAGTAGAAAAAAGTTAGCAATCAGCTGTTTAGTAGGTTAACCTTCTATAAATTAGCCTTGGTTACTACATATGTTTTGATTTGTTTACAACATACATATGTATCTATTTATTTGTCTATAAATAAAAGTGTAAGAAATTAATTAATATAAACGTGATAAATAAAATAAGTAAAGCGACGATTTCCGACATTGATATTTTCTTCTTCGTCAGAGGCGCTTTATAATGGATTACTCCAATCCCATGAAGCTTCGACCAACAGTGTAAGTTTAGTGCAGATTGGCGAAATTCTCCCATAACTCCGCTCTGCTCCTCTTGGTGGACCCGAAATTCCCCTGGCCTCTTGCGACGTCTGGATTCTTCTTCATAAGCATAACCAGCTTTTGGAACTGCTGTGGTGTTGTGCGTTTCATCCTGAAGTTTAAAAAAAATGATACACTCTCTTTTGTTTTCTTTAATGCTATTAAATACTCACTTTTAAATAGTTTCTACTTTCTTTTTTTAGTTTTTTTTTACCGAAATAAATGCAAAGACGTGCAAAGCGAACAAATTATACATTCGGCAGATTTTGACAGATCTAGCGAAGCGAATTAAATTTTTTCGCTACCGGCAATTCGCAAAATTCATTTTCGTCACTCATTCGCAATTTGTCGGCGAATTCGCTGCAGATTCGCATCCCACAATTCGAGAACGCGAAGTTCGCCTAAATTTTCATTCGCTTCGCAAGTGACAATATACGTATAAGAGTTATATTGATTCAAAACTATATATTCACATTCCAAAGCGAATTTTCTTGCTCTGTTTTGGATATGCAAAATATATGCAAGTTATATGCAGGTTATATGCAAGTTATATGCAAGTTATATGCAAATTAAAAGTACACCTTTTTTTACATCAGATATGGAATTTTAAGTGATATACACAATAAGTAAAGTATAGTTGAATGCAAAAATCATATGTTCTATGCTGAATCTTTTGTTCTATGCAAATATAAAACCCATTAACACCCAAAAACAAACTGCAAATGGGAACTAATTTTTATTATAATAATTTTTAATGTAAAGAGGTAATTTTAGTTGTAGTTAAGACCACAATATACTACAAGTGTTTTCTCCACATTTTCAATGGAAACATTGCGACGCTTATCAGTTAAGATCCGTTTATATGCTGAAAATGAACGCTCAATATCACAAGATATAACCGGAGCATACTTAATTCGCTCCAAAATTGACTGGGAATCTGTATTCCAGTTTCTAATATTTTGTTGTCACCTGAAAGTATTTTGGCTACTCCTAATATGACTTCAAAAGCAGGTTCTTTTTTGAAATAGCTTCAATTTTGACCAAAACTATTTGCCCACATGATCCTGACGTAGCGTCAAGTCCTTCAAAAGCTTCTGTTATTAGGGCCATTGAAGCCATTAGGGGAACTCCGCGAGACTCTAACTTGCGGATTAAAACTGCTAAACCTCAATTATTATGCAAATATGCAAGTTATATGCAAATATGCAAGTTATATGCAATATGCAAGTTATATGCAATATGCAAAATATGCAGAAATAAATATGAAAATTTAGAATATTTTGTTAATAACTTTCATTTTTCTCTTTGGAACCACATCGCTATCTCTTTTCCTTAAAAATATGCAATTGCATAAAGATCCGCAGTCTACTAATAAGAGTGCCCAAAGGTACCGCAAAGCATCAATGTCGGTAGAAATCAAGATAGGAACGCTAACCCTCTTGAGATTATGATCACCGAGATCTCAGAATCATCATGAGAGCATGCTCCCTTCTTTAAAGAAAACCCACAGAATTATTAACGAATATCTCTAAAAATTCTTGCATTTATTATTTATTTGCTGACAAAGTAAATATTGAGATGAAATATATCTAAAGGGAGTTAACGGTCTCCGTAATGTGCCGATCTAATAAAATGGATCTCGTTTTGCTAAAGATTGTATTAGTTCTGCTGTCGCTGCCGCTGGGCCAATCGTGAGTGACGCCTCGCCATCATACGACCTCCACCATCTGACGACGACGACGTCGACGAGCGCCCACAACGGCCATTCGGATTTGCATTCTGCTTGGCTTCGTGTGCTGCGGCGGCCGCCTTCATTGCCGCCTCCTTTGTTTTCGCATAATCGCCGCGCGCTGACGCCAATTGACGCAGCAACTGTTCGACGCGTGATTTGGCTGCTTCCATCAATTGAGTCTTCTCGGCCAAATCTTGTTGTGCGCCCTGTGCGGCTTGCTCGGCATTGCCCACATTCGTCTGAGCCATGCTGACCGCCTTGGTGAGCGTTTTAAATTGTTGTGCTGCATTTTGGGCGGCTTGCATGGCGGCATTTACATTTTGCTGCGCATTCTGCAGTGAGCTGCTTTGTTCCTGCACCACCGCCTCGGCCTCACGCACCTCCTGTTGCAGCTGTTGGACGATTTGCTGTTTGCCCGCGAGCGCAGCTTCGGCTGCTTTGGCGGCGGCTACAGCCTTCTCGGCCAACTGCGCTTTGACTTGCTGGGAGGCCGCTTCGCCCGCGGCTTGCTGTGCATCGGAGGCGGCTTTGGCTTCTTTGGCTGCCTTTTGAGCGATGTTGGTTGCCTTTTGTTTTGCATTGCCTAAAGTATCTCCGTTTTTTTTGCATTCTTCGCTGCCACCTTCCGAGCCACTGACGCTATTGCCGCCACCTTCGTTGGGCTGGAGCTCTTCATAGAGATTTTGAAGCATGTGACGCGAGTTGCGATGGTGCAACTGAAAGAGATTTCTTTTAGAAAATTCGGGGGATCTTTGGATCTCTAATACATATGTATGTATGTACATACCCTTCGGGGATTGTAATTATGTTGCCCGTTTATCGATTGGGCTGACAAGTAAATGAATAAAAATATACAAAACCAATTCATGTTTGTTTTTAAGTTTTTACCATGGTTTTTACTAATTCGAGGAAAATATCGATTATTTTATTTTCAAGCTTTTGACGCTCTTTTCAAAGTCGAACTGACTTCTCAGGATCTACAAGTAAAACAGTGTTGGCCATGGTAGAAAAATGAATTTTTATACCATGGTGTTGGCTAAGGCTTTGTTCGTGAAGTCCATTCTAGGCATGCTTGGAGCATGATCTTTGAAATCCTTAAGTCACAGTCGAAGTTGGGGCTGGAGCTGGAAACAATGCGTCAACTCCTCAGCAAGTCAATGAAACATTTGAGAGGACCTTCGATTCTGTAATGGTACTCGATAAATATTTTGGATTGAGCATTGGTTGGTTGGATTTAGTGGCGAGTCCCATTGACTCCAATTAGCGCCGATGCACCGTTTTTTTTTTACCACAACTCTTGATTAAATCAATGAAAAGTAAACGCAGAAAAGAATCAACAGTTCGGAAGCTAGGATACGTACCGCAGCCTATATCCTATATCCACCCCAATATTCCAATGTCCCGTAAATACCGCAATTAGGCGGGAAATGTCCATTGAGCTCAACAGTTGCGGATCAGCTTTGTCTTGGAAACTTACCCATTGACTCCAACTTTGTTGTGTTTGTTGTCAGTTATTCATTCTTACGGCCCGTTTCCCAGCTTGTTCCGTGCTAAGTGCAGTATGCGGAATCGAGGCTTTACTGTATTTCAAATTTTGATAATTTTTGAAAAAAAAAAAAAAAATTATGATTTTATGAAAGAACTCTCATACATATTTTCCAAAAGCGGCAAGAGATTTCGAAGTCATTTATGTACATATATTTTTTAATGATCTAAAAACACAACCAAGGGATAAGGACAAACGAGTATATCCCTTTTCTTCTGCAATATGCGAATGAAAGTATATTTTTTTATCTTCATATTATATATGCAAGGATTTTATTTTGTTAGCGCCTACAACCGCCCGGTAAGTTCCAAACCATAAGCTATCCTCATACCCCAAATACCGAATGTGCTTTTTCATGCCTTTCTTTAACTTTCTTCAAAGCCGCATCGCAGGAATGCCAAGCGAATGATACGTAATCTCTACTCAGACTTTTCGCTGGCCAATGAAGTGGATGACTCTAATAGTGGTGGGAGTAGTGGCGGCAGTGGCGCCAGTAATGGAGGCAACTCAAATGGCAACAACAACGAGGAAAATTGTAAAAACAACATGAGTGCTGGTAATGTAAAAACAAAAGCCACCAACATCGCCCAAAAGGCCGCCAAAGAGGCCAAAGCCGCCTCCGATGCACAGCAAGCAGCGGGCGAAGCGGCCTCCCAGCAAGTCAAAGCGCAGTTGGCCGAGAAGGCTGTAGCCGCCGCCAAAGCAGCCGAAGCTGCGCTCGCGGGCAAACAGCAAATCGTCCAACAGCTGCAACAGGAGGTGCGTGAGGCCGAGGCGGTGGTGCAGGAACAAAGCAGCTCACTGCAGAATGCCCAGCAAAATGTAAATGCCGCCATGCAAGCCGCTCAAAATGCAGCACAGCAATTGAAAACGCTCACCAAGGCGGTCGCCATGGCACAGACAAATGTGGGTAATGCAGAGCAAGCCGCACAAGGCGCCCAGGCTGAGCAAGCGGAGAAGACTCAGCTGCTGGAGGCGGCAAAAACGCGCGTCGAACAATTGTTGCGTCAGTTGAGTGCTGCGCGCAACGACTATGCCAAAACTAGGGAGGCGGCGATGAAAGCGGCCGCCGCTGCACACGAGGCCAAACAGAATGCGAATCCGCGTTGCGGGCGTTCGTTGGCTACGGCACGTTTATTGGCGAAACGGCATCGTTTGTTGGCTCATAGGCAACGGTACTAGGCGGGCAGTGCACACTGGTCAGCCCCCATACACAAAAGTCAAAAACGTTGGTGCTTGAAAAAGAAACTTCTGTCATGCATTTCCGTGGGAAATATATTGAATTTTATGGAAAACCTCCTTCTATACGCAATAGCCATCATTAAATGTTACTTTGGCTCATTTAAAGTCAACACATTTGAAAAAAATTTTTTCTGGTAAAAGTTTATGTAACTAAGTGTATTATGATTTTTGCGATATTTCAAGTTTGAGTGTTAAAAAAAATGCGGATAACTATGGAAACGCAAGAAAAACGTATGTTTCATGATTTAGCGAAAGATAACAGTGAAAACAATTTATTTTTAGCAAAATACAAGATGAGGAAATCTTGGTTTTTCTATGGGCGTAATTTTCAAGCATTAGCATTTTCATTTAAACTTTTAACAATTAAGGACCACTCTGGACCAGGTCTTATAAGCAGATTTGAGTCCGTTCAAGTCTTCTCTTAAGAGGTCTGTTTATACATTTTTCCCTTTTTTTCCCTTTTTCTTAAAATATCATATTAAATGTAACTAGTCTATACAAAATATTGTTTCCCTTTTACGATTTTTGTACATATTTATATCGACTGTTTTCGATAAAACTTTATTTTCGATAAAATCTTAATAATTGAGTTCGGTCCCACTCTCCATACAATTTTTTTTTTGATCCCGCGAAATATCGCGGAATAATATTTTTTTTAAAGTAACTTTGTTATTTGACATCGGATTTTTAAAATCGAAATGTCATTAGTTTAGTCTTTGGAAGCTCTATATTTTCTTCTAATGTCCTTTTGACCTATGAAGTCGTTTTCACATAATTAAGTCACCTAACCAAGTTTTTCGCCCAAAATATCCTTTTTGTTTCACAAGAAAAAAATCGCCAAAAATAAAATATTTATCGGATCTCTGTGATATTACGCTTAAAGTCTTTGCAATTAAACGCGGAAATTTTTAAAGTAATAAAACTTTCCAGATTTTTACAACTTTTTATAAAAACTTAATTTGAAAATCAAAATTTTTTCAAAAATCGCAAAAAATCCACAAAATTTTGACTTTGACCAGCTTTCGCTCAGCGAGTTTTTAATAGACCACTACAAGTTGTATGTCGTTTGAAGCGTATTTTAATTGCCTTTCGAACGAGAAACTGCTTGCATTTATCGCATTTGTAACTCCAGAGAAAATAATTTTTGAATGAAGTGATAACAAAAAAACACAAAATTACCGTTATCTCAAAAACCTAGCTATACAAAAAATTAAAAAAAATAGTTCCAAACTCAGCAGGTCAATTCCTATCCTCCCCCATTCCTGGTTTTCTTATTTTTTTTGGCTGTAAACTAGCGTTAGTGGTGGGCGTGGATTACAACATATATGCTTTTAATTTTTCTGAAAGATGAGTCGTATAGTGGGACACCAATGTGCCAAATTTGGTTTCGGTAGGTCCATCCGTTTCCAAGAAATTGAGTTTTGTCCCACTCTCCATACAAATGAGACCAGTGTGCAGTGATGGCGCCCTAATGCGTGAGTGTGGCATTCGGTTTGTCAGTTATGAATTGGATTTAGATGATGTACTATGTATTTCTTTTGCTATAAAAAATAAAAAATTTGCCACAAAAAATCTTTAAGAACTTAACTCTACTTTAGTCGCTGAAAAGAGGTGATTGTGAGGAGCTTTCTTTATTGATAGTTTGATGGATCTTGAGGATTAGATCATCACTTGAATCGCTACGTATTTCCTGAATGTCCTTACTGATCTCTGCACGATATGCATTGCTGCAATTGCCCGCATGTACATAGTGAAATTCTATTTAAGCTATTAAATTGATGGTATCGATATTGAATTAACACTATCGATAGTGCTTATAAATTCAAACTATCGATAGTTTTTGCAGCTCTAAGTGAGGGCGTCACCTCAATGCTGTGCGCCTTGTAATTGGCTATTCTATTTCGAATGTGTGTCAGTGGTTATCCCATCGACTATTCTAAAATCCACCTGGGAATGACTTAGACACCCGCCCTGCCTTCGCTGTTGCTGGTTAATAAAAGTCGAATCTTATATTGTTTGCAAAGAAAAAAATTTCGTATTCTTCTATTCACAATTCTTTTAATCTTATATATATATAAAAATGGTGTAAAAAATGTTACTAACCTCATCAGATGAGAACGGCTGAGCCGATTTCTGTAAAATTTTTTGTTAGTTGTTCGTATTCTCGAGGAGAAGGTTCGTACGCAAGAAAATTTTGGAAAATCCCTCCGGAAAAGTCCGAAAATTGGAAAAATCGGTGTGTATGTTTGCATGTGCGGATGTGTGACCTTTATGGACTCCCACAGTAACCAACCGATCTTTATGAAATTTTCACAGCAGATTCATGTGGTGTTAGCGCACATAATAGGGTATACAGAATTTCGAAAAAGGGGGAGCTTCCCGGAATACAGGCCTAAATGAGGACCCAGATCGACCCGGCAAGTCTTCGAGCAAAATTGGTATCAAATAAAAGGTGTTGAACAGGCCTTCAACATAAAGTTATTTTCATTGCGATGCCTAGGCCCGGTCTCCAGATATGGGTCAAAACGTGAGACCGAGTGACCCTAGAAAGTTTCTGAGCGATATTGGTATCAAATGAAAGCTGTTGAGGAGGACTTCAACGAAGAGCTCTTTAAATAGTGATGCCTAGGCCGGGTTCCAAGATTTGGGTCAAAGCGTGGACGCGGATAACCTCTGAATGTTTTCGAGTGATATTGGTAGCAAATGAAAGGCGTTGGGCAAGGCTTCCACATACAGCTATTTTCATTGTGATGTCTAAGGCTGTTTCCCAGAGATGGCTAAAGTAGTGGGCCCGGATGGTGATGGACGGTTCCGGTAAGGTAAAGGTAGATAGGTATAGGGATAGGGATAAGCATAGGGTTAGGGATAGGGATAGGGATAGGGATTGAGATATAGATTGAGATTGAGATGAGATTTAGATTTAGATTGAGATTGAGATTTAGATTGAGATTGAGATTGAGAATGAGATTAACATTGAGATTGAGATTGAAATAGAGATAGGGATTGAGATAGAGATAGGGATCGGGGGCAGTAGGTTTGTCACGGCGAATATAACTATAACTTTTATTCAGAGAATAGACAATTTTTTTTTATTATTCGCAGTAATTAAGATGGACTTTAAGATAATGGTAAGCAATACGGTAATCAAAGACTTTTCTTTAGGCTTCATAGGAATAAATTTTAGCAGAACAACGTCTGCCGGGTCAGCTAGTTTTTTATGTTTAAATTAATTTAATATTTTTATTATTACTTTTATGTTACGTACAAACGATATATGAATTTAGTACAGACATGCATACATGTGTTTAACTTATAACTTAATAAATCCATACCTAAATCGTTTTCTGCCGCTTCTCAACGGTTTTGTTCTTTTGTATTAATTTTCGTTTTTTTTTCTGTGTAAATTTTTTAATTTTTATATGGAAAAAATATTTAAAATAAACTTTACATGCTTTCTTTTTGCATCCATGAATGCCAAAATGTGTGCACGTTGTACACCATGTGTGTGTGTGTGTGTTTGTTTAATGTACAACACATGAGAAATTTAGCTTTTCGAGAGCGACTTTCACATTAAATAAAATACTAAAATTATAAAAACTAAAAGTATTTATGTATTAAGCATTGCTGCTGCTGTTACCTATACTCACATATAAAGTACATACACATTTACAATGTTTTTTGTACGTTAAAACTTATTTAATTGCAACTTAAGGAAATAATTAGCAGAGTTAATAGACGGCATCAAAAAAAGATTTAATAAAATTTAAATACATATACTATATACTCGTATGTTATAAAGAACAAAAAGTCATATAATATACATATATATATATATATTATTAAATAATGGTTAGAACTTATTATGTAATACATTCAAAAAATACAAGAAACCGCCAATTAAAATCGCTGAAGCTTCCGCTTGCTCAAAAAAAAAAAAAAAAAAAAAAAAAAAAATGAATGACCTTCACACGCAGCGCTGCTTACAAGATGTTTGTCTATTTCTTTTTACATTTAAATACACACTTATTATTATGATTTTATTTAAACTAATTATACAAAAAATAATTATGCTAAACACTAAAATTTCATATGCAGAAAATACAAATAAACAAATCCTTGTACAGACATGCATATTAAGCCTTATGCATAAATACATACAAATGTATATGCATGTTTAGACATGCGTATGTAAATATGTAGATGCGTAGATAAATACGCACAAAACTAAATATGGTTATTTTTATTGTGATGATTGTTTTTTTTTTTTTGAAATTTATTTATTTACTTTATTTTATTTATACCATGTTAAAACAGCAAAAATGAGTACAGTTTACATTGTCATTTTTTTGATTTATTTACTTTTTTCAGTTTCGTTTTTAATATAATTATTTTTTTTGTCAATTTTCATTGCATTAACATTTGATTTTTTGTTTTATTTTATTATTATATATTTTTTTTGTTTTTGATTTTTTTTTTATTTTTTTGTTCATTTTTTCTTTAGTTTTTTGTTTCTTTATTTTATTTTTTGTTTTTTATTTATTTTTTAATTTTTTGTTTATTTTTTTATTTGTTAATTTTATAATATTTTTTTGTATATTTTTTTATTTATTTTTTTTTTTTAGTTTTGTCATATGCCTTAATTTCGTTTTTGTTCTTTTAACTTTAACACAAAAATCTGCGTTTCAACACCCTCCCGCCCTTATATTAAAACAAATTATTTTTTGAAATTATATAGTTAAAATATGTAAATGTATGTATGTATGTATTTATGCGTGTATAATTTTATTTTCAGATATTTACAATTCATATTTAATCAAAATAATATAGACTGTTCGACCCCTGTAAAGCGATCATTTATTTATGGATTGTGCATCATGCTACACCTTTTCCAGTATAAGTTCAGAAAGTTACATTTGAAGTTCAGAATTACCATTTAAAGTTCAATTGTAATTTTCCGAACTTCAATTGCTACTTTCTAAACTTAAACTGGAAAAGGTGTAGTCATGCTTGTTCGCCGTTCGGTGTGAATCATTCGTGCCCGCTCGTTCGAAAACGTTTTTTTGTTTTGTTCATCTTCTTCGCATTTGCATTATTTATTCTATACTAAGTTTTGCCTATATACTTTTATGTATGTAAGTATGTATGTATGTCTCCTTACAATTATAAATGAATTTACCAATTTATTTGAGTAATTTTCTTTATATTTTTTTATATAATTTTATGTAAACGCCAATGTGAAAGCAAACGTTAAAAATGATATATTTATAAGTGGTTAGTGTATATATATATAATTACAATTATATGTACTTTATGTTTATACTTTTATTGTTACACTTACGCATAAAGTGCAGGTGTATGTGTGTATGTATTTTGTTGTTGTTGTATTCCTTATCGTTTCTAAGAGTTAAATGTGTAAAATCATAATTAATAACATACAATTGTTTCTTTTTTTTTATTAAGATTTATATAATTTTTGTTTAAATACATATTACATACATACATACATGCATATATGAATGTTTAATAATACATTTTGTATTCATAATAAAATCCGCTCACATTGCTTTCCGCTTATTTTCACAACACAGCACTAAAACGCTAACTTGCTTAATTTTTTTAAATCCTTTTTTGTTTGTTACATAAATTCCTTACGTTTGTTTTCTTATGCTAAAATAATTAACTGTACTGTAACTAAGTATGTATGTAAGTATGCAGCTATATATGTATGTATGCATAGTAATTACATTAAGTTTAAACTAGTTTAAGTAAATTTTCAGTATAATCACCTTTCTTTTGTTAATTGTGTATGTATGTATGTATGTACGTATGCATATGCATATGTGTGTGTGTGTGCTGTGTTGTGTAGCCAAATAATGATTACATTTTTCGTTTGTTTATTGAAGAATACTGACAAGTCTGCAATCAATTTATCAATAATATCAATCATAAGTCAATCAACATCCATACATATATTCGATTTAATCGTTCGACGACAAAACATCCAACGCGCGAACAGCATGCACATAGAAATCTATAAATATATATGTAGTTATGTATTAAATCTCCGACATCAAATGTCATCAACCCCAGTTGCTTGTGAGTTTGCAATGCCGGAACAGAGCTCAACTCTGCGCCAACATTCGCAATCTAGTCCGTTTTGATTTATCTCTTGTGGTATTTTCTGTTTCTTTGGGTTTCCTTGCGCATTATTTTTTTTTTCGTTTTCTTTGTTCTCTTAATTTAAGTACTTTCGGCAGCGTTTGGAACCACACGAGCAAGGTATTTTCTCATCTTCAAAGGGAAATTTGTAATCATATGTTAATTCTTCACCTTGCACGATGCGTCGCAAAGCGAATATGATTATGTGTTTATGTCCGAGTATGTCCACTACTTTAGAGTAGCAATTGGGCTGAAATGTTAAAAAGATATGAAAACATTAATAAATTTCAGTTGTAAACTATTTGCAATTGCATTGAAAATTTGTCTCCGTTACTCACCTCGCACGAGTGATTTATGAAACGCGCTGCATTGCCGCGCATTGTCGCATCCACCACGAGATTGTCGTCAATTTTGAACATGTAGCAGCCAATGCCGCGACTATTGTAATTACGCTCGCGTTTATCGGTCAATGTGGAGCGTATCAATTCGCCGGCATATTCAATGACCATTTCACCTGTTCCGCAGGAGGGGTTAGAAAGCAAGAGAAGATATTGAAACATAAATGAATTGGACTGTATAGTGAGAAGTAAATAACGTCCACATACCCGCTTCAATGTCCTTCGTGCAATACAAGCCGCGTCCGTGTATGTGCGAACGGAAAACGCCCACGTAATCTTTGTATGTTTCCTTCAATGTGCGATATTTCATGGCCATCGGTAAATTGCTGCCAGTGCCGCGTCTGCAAAAAAAAAAGCAAACACATTCAGAAGCCATTTACATACGGTCTCTGATCGTTTTTCACTTGATCACACACACTCCGCACTCACCTCGGTATCAACTCCGTATCGGAGGGCGGCACAAACACTTGTATTGGCTGCTTGCGATGCCTGGACGCCAGCCAGCTGAACATGTCGTATTCGGAGCGTGTGGCGTACGGCTCACAGCGCGCACAATCGTACGGATTCTCCTGCAGATCGTCCTGGTCGGAGGCGTACTCGAGCATGGCGCACAAATCACCGACGCTGCCGGCAGTAGGCGTGGGACTTGTCGTCGTCAATATGCCAACGCCGCTGCTCGTTCCAGCTGCGGCTGCCGCACTGCCATTTGCTGCTGCGGATGATGAGGCACCGCCACCCGCAGCTGTACGCTTGTGGTATTTGGGTGTGTACTTGGTGCAGCGCTCGACGCCAGGCAGCTGTTCGATTAAGTACTTGAGCGCGTTTGTCTTGAGGCCCATCATTTGCACGCCGGCCATGTCGGCCAGCGGTCCCTCCGGCAGTGGCGAGAGTCCGTGGGCGCGGCGCGCCACCTGCACCGCCTCAAACACTTTCTCCCAAATGTCCGCAATCGAGGTGGACTTGTAGGTGAAACCGTCTTCACTTTGAATCTCATACAATAAATGTGGACCGCTGATTTTTTTGGGATCACGGTGCGGTGGCGGCGCCGCCGGCGGCGGAGTTGTTTCCGCAGATGCTTTGCGTGCCGCCGCGGCCGCCGCCGATGTCAACATGTTTTGAGCGCTAGCGCGTGCTGCTGCTTCGTCGCTTTGCGAATGCGCCATCGCGTTGGCGCTGTGGCTGGTCAGCGTTGTGTCTAAATCAATTTGCGTTGGATGCTTTGGTGTGAGCTTTTGCAAATCAAAGTTGGTGCCGATCACTTCCAGCGAACCGCTCGGCATTTGTGCGCTCATTTTGGCCGCCATTTGCGAGATGTACTCGGAGGCAGCTGCTGCCACTGCGGCATTCTCCGCCGCTGTCGTTGCCACGTTGCCGACTGCGTAGTTTTGCGACATGCAAGCGTCCATTTTGCTTTTATTGCCGCCGGTCGTGCTAAGGCCGCTCAAATAGCCGCCGACATTATTCAGTTCGATATTTGCGGCTTCGGCTGTGGCAGCCGTCGCCAGCGAGTCTGCACACTCTTCATTCGTCAAATTGTCGAGTATTTTGCATATTTTCTCTTTCACAGCGGGCTCATCACTGTCCGTAATTTCCTGGTCACCATCCTCCGTTGGAATTTTCAAGCTAAAGCCATCATCTTCGTCTTCCTCCTCCACCTCCTCTTCTTCGTCCATGTCGTCGTCCTCCTCTTCTTCGTCATCCATCTCCTCTTCGTCCATATCCATGTCGTCCAAGCAATCGTCGTCACCATGTTCGCCGCCGCACATGCCATTGCCGCCGACGCCACCCAGTGCATCCACATTGCAGCCGTTCAGCGCGTAAGCATTGTCTTCTGGTGGCGGCGTTAGCTCCTTCGGCTTCTCATTCGCCACCAGGCAAGTGCCCGTGTAGCGTGGCAAATTGTTGTGCACCATCTCCTGCAGTTGCTGGCACGTAGCTGACAATGTAGTCTCCGTCTCGATCAAATCCAAATCGCACTTGAGCGTGTCCTCGACGTAATGCTCCTCGGCGGCCGAGAGCGCCTTCACAAGGCTGGTGGTTTCCTGCAGCGTTTCGTGGTGCATGTGCATTTGTAGCACTTGCTGTTGTTGTTGTTGATGTTGGTGCTGTGGCGAATGCAGAATGTGCAACATTTGCTCGTCCTTCTTTACATCCGCCTCATAATAGATCTTCGGCACATTAACCCTATTACCTGCAGCGTCGTAGCATTTAGCGCCGGCGCGCACTTGTCTCAAGGCCGACAGCTTGGGCATGGCGGCGGCAGTTGGTGGCGGTGGTGGCGGTTTCACTTGCAACGGCGGTGGCGTTGTGGCGGCGATGTGCTCCTGCCGTTGTTGCATTGGCAATACGCGATTTGTGGGGCGCGAACCCACTGCCGTGTTGCCGCCGCCGCCATTTCCAGTGCTGCTGTTGTTGTTGTATTGCATTGTTTGCTGCAACGGATTAACAATATTCGTTGGCACATTGTTGTTGTTGTTGTTGCTGTTGTTGAGTGTGAAAGCCGAATTGTTGGTGGCGGCGGAGGAATATTGCAAGCAGCGATTGTTGTTGTTGCTATTATTACTCGGCGTATGCGCTGTCACTGTCAAAATATTACTTGACGCCTCGTGTTGTTGCTGCTCTGGCATGGTTGGTGGTGGGAAGCTCTCCACCTGCTCCAAACTGAGGCTATTGAATTCGATTTGTTGGGTGTGTGGCAATTCTGGCTGCTGTTCTTGATGGCTGCAATCGTAGCTGTGTGGCAAGGCGTGTGCCTGCGATGGGTGTTGGACGTCGTCGACGAGCTCCTGCTCCTCTTCTTCAACGTCCTCCAGCCCTTCACCCACCACCGCCGCCGCTATTGCATTTACATCATCCGGCATGACGTCCGTCGTGTACATCTCACTCGGTAACGCATTGCTGTATGTATGCTGTGGTTGTTGTTGTTGCACTGTTGACTCATCAGTAAAATGTTGCTGCGGCTGCATAAGCACCGCGTCTGTTGTTTGCTGGAACTCCATCAACTTATTACCGCTTGCATTCATTTCGAGCGGTGCGGCAGCGGAGTCAGCTGCGTTTGGTGTTGCCACACTTGGTGTTTTCGAAACTAACGATTCGCTAACAAATTGTTGTGCCGCCGACTGCAATTGCAGTTGGGATTGTGATTGTGGTTGGCTTTGGTTGTGTGGTTGGGTTAAACTGGTTTGGACGTGTTGTTGTTGTTGTTGTTGTGGTTTCAGCATTGCCATTTTTGGCACTTGTTGGTGCTGTGATTGTTGTTGTTGCTGTTGTGCCACTGACGTCTGCTGCTGCTGCTGTTGGA
Source organism: Urophora cardui (assembly GCA_960531455.1). Lineage (NCBI taxonomy): Eukaryota > Metazoa > Arthropoda > Insecta > Diptera > Tephritidae > Urophora > Urophora cardui. The sequence continues at coordinate 159,902,954 of OY482672.1, read as the reverse complement.
GTTGTGTTTTTTGTTGCTGTAGCAGTTGTTCTCGTTGTTGTTGCTGCACCGACGGCGGCTGTTGCTGTTTGGCGACCGTTCCTGTTGTTGTTGTACGCATCACCTTTGGTTTAACCTCGGCTTTGTTGATTGGTCGGATCGGATTCGTTTTGCGCGGCGTTGTTGCTGTTGTTGTTATTGTGCTTGGCGCCATTGTTGACATGGCCTTTGTTGCTGCTGGCGGCGCAAGCGTTGAGGCGGTGGTTGTTGCTGTTGTTGTTGGTGCAACTGTTGTTGCAAATACCGATACGACCGGCGTTGTATGGCCGCCATTGCTGTTACTGTTGTTGTTGTTGCCCACCCTAGTGTGGTGTGGCGCCGTTGTCGTTATTGGCTTAGTCATCACCGGCGTCAATGTGATTTGCGCATCTGCAACGGTGATTGACGTTGCTGTTGTTGGCATCGTCATGGGCAGGGTCATGCTCATGGGCATCGGCGCGGGCGCGGGCGCGGCGACTGCTGTGTTGGCTGCGGCAGCACTTCGTTGTTGCTTGTTGTTTGTTGTCGATTTCGGTGGCGCCTGCGTGTGCTGCTGTTGCTGTGGTTGTTGCTGCACCACCGTGGTGGGTATGACCTTATTCACCACCTGCTGTGGCTGCACTTTGGTCACAGCGGCGACGGGCGTTGCTTTAACGGGAGTGCTACGCTTCACCTGCGCCACCGGCGGCACTTTCGCCGTTATTGCGCTTTGTTGTTGGTGTTGTTGTTGCTGCTGCTGTTGAGCCTGTGGCTCGGTAAACTCTGCTTGTTGTTGTTGTTGTTGTTGTTGTTGTTGTTGTTGTGACTGAGACTGGTATTGGAAATTTGCAGTTGCCACGGTTGGCGTAACGGTGGCCGCTGTTACGGTTGTGGAATTGCCATTGTTATTACTATTATTGTTGCTGTTGTTGTTTTCCGTTGTTTGTAAACGGAAAATCGATTGTTGCTGATCATTGCTCTGCAGCTCTGCTGGCGTTGCGGCTGTTGTTGTGGTTGTTGTATTTGTATTGGTGTAATTTTGCTGCGAGGAAGCCGGTTGCTGTTGTTGCTGCTGTGGTTGTTGTACAATTGCGGGCGTTGCATCAACATTGTTCAGCACAACATAACCGGTTGGTAAATCCACAATCGGTTCGATTTTGCTGGCCTGTTGAAGGAAAAAAGCGAAAAATATGTAAATCAAATCTACTCTTCACCAGCTCATCGGCTTATCAAACACTTACCTGAAAGACTTGCGTGGTGGTGGCCGAAAAGCTGGCATTCTGACTCAGCATGCCGGGCATTGCGGTAGACACGAATTGCTGTGACGACATCACGGTATTCTGCACAATCGTTTCCAGCCCGTAATACATCGGCTGCGTGGACAAAATGACTTGCGGCGCACCCGTGTTGGCGGCGATCATTTCCAAACCCGTCGCACCGCCGCCAATTATCAGCTGCTGTTGCTGTTGTTGCGGATCGGTTGTGGTCGCTATCACATTGCCGCCCAATTGCAGCGTTTGCGGATTAATCAGTGTGCCAATCACCTGTGCCTGGGGTGGTGGTGCCGGCGTGGCTGTCGCTATGTTCAACGGCGTCGCCGAGAGCATTTGCAAGCCGTTGGGCGGTTGTGTTGTGGTAAGCATCAAATTGCCGCTGGCGTCGGTTTGCAAGAAGGCGCCTTGCAGGAATTGATTGGCGGATGTGGGTTGCGCCGTGGCGGTGATGAACGAAGGCGCGGTCTGTGTTTGCGGCTTGTAGTCATTGGTTGAGGGTAAAGTCATGTATTGCACCTGCGGCGTTTGACTGCCGTCGGTGGTCACAAACGAGATGATATTCTGGGGCAGCGATGCCTGCGGTGCGCTCAGCTGCTGCATAACAATCGGTTGCTGTTGGCCGTTGGCGGTTTGGAACAGCAGCTGCGGCTGCTGCTGCTGCTGGGCGGTGTTGGTGGCCAAGCCAGCCGCTTGCATTTGCTGCAGCAGATTTTGATTGAGCAAGTGTGTGGCATTGGAGTTGCCGCCGCCGCCGCTGGAATTGAGCACCGTGATGGGGGTGGCCTGCATTGTGGCGGCGGACGGCTGCGACACCGTCACCGTTTGCGTGTGCATTTTCGATTGTAACGGTTTCACCGTCGCGCTGCTCACTTTGATTTTATTCTTCGATCCGGTCGATGCGGCGGCTTGTTGCTGCACAGTTTTGTTGCCAACGGTTTTCATGGGCTTGCTGTTGGTGGTCGTTATGGGCAACATAATTTTCTTTTCATTGCTCGGCGGCGCTTGTAAAGTTTGAAAGGCGTTGATGCCCTGCAAAAGCTGTTGACCGCCACCACCGCCCACAGTTTGTGCAGTGATGCCTGCTGGCAGCTGTATGATCTGTTGCGTGCCGTCCGGCGAGGTGGAGACCGCGATAAGCTGCGGCTGCTGCTGCGCGGGCTGCAGAGAGGCGGCGCTGTAGGTGTTGGTCGGCGCCAGCGTGTACGTGCCATTCAGGTTGGCCGTCAAGCCTTGCAGCGAATTCAGAAATTGCACCTCGTCGTTGTTGGAGGTGGTGGGATTTGCTGACGAAATGAAGAAGCCGCCGCCCAGCGCCTGTGGTGTCTGCAAACTCTGCAGCTGGATATTCTGCAAACCGGGTATACTCTGTATATTTTGCAGACCTTGTATGCCTTGCAGACCCTGCACGTTTTGGTAGCCATTCGACATGTTCGCGATGGGTATGCCGTTGATGTTCGCTTGCAGGTTGCCCAGCGGAATGGCTTGCGTGAACGCCTGTAGGAAGGGCAAACTGTTGGCGTTGCTGGTAAGGGTGGCTGTGGTTGCACCGCGCGCCTGCCCTAATTTGCTGAAATCGATATTTGTGGCGTCTAAGCCGCCGCCACCGCCACCCATTGGCGAACCGCCATTCAACACAGAACTCGACGAACGTGATGCTGCCTCCGAATCAGATTCGCTGGTGGAGAGCGCTTCGCAGGTGGGTATGTGTCGTTGGAAGGACTCATAATTGCGATAAGTGCAGTGGCAGCGGTCGCATTTCACGTTGCCGGTGAATTGACCATCGGTTATGATGCGGAATTCGGTTATCGAGTCATCGACGCCGTCCACTTGCATTAGCTTGATTTTAGCGTCCGCATCCTTCTCGTCGCGTCTGCTCAGCTGCGGTTCAATGTAACGTTTGGCTGCGCTCCACGTGAATGTTTTTGTGCGTAGCGCGGCGGTTGAATTGCCATCATACTCGTTACTGGCGATCGTTTGGCGATGCGAAGCAGTCGTCGTTGTCATGGCGATTGTCGTGGTGACGGCGCCGCTCTCTTTCTTTGTGCGATGTTGACTGAGACTTTGTAAGACGCTCTCGGCCACGCCCTTCGAGAGTTTGCGCTTTTTGATGGCTGCCGCTGCCACTGCAGTGCAGCTGGCGCTCTCAAATTTGGTCCAAGTCTTTTTCAGCATTTCCGCTTTGCTGCGCTGCAGCTCTGTGGAGCTCATAGCGCGCTTGAATTGTGTTGCGGTGGCGCGTGTGCACGAGAGTAAAGCATCCTCAATATGGCAGGCGGCACCATTTGCATTGGCGTTCGCGTTGGACGACGAGCAGGAATTGCTCATATCCAATTGCTTGCTAAGCGATGAGTTGGCTGTGTCCTCGTCCGATAATTGAACGCTGGACGTGCTGCAATTGCCGCTGTTTGTGCCACCACCGCTTGATGGCGTTCTTGTTGTTGTTGCAGCTGCCGTGTTTGTTGTTGTGTCATCTTTTGATTGCTCATTTATAAATGTTTCAGCAGTTATTTTGCCCTCGCCACTGTTGCCACCGCCGCCCATTTCTTCGTAGATCATGAACTTGGGAAATATGTCCAACATCGAAATGCCGTCCAGCAGTTCGTGCGGCAAATCCTCGAAAATCGCCTCTTTTATCTCCGGCGGCAGCAAATCGGCATTCGTTTGTGGTTCCTCTTCGGTATTATCATCCGGCGCCGAGCAGGAATTTTGGCTGTGAAGCAGATATTCGGGCAACAGTTTGGTAAGCGTCGAATTGCGCAGCTCCACGGCGTCATAGTCAATGAGATCGCCGCGCGCCAGGCTGCTGTGCCAACAGGCGATCTGTGCCAGTCCCAGCTGCACCAGCGAAACATTTGGATTGCTGTGATCGACAGTGAAATTGCGCCCGGCATCGAGCGCCGTCAATGTTGAGTAATTATTTTGCACGGTTGTGCGCACCGTATACTCGACCACTTTCCACGGCTCCTTGAACGACCAGTACAGCCGTGAGCAGAGGAAATTAATCGGTATTATAGCCTCATAGGTGTCGGAGAAGCGCGGTAGGACCGTTCCCAGCTGTTTCACCTCTAGTGAACCAATATGAAATTGTACTTTACTGGGCTCTAACAACTTTTTCCGCTTACGATCCAACTCCACATAGACCGGCCGTGCCACTTCGAAATTCGTTTCAATTTGCAGCATTGTATTGCTCTTGAGCGCATTGCGCGCATGCTCCGGACAGTAGACGGTTTTATCGGTTAGAAATGCACAGGCGATGTTGCGCGCGCACGAGTAATGATAATGTTCGCCGCACGCCTTCACATTGCAGCCGACGGTGGCGCCACGTCCGCCGCACACCGTGCACTTGATCATGCGGCCGCGCGCCACAGCGCTGTGCACGTTCTGCAATGAGCCGTCGATCTCCTCGAACACCTCGGCCGACCACATGGCGCAGTTCGTGTGCACCCAGCTGTCGTGGCCACAGTACAGCAGGCGTGACTCCTCGTTGTAGAGACCCTCGCCGGACTTGCGGCAAAACAGGCAAGTGCGCAGGTCGTCTCGCGGCTTAAGCGAGTACAGCACCTCTTCAATATCCTCCGGTAGATCGATTACAGCACCGCGATTCTGCTCTTCTTCAACAAATTCCTCATGGCCGTCTAAGGAGTTGCCCATGGAATAGGAGCAAGACTCGAACATGTCCTCCTCTAGCGCATCCGTGCAGGCTTTCGTCTCGTTTTGGAACCAAGGAAATTGCTCGCTCAATATCTCATTGTAGGCAATCACTAGCTCATCACAGTTAACGCTCTGTATGATATTGATCATGTCGTAATTGAATTCGGCAAGTGAAACATAATCGTTGGCATTGATTTTCTTTTTGATATCCATTAAACTCAGATTACTCGCCGAGCTGTTGCTATACGCTGAGCTGTTGCCGTATGCGTTGTAAGCGGTCGTCTTCAGCATGCAGTTGCACCTTTTGGGCAACAACTCTTCGTCACTGGACTTCTCCTTGAACTCGTACACATCACTGATGCTCTCCTCCGATTCGCCGTCACTGCCCAAAGCCAGCGGATCCCTTTCGCCGCAACCAGCGCTGCTGCTGAACTGTAGACTTTTCGGCTGGGTACGACCACTAAACTGATGTGCTCCAGCGCCTGTAGCGTTGCCGCAAGTGCAGCGCACTTTCTTGCGTGGACTCAGCTTGAGCAGCGTGCAGGCTTGGCGCGATTTACTCAACAACTTCAGCACACTCATTAGACTACTCTTGAACTCCTCCATCACAGCGGCGCGCCATTCGGCCGCCCTCAGCTTGCAGTCTTCGTTGCGGCGGGCGCATTTCTTGCAAATAAACTCAATCGACTCGGGCAAGGTGCTCAGCAAGTTGTACTGCTCGTCGGAGAGCCCCTCGCACTTCGAATGCACCCAGTGATTGCAGTTGCCGCACTCCATCATCTTCAAATCGAAATCGTTATCGTCATAACATCGCTGACATATCGGGCAATAGTTGCCGCGCTTGCGTAGCTTAAAACACGCCGTACACATGGGCAGATTGCCGACGAATTTCGAGACCTTTGTCGTTGAGCAAGATTTGCATTTCAGGCAATTAACACAGATTAGCGGACGATCGGCGCCGAGCAGTCGTTTGCTGGTGCCCAAACATGTTGAGTGATAATTCTTCTGGCATTTCTGACATTTCACCTTCGAACCGGACGACATATTGCAGGTGTAGCAAACCGTACAACGAGGGCAAAGCCAATTCAGTCGATTTGTTATTTGATTGAATAGTTCGGGTGTCGGCGCTGCGGCGGCACCGCTGTGGCCCATCGTGGAAATGTCCATGAAACTGAGCATGGTGTCGTCCAGGGAGGAATGCTTCAAATTGTATTCATCCATTACACAATACTGATGGTATGGCTCACAGCAGCAGGCGCAAAATATCAGCGGCTCCAGACCGGCTGAGCCGCAGAGAAAGCATAGCGCGCGCTGTGCCACTGTCTCGGTGACGATCAGTCCGAAGCCACTCTGGCACACCTCGGCTGGATCGTAATTCTCCCAAAAATCTATTGAGATCAGTGTTTTGGGCTTTTGCGGCTCTTTGCGACGCAGCAGCTGCTGCTGTTGTGATTGTTGATTCGCATCGCCGCCGCTACCGCTCATTTGGCGCATTGATTTCTTGCCGAACGTTGTGGCATACGAAGATACCGAACGGCTGATTTGTAAATTAATATTGCTGGTATTTGAGTTGCGCGTAACCACCTTTGAGGGCTGCAACGGCAGCGACGTGACGATTTTCTCTTTCTCCGCAGTTGCATTTGCAGTTTCCTCCTTCTTTTCGATTGTCGTCGCCACGATTTTAGCAGATTTGGCTGCTGGTGGCTCTGCGCTTTCGCTCTGCCTCATCTCGGTCGTCTTAGCGGCGCTCGTTTTATCGGCGTTTCCATTGTCAGACGTAGCAGGTTTTTCAATTGGTTTTGTATTGTCAGCCTGTGCCTCCGTCGGCACAAGTGTTTGGCTTTGCACTTGCTTTGGCTTCGGAGTCTTTAAATCTCTGGTCACCACTTTAGTGTCGTGCGTTTGAGCTGACACTTGTGTAGCGTCTTCGCTGCTTTCAAGCACAATTTCCGTTGTCTTACTTGTTGCCTTAGCTCCTATTGCCGCTGCAGTCTGCTCCTCCACCTCCTCCTCTGCTGTTGGTTCTTCATCTTCGGCTATGACAAGCGTCGCTTCATCTTCCTCATCTTCGCCCTCACCCTCGCCGAAGGTGGCCAAAGGTTGGCCCAATACAATTGATGCGCTACGACAGACATGCTTGACGCGCGGCCCTTTCACTGCGATACGTTGACGTTTCAGCGAGGAATCGCTTGAGTTTGTTGCTGATGTCGTTGTCGCGGCTGTCGTCGTCGTGGAGGGCGATGCGCTCGTTGTGCTGGCCGACGGCAAGGCGACGGCGTTGGTATTTGTCGACAATTGTTGAGGCGTTGTAAGCGAAGGACTGCCTTTTGTTATTGTGCCCCTTTGATTACTGTTGTTTGTTGCTGCATCTACCGTATTTGCGCTTCTTGTGCCTTGTGCTGCAGCTGGCGATAAAGATGCCGCCTTAGCAGATCGCTCAACTTTAGTATGGACTGGCAGCGCATTGGCTTCAGCTTCACTGGATATTGTCGTTGTGGATGTACTTCCACTGCTATTACTTGCCAGCTTCGGATTATTCGCATTACTTGGCTCCCTTTCGCGTTCCCTCTCCTTTTCGCGCTCCCGAGTTGTTCGCTCTTTGTCTTTTTCCTTTTCGTGCTTTTCTCTGCGTTTGCTCTTCACCAAACGTTGAGTGCCGCTCTCGGCTTCCGGCTGATCTGTAGACTTTTCTTCGCTCTTCTGTTTTGGACTTTGTTGTTTTTCATGCTTATCTTGTTGTTGCAGCGCGGCAGCTGATACATCGATGATGGGGCTCTTCAAGAAAAGCGGCTTCTCCAAAATTGGCGGCCGCAGCAAAGTCGAGCTGCCGAATGTCGCATTATTTTCCGCCAACAGATTATTTTTCAAATTCAACTTTAAGCTTTCATTTGCTGCATCGGGCATTGATTTCCACTTAAAGCGCGCAGCGCCAAAGAGTCCCGTGGGCGAGTGATCGACAGCCATGCCGCCATCTGGCTCCATTTCATCCGCGTCGGTGGCGCTTCTTTCCCGCTTCGCCTCCACTTGCTTGAGCAGCGAGTGCGGTAATGCGGCGGTTAAGCGTAGCTTATCACCGGGCGACAGTTGCAGCGTTTGTAGACATTTTTTCAGCCAGCACGACGTGCAACGTTCCTTGTAGACCTTTTTGAAATTTTTGATATGGATTTTCGTATTCGGTTGGATAATGCAATTGCCATCGCCACCGCGACAATGAAATTGGGAACTCTTCAGCGTTGAGCTGTTTTTCGAGATTTTCGAAATGAATTTGCGACACGCGCTGCACGCGGGCACGCCATACTTCAGCGGCTGTTGGGAACTATTACTATGAATCGGCGTGTTACAGACACTGCAAGTGGGGAAGCTACTGGAGGAAGCGGTGCCTGTGGATGGTGTGTGTTTGTGTTTTAAAAGTTGTTTAGTGCTTTTACATAACTTAAATTTAACTATTTATACAATTTTGTGAAAGAAACTGGCAGCGCATTTCTGCCGACCGCGGCAACTACGTCACTTGAGTGCAGCGGTCAATTCTATTGGTTATTCTTTTAACAGTGCAAGCATTGAATGTATGTCATTAAGGTTCTAATTTCAATGTTAACACTTGCCTAACACTTTATGTATGCCAGTGGTGGCATTTTTGGTGTGACTAACTATAATAGCTGAAGCTTTATACCTCACAAGCAATTCACTAAAAACAGAAATGCATTTCATCTTTCATATAAAACTAAAAAATCGTCATAATTCTTTGCTCATAAAATGCTTTTTAATATTTTTGGGTAATACTTACCCAAAGTGCATTTACTCAACAAGCCAATGCCGCCGCCGCTGTTTATGCCACCAAAAGTGCTGGCCATCGTGCCGCCTCCGGACAAGGGCGATCTCAGACACAGCGTTTGCGTTAGCGGCTTGGGCACCGATATGGTCAGTGACGGAATTGAGCTGTTTAAGGTTGTTGTTGTTGTTGCGGCTGTTGACGTTGCTGTCGTTGTTGTTGTTGTTGCTGCTGTGCTGCTGCGTTCTGCATTCGAATCGAATTGCAAACGTGGCTGACGTAAAACGAAATTATTCGTTTTCAACGAACCGAAGGCCGGCGCACCGAAGGGCGTTCCACCAAAGGCGGATTTGTTGTTTTCCTTGCCAATTTTAATGCCTGTTCAAAGACAAGGTGAGAATTTTTTATTGTTTGCATATTGCAGATATTTCAATTATGCGTTGAACTTACCTAAAGTGCCGCACGGCTCTGGATAATCGCACAAACTGAAGTAATTTGGTTGGTCCTTCTTCGTTGCGGTCGCGCCACCACTATTACCACTTGTCGTTGTTGTTGGTGTTACTGCTGTTGGTGTTGTCGTTGTTTGCGATGTTGTTGCGCTTGCGCTTGCGATGGTCGATGGTTTCGTCTTGACGTGTGCCACCTTTTTGCAAATGATGCCATCCTCCAACAGCCATTTATTCGGTTTGATGACACGCGACGACCGTGTGCTACGCTTCGGCAGCACAAAATGCTTGTCAACCACGATTTGCTGCTCTTCCACCTCCTCTTCATCGCCGTTATCACCCTCGTGGGCGTCAGCATCTGGATCAGCGTTGGCGTCTGCATCGTCATCATGTTCCAAGTGCTCGCCGCCATCGCCATCAACAACCCTTCTTTTGTGCGAATTCACTTGAACTTGGCCTTCTATTATGCTCTGTTCTCGTTTCGCATGCATTTCGTTTCTGGAAACGTCCGCTGCCGTTGCTTTTTTGCTCGCTTCGTTTAATCTAAAGGCCAGCGGTGTCATGGTTGTCGCCGTCGTCGTGTCATGCTTGCGCTCTTCCACAGCAAAGGCAGCTGGTGGCGCACCGAATGCACACCCCAGCCGCGCAGCACCGAACACCGGCGCGATTGCTGTTGCTGGTCCGATCGCTCCGAGCGAAACACCACCACCACCAACACCGCTGGCAGCTGTCGATGCCCCTGCTGCTGCTGTTGTTGTGGTGTGACTGGAGCGAAACTTTAAGGAATTCAATTTATCGATGTTGGAATTGTTCTTGAGTATTTCGGTTAGCCTCGATGGTCGTACAATGCACTCGCCACTGCGCGAATACAACAGCGGCCGATTCATGCACTCCTTCTTGATGATGGAGACGAGTGGAGTGCGATTGTCGGGATTGTAAAATTTCTTTACGGCGCTCTTGTCGTCGCTCGTCTCGAGTATATTCTTAAATGTGACGGTCTTCTTCTGTTTGCCGCCACCACTACCAGCACCTGACGACGTTGTGCTCGAATTACTATTGCTGTTGTTGTTGTTGCTTAAAGATGTTTTGCCATCCTTACTGCTTGCAGCTGTTATTGTTGTTGTTGTTGTTGTTGTCATTGATGATGAATTGGTGGTTGTTCCGCCGGCTGTCGCTGAGCTTTGACCACCGTTACTGCTTTTGCTGTTGTTGTTGTTGCTTTTGTTAGTTGAAGGCATTTCGTTTGTTTTTGTGTTGGTTTTCTGAAAGAGCATTTAATTGTATTCGATTACAAAAACAAACAAAACAAATATGTATATTTAAATGGATGTACAAACAAACATACATACATTTGCTACTAGCAAACAAAACAAAACTAAACACAAGAATGCGCCAAATGTTATTGGAGAATGTGAACAAAAGGGGGTTAAGGATATGCTCTTGCATTCTCATTGTTATTACAAATGAAAGAAAAAGAGTTGACATATTTGAAAGCACTTAAGAATGTCAACGAGATGGTAGACAAGAAAAGCAAAATAACAATAAAAAAATATTAAATAACACACCTTTACAAACACACGTACATACATATGTACATAGACACATGCCATTGAAAGGTTGCACGCGTGACAAAAATGGGAATGATGAAGGATTATTTATTTACAAAGGCAATATTGGATGAATGCTTGAATGTACAAATACATTAGCGATTGGCATTCTTGGATAGCGCTTTTAAGGGCAGCTATTCCACGTATTTAATGGCCTTTATTTACAGTTTACAGAACTTGGGTACTCTTGGTTATTGGTGTGATGGCTGTGCGTTTTGTATCAAGACCACCAAAACATTGCCAAATATCTGTGCATCTCCTTAAGAACCATCGCCAACAAGAATCGACAGAATGGTGTGGAATAAAACTTGATCGACAAAAAAAATCGCCGCAGTTCAAAAATGTTATACCGCAAAAGACTAATACCGCGTTCTCATCTCAACATCGAAAGCAGTCCAATCCACGAATGGGGACGTTCGTCGTCCAAGTGTTTTCGTTTGACAGATTTCGAAAACCACAAAAGGTGTTTTTGAAATATCGATGTCGGTCAGAAGACGGCATTATACAGTCACGTCAACCAACATCGCGATAAACCGCGCACGCGGCATATCATTCGAAGTTTAACACTTCAATTATCCCGTCATTTCACACTCATCGCCATTAACTACTTCATCGCTTTGATTATAAGCCAATAAATACAGCTGTTGCTGTAAGCAAGTAGTACTTTAAATGGACCCTTGCAAATAATTAACCGTCTGTTTATAGTGAACACATTGCTTTGTTAAGCAAACTGAAATTGTGTGCAAACAAGCGGAAAAACAAATAAGTTTGTATGAATATAAACAAAGTCAAGAAGCAAGAAGAAACGAAGTCGATGAGGGGCGTGGGGCGTCAAAGAAAACATCATCAACTTAGCAAACAAAAGCGTAAGGAAACACACGTAAAAAAAGTCTCTGTGTTTAATAAAAAAAAAACAAAGAAAGAAAACAAAAAACAATAGAACTATAAAGGAATTCATGCAAAATAGCCAAATTCAAGAATTATCTAAAGAAGGATATCGCAGTAGATAAGCTGATTGGAATTGTGTATGTATACTAAAAAGTGTGAATGTCAAACAAAACGAATTGGCAAACATTTTACCTTGAAATTCATTTCTCTTCTCTTTCACATTGACATTTTTAAAGAAAACACACACATAAAAACGGAAGTAATATAACCTCTATTTCGATAAACCTTGGCCAAATTCCAACATGAACCTTCTTGACAAAACAAAAAAGTGCAAACGAAGAAGAAACAAACCGAAATAAGAGGGGCACTCACCACTGCGGTGGCACCACCGCGGCCGTCACCATCGCCCTCGCCTTCGCCTCCGCTGTGCACCCCAAGTGCTGTTAGATCACCGCCGCTATTTATTGCCTCATCAACGGCCATGCTGCCCGAAGACGTCATTGTGAGCGCGGCCTCATCGTCATCAGTGTCAGTTGCACCGCACAATTTGCCATCAACAGCGAAGGGATTTGTGATGCGCTTTGTTGAATTTGTTGTTGTTGTTGCAGTTGATGATGTTGTTGTTGTTGTTGTTGTTATTGCTGATTTCGTTGAATTGCTGCCAACGTTAGCCGGTGTTTGTTTTGTTGCTGTTGTGGTTGGCGATGTTGGTGTTGATGATGCTAATGGTAATGGTGATGGACAATTAAGCTTGTTTGCTGGCTGCTGTTGTTGTTGTTGTTGCTGCTGAGATTGCCTTAATTTCGCTGATGATGGCAGCATCACTTCTGGTTTGGCAAGATTCAAGTTTTTAAATTTGCCATCCCGTTTGCAGCGACTAAAGGCTAATGCTGCCGCCGCTGTTGTTGTGGTTGCTCGTTTTATTGTTGTTGTTGGCGATGAGCATGCCGTCGAGGAAGATGCATTGTCGTCATCTTCATCGTCTTCGTCGTCTTCCTCGTCATCATCATCCTCATCGTAATCATAATCATCATTAGCATAATCACGGACGCCATCAACTCCTGCGTAGTTGCCATGACAACCGCTCGCAAGTTCATGCTTGTTTTCATCCCACTCCTGCGGCGCATCTTCATCTTCAGCATCACTTCCCTCTTCGTCTTCGTCTTCATCCTCCATTGCTGCGTTGCTGTTTTGTGGTTGTTGTTGTTGTTGCCATTTGTTTGTCTTTTGCGCTGCCATATCATCGTCCTTGTCATCATCATCGTCCCCATCATCGTCGTCATTTTCCTCATCGGCTGTATTAGTTGTATGCCCCGTTTCTTCCACTGCCACCTCCATTTCCATTTCGTCCTTCACTTTATCCATATTTTGCGCGTTGCTTTGTTGTTGTTTGTTGTCATCGTCACGCGCAGCAGTCTCATTATTAGTTGTATCCTTATCGCCGGGGGCGGCCGGGTATTTGTGTTTGCTCTTACTTCTGCGGCCGCCATTCCTGCCTTTGGCCCCTTTTTTACTCTCTTTACTGCTGCCCCCGTCAATTCCCTTTTGTGCATTTTCAGCATTTTTTGCGCTTGCGGACAGTTTGCTGCTGCTGGTGGCGGTATTATCAGAGGCGGTGCTCGCGTTGCTTCTTCCTCCACCTCCACCTCCACCTTCACCGCTCGTGCCATTTGCACCTTCATTTTTGCCACCGCTCCCACCGCCACCTTTACCGTTGACGTTGCGTCCGTTGTTCTCGCCACTGCCGCCACATCCAGCGCTTCCGCTGGTGCCTGCAGCTGCACCTCCAGCACCGCCGCCTTTGCGGTTGTGCTCATCATCATCGTCATCGTCGTCGCATTTATCACCGCGTATTCGCGTTGTTGTTGTTGTCGAGGCATCTACATTTTCCTCGGGATCTGTGGTTGTCGCCGCCGTCTCCGCCGCCGCCGCATCTTCTTCATCCAATTGCAATACACTTATACGTTTGCGATTTATCGACTTGGACGGTTTCCCGGGAAACTTGCTGCGGCCCATAATAATATAAATATAAATCGATTCGAGTTTTGCATTTGCGAAAGCGCCAATCCTCCGACACGCACTCACTGAAAACTACTGCCAGCCACTTTGCTTAATGGTGCGTTGTTTGGTGTCGTCTACTATGTATCGTAGTTGCAAATAAATATGAATTGCGCCCCGTTTGCCGGTTAGCTTGTGTGGTACTGCGTTCTAATCGGTTTCAACCCCTTTTACGTGCGCTCAGCTCAGCGTCGTTCGGTGTCCGACAATTCGACAACTGCACAGCACACAGCACACACAGTCCGTCCGTCCGTCCGCGCGTCCTGCTTTCAAACGTCAAACTATTTATTATTTTCTCCTTCGTCGAGGATTAGGATTAAAATTAAAAATAAAACGCGTCGCGGCGTGTGTGCTCTGCTCTGTGTTCCAATGCGGGATAGCAAGCAAGCAAGCAAGCCAGGAGATGGATGTCAGCAGCAGCTGCCTTTTACGTGCTTATCTTGTTTTTATTGTTATTGCGATTGAAGTGGTTGTTTGTTGCTTGTTTATTCGCTGGCGGCTTGTGTTGGTCGGTATCGTTGCTGGCAAGATGTTACGTCTTTTGTTGCCACTCTTTTTCGTTTTCTGTTTTCTGTTTTTTGTTTTTGTTTTTCCTTGGTCGGCAACCAGAAAAACGTGTTGTTGTGCTCACACCACCCTTCGCTCGCTACACAACAACAAAACACAAATATGCGCGGCTCTCTCACGCTGTAATTTTTTCGTTAGTTCGCTCGCTCGCCTGCTCTCTGGTTTGTTCGCCTCTAATTGCTTTAGTTCTCGCTCAATCGCTCTCTCACACTACTTCTCAGTATACACTTGGGACACTGGTCTGGTCTCGTGGCGCTTTTTAACGCTTTTTTATTTATTATTTATTTATTTTTTCGTTTAGTTTCGCTAGCTCTCGCCATTGCGGGTAATTCTCCTTCAGTTTTTGTTCGTTCGCTCCCTTGGCTCTACGCCTGTTAATTTCCTGACTCGCACCTCAGGCCGACTGGCAAAATACCTGTTTCTCACGCTCAACAATAATGCTTTTTGAAAAATTTCAATTGAATTTTCCTTTTGGCCGGCGCTACCGTTCTGTAGGTAGTTTGCAGCTGCCAGCCAAGTTTTGTATTGTTTTTGTAGTAAAGTTGTTTCGCCACTATTTTTCCTTATCGCTCGCTCGCTCACTCGCTGGGCGGCTGGCTTGTTTTGGCGGAGGATTTTCTTGTTTTTTCTTGTTGGCTGTTGGCTGTTGGCTATTGGTTGTTGTTGTTGCCGCCTTGCCTAGTCGTCAATTGTTTTCTTGCCTTGCGCGTTACATGTGTGTCGCTTGTTGTTGTTGATTCGAGTGTGAGTTTTCATCGCGCTCTACTAATAACGAGTGGTGTTTTCCTTTTGCTGGTTCTACTGTTTTCTGCTCGCGTTTCTTCGCTCTTCGTCCGCCGTTGCTGCTTTCTTTTGACTTCTTTCTCCTCTTTGTCGTTGACGTTGGTCTGGCGTTATGACAATTGAAATCAACGTTACGACCGATCAAAACGCTTATTTTTATGTGTTTTTCCTCTTTCCACGTTCTTCTCCCTCCTTTGTCGATTGTGTATTACGTTGTGGCTTGTGTGTTATTTGTTTTGTCCGTTCGTCTCGCCGTGTTGCATCTCATGCGGTCCCACTACACGCTACTGAAACTGGGACTGGGATTGGAACTGGGAATGGGCGCATATGCAGAGTCCACAACAGCGACTGCTTTTCTCAGACATACGACGACTGGGATCTAGGATGTGTGTGTGTGCTCGTGTTGTTTTTTTTTTTTTTATTTATTTTTTGATTTTGGTTTGCTCAATTTTACTGTTTCTTTTCAACTTTTTACTTGTTTTTTCTCTTGCACTTTGCGTTTTTAACGCTGCGTGCGGGTAGTTTGATTTCTTCGGTATTTTTTCGCATACACAAACATTTCTTTCCCCTAAAAAAATTCAAATTTCACTTGACTCGCTTACGCTTATTCATTTTTAGCGAGATGTTTAAGATCTTGTTGTCTTTCTTTCTTTTTTTAACATTTCATACATAATTTATTCACTCACTTGTACGTGTGCGTATCTTTGGTTGTAATCTTACCATGATTTTTGCAAATTTTTAGGGAGATTTTTTAGCCGCTGTTTTGTTTTGCTTTTGTTGCTGTTTCGAGTTGTGCGTTGTTGCCACTTTTTCACAAAACGGCGAATAGTCTACAAAACAAAGAAGAGAGCGGGAAGAAGGTTAAGAATTAATTAGTTTTTTCGGCTTGTTGTTTGGGTTGGGAGTTGTCATTTTTATTATGTATGTACATACATACATATGTGGGTAGATATGTATTTGTGTAATGTAGATACATGTATCACCAGGTTCTTTATTGTTGTTGTTGTGTATGGGTTAAAAAATGACGAGTTGACGTTGATGATGAGTCGAGGAAGCAGCTCATGTATTGGAATGAGAGAAACGCGTGCGTGTTGGAAAGCCCGACTGACTGCAGCATCTAACTATAGAGTGGATAATTCTCGAAAAGCCTCAGCTTAAACGACGTTAGTATGCAAAATCCCTGGCCTCCAGCTATGTACCTGTGAGTACATACATACATAAGAGGAAGAAGCAGAATATGAGTGAGCACTTCTTATAAGAAGAAAACCAACCGCTTGCCACATGAATTTTCTTGTACTTTCACGTATTTACACTCAGCGCATTTACATGTACTTAGGTACATATGTACATTATGGTGGTCATCAAGTCATATCATATTTCTTCAACCTCACCGAAGATACCACATATAAAGTTTTGCCCCGATCGTAGACGGTTAAGAGGTGTCGCGCAGGGGTCAAAGTTCAGAAAGCTCTATGGAGGCTGAAAAAATTAAATTTAATTGCTTATATATCTAGTGCCCAAAATCGATAGCCCTGCACTCAAGGATATCATATATAAAAGTTCATATTACCATACATACATATGTGACCCCTCGTGACACCATCTCCGATCGAGAGCAAAATGTGTGCTTGGTATCCTCGAGTGTAGGACTATGGATTTCGGGTATTACATATACAAACAAACTAATTTTTTGAATCCCCATAGTTTTCTAAACTTTTACCCCTCAGCGGCACCCCTTAACCATCTGCGATGGAGACCAAAATTTATATGTGATATCTCTGACTGTGCTGTTACCGATGTAGGGGGTGAGATCTCAGAAAATCGCTAATTTGATTTTTAAGGACCACCCTAATGTACAAATGTAAATATCTAACGTATCTGTACAAGCAGTTACTGTGATGGTGTGCAAAAACTGTGATTGAATTTATGCTTTGCACGCCTGCCCTACTTCTCCTCCTCACTAGAGAATAAAGGCTGGCAAAGGTGTTGGAGAAAGGAGAGAAAGAACACAGAAGAAAAAAATAAAATCAATTGAAATAAAAAGGAAATGAAAGTGCTGATGACTATGGCACTCCTGGGACAACCACAGGTATTCTACAATCCCTCGGAACTCCGATTGCGGCGACGCCGACTGCTACGAAAAAACGAAAATTGGTATTCTGGTTTACGACGTTTCGAACATAAGTGTTGTTAAGTGTTAAACTATGTTCGAATCAGTGTTAGATAGCGTTTATGCGAAATAATATGTATTTTTTGACAGCACATTTGTATTTTCGACAGCAAATTTATATTTTCAGTAAGTTTTAGATTAAATTTTCAGAAAGAATACTAAATGGTTAAAAAATGGATTCCATTGCTGCAGCAGCTTTTTTAGTGGAAAAATAAATGGAAGAACAAAGGAATTTAGACATTAATTTAAATTCAATTTTTTTAAATATTGCTTTCTATTATAAAAAAAAAATTGCCAACATATATGAAAACGGCATTTATAGAATACTTTCACCAAGTTTCATGCGAGAATACCTTGTAATTCGGAAATTAACACCGGCTAAGCTTGGATAGAATGAACCAATTTTATTTATTTACAAACTTCTGCGAATTTTTCAGTGAAACTTTCAGGAAATATTCTTTGGATGATAATTCATCTACCTTTAACGCTTTCAACTATTATTAAATTATAATATTAAAGTTCTCCAAAAGGAGAATTCTGCCGGCTGAGGTTTTTTGAAGCGCGGTCGAAGGCCGGTGACACAAAAAAGTCTTCTACATACACATTGCTTTAACAAGGAATATCTCTTACACTATAATCGTCTGGCGGGAGCGACTTTTTTATGATCTGTGATAGGATCGTGGTTCATTATATTCAAATTTTCCTTTAACACCAGTGGTACATTATTGCGATTCCCATCTTAACTATTAGTAATTTTAAATTATGAAAAAACTGGACTCCATGAACTCTCAATGGCAATGAAAAGGCCAACTTTAGTGAAAATAACATTTACAGCTTATTCCAACAAATTTTCATGCGAAAACCTCTTGCAGTTGATTTGTTTTACACTATTTATAGTAATATGTTATACTGATGCAATCCATGGATGGCGCTCCACACTGGTCGCATATCAAAAAATTTTTATGGATCACAAAACATAAAAGCAAATTTGAGATCCAGGTTGCGATCCATCAAATCATGAATATGTACATATGTATCGTGTAGCAGGAATTTTGTGATTCTCAAGGACGCGTTGAGCATGAACGGACATAGAAAGTGAGCACGTTTCTTCGATTTTTTAGTTTCTCGTGCAAATGTTTGTAAATCATGTCGGATGGCGATATTTTAAACCTTTAAAAAGACACAGTCGGGCAAAAATGCTTAAAGGAGTACATCCTGGCACAGAAATTTTTCCCAAGTTGCGCTACCCACTCATATTACATCATCGTAGTAATAATACACATTTAAAATTATTTTCAGAAGCTTTTATTAAACAATAATATATAAATATTGCTAAAAAGGAAAATAAATTTTATTATTAAATAAAAGTTCAACACATTGAAACTCCTTGTACTTATTTCCCTATATTCAGTCTATTGTACTAAATCAGATTCCTTTTGTTCACTTATTTTGCAAAGAAAAGGCCAGTAGCATAGCTAAACCAAGCCCGTTTTGTATAATAATGTTGCATAAATTTAAAAATCATAGTTTAATTACATTAAATTGGTTATATTTCCAAAAATAATCAAAATTTCTATTGCCTCCGACACACAAAAGCTGACGGAAAGAATCGCTCCGATAAACTGTCAAAAATCCGATCCATCGTGAACCAGAATGCCGATTTCCGAACTTCGAAAAAATCTGACGTTCATCGGACGTCAATCGAATCGCAGAATGCCATTTGATCCGACTCACCTCCGATGAAAGTGGATCGTAAACCGGAATAGATGTGAACAGTACACATAACAACATACATATACATATACCTGTACATACATACAGACATTCGTTCGTAAGCATGACGAACGGGTTATGCTCACTGAACTGGAAACATAACAAAACACTGGCCAAAAGCGACAACAGCAAGAACAGCAACATCACCAAGCCAAGAATGACCAAGCGCAATGCTCGAACCAACACTCGATCGGCCAAAATGTACGTACGTACAAGAATATGTGTGTATGCCGTACGTCAGAGTGAAGGGTTTCGAAGAAGCCGGTCGGTTACTGGTTTTAGCCTTTTTGCATCTTGGCAAACTGTACGCGATTTTTTCCTTCTACTTCTACTTCTTTTTTTCTTCTTCTGCTTCTTTGAGCACCCAACTTCGCAGAAAGCTACTAAGCCAATTGACTAACTGATGGACTGGTTGCCTGCTTGTGTCTTCTTCTTATCTTGTCTTGGATTTTCAATTCATTCAACAGACACTTGAGTAGCTTTGTCGAGCATAACCTGACCGCTGCTAGGCGCACTTTAGCTTGTTGTTCCTGTGGCATGTTTAACAACAGAAGAAGTCGGTAAGGGAGACTATGGAATGTGTGAGGTAATTTTAAAATTAAATAAATAAAGGAGCGTCATACATAAGTAAATCAGACACAGACAAGATAAGTAAGTAACTAAAGATTGGGCGGAACGGCAAACAAGAAAAAAAAGATGTAGAAAAAGGAAGACAGTAAACAGAGCAAAAGCAAAAAAAAAAAGGTATACAAATAAAGAAGAGGCTAATAACTCTTTTGTCGGCTCAGCAGTTATCGCCGGCAGCACAGGCTTTTATGCCTTAGCATCGCAAACGCCCCCAAAACACGGCAACACCCACGACCGTTGCACAAACATGCATAGAACACTTGCATCTTAGAACAGCTGTACCTATAATTAGTCGGTTATGTAATGTATGTAAATTTGAAGCAGAACAGCAATCATACATATATCTATGTATAGCATATTAATTGCTGATTTACAATACAAATAGGAGGGCACAGCCAAGCCAAGCCACTAAAATTATGTAGTATTTTATATTTTTTGCTTTGCTTAATATGTACAAATGTGCATTTGTTTGTAAGTACAAATAAGCAAAGTATCGGGAGTAATTAATTCAGCACGTTAAGCTGCCAAGCGCAGAAGGGATTTAAAATGCTTTTGTGGAGCAAAAATAAAAAATGCTTATACCCAGCGGTGCTTTATTAAATACCTGTAACTTTGAGCGCTACTCTATTAAGATGCGATTACATATTAGCTCACAGCATTGACAGGATTAACTAGTTAATTCGGCGTTTAATGCAGGATATCTCTTGAGTTAATTCCCAAAATTAGGACAAATTGCAATGGCAACTCTATTGAAGAATGTCTATTGTGAATGGTAATTATAGAAGAAAGTTCACAATAGGTCAATAAATTGCAAATTTTTTTATCTTTATGTTTGAGGCGCGAAAGCAACTTCGCCTCCATGACTAGAACCCACAGCATGGTATATAAAGACCGGCATTTTTATGCAAAACAGTAGCTTTGTATACTCAACAGAGTGTGGAATCGTAGTCAAAACATGCAATAAATAAATATTCCCAGACGTATGTAGGTACATGCAAACACACATAAAATCCATATTTAATGGAGATATCAGCGAGTTGTGTGTTAGCAAAATGTGCACAGTTGAGTTTAAGTATTTGCTTTGTATTATTCCTTAGTTGCTTCTAGTTATGTACACAAGTATAAAAAGCAGTGTATCTTGTTTGTATAAAGCCCATTGAGCGTGTCAAGTGGTGAGCTTCTCCCTCAGTTTCAACTATACAAAAATAAATATTTAAATATATATAAAAATATAACTAATTGTGCACATACACACACCCTTCAAAAAGCCACCACTTGGCTGGCGCAAGTATTACCATATCCACGCACTCTCCGCTTTCTGGAACAAGAAACATCAGAACACAGAAACAAAAGCAACAAAAAATCAAAAAAGAAAAGTAAAAAAGCGAGAGAACAAGTGCCACTACAGACAATGGCGCAAATGTAATCAATAAAAAAGTTAACACCTAAATTTTGTGTTGTTTGTGAGACTCGACTCTTAACTCAATTGCTTATGATGAGGGGCGTGAAATGCATGAATGAGTGAAAGGATAATAACATGTAAAGCAGGCAGACAGACAGGCAGTGTGTGTTTGTAAAGAGAATGGCTAGAAAAAGTCATTAAGAAAACAGTGAGAATGAAAAGTATACGAAGAGGGAGCAGGAATAATAAATCAACTAAAGTTGTGTCTTCGTTTTTGAACACAAGTCCCAGATGGCTTTTCTTCACTTTTCCTTATTTTGGTTTATTTACAAAAAATAAATAAATAAGAAACCTTTAAGCTGATTCCACATAAAACTTTTTCCGCTTTGCGTTACGCCGCTTTCAATGTCGAACAACGCAAAACTGAAAAACTATGCCACAATGAACGCTGCAACATCACTCAAAAAATATTTATTTTCTGAAAAATCTTTCATTCTCCGTTTTATTTACAAAAAAGTAAATAAGAAAATAAAAATCTATTGAATTATTTTTCAATTGTGTGAAATTTAAATTTGTTTATTTACATTTGAATTAAAGTGAAACTGAAAAAAAATTTCAACGCCCCCAAAAGTTGAGATTTGGGCAACTTTGTGCTTTACGTAACTTCGGCGTTGCGTTACTTTTTGTTATGTAAGAAACCTGTACATGTATTTTAATCTCAGCTGTCACGCAGAAAGTGCCACGTAGCGCAACACAAAGTTCTATGTGGAATCAGCTTTATAGAATTCGACAATAAAAACAATCGAAATCAAATTGAAATCTAGAAAAATCTCAAATTTTATACTTTTTTTTTAAAGAATTTTTAGAAAATTTCGGATTATGCAATTTTGTTGCCCATATAATTTTTGGCATTTTTTTCTGAAGTCTGTGGGGTATTTTTCTCTTATTTGGAATTTTCTTCCATGCAAAATGAATGATCGACGCGTGTTTATTTATAAACATACTACTTAAGTAATTAAATTGTTTTAAGCGACAAATAAGCACACAAATCCAATTAAAAAATGTCGTGTTATTAATAACTCGGCTCGTAAAAGCGGCGCCAAGGCGTTTACACTGAATTGATAGACGTTGGATGCCGATTAGCAACGAGAAACGAACCACGAACGAAGCCAAACAGCGCATGCAAATCTCAGACATGCAAAAATAAAAAAAAATATAAAAAAAATTTAATAAATACACATACATATGTGCACTGTAGCTACATAAAAATATAAAATGGCAAGGTTGTACTGGGTTGTACACATATCAATAACCAATTATGTATAATTGAGATTGAATGACTCTCTCTCTCTCTCTCTGTCTCTCGTCAAACTCAGCGCGCCGCATGCCTTCTTCCTTCCACCTTTCCTCAACTCCCCTCTGCACCATAACCCCACTTAATTCGGCATTGAGCGCATAGCTCGGTAGTCGGATTATTTATTGCTAAATTAATCAATAGAATTACTCAAATTGATACAGAAAACGAATGAAGAAGAAAAAAAAATGCTTGAAACCAAATGGGCAACTGTGCAAAAACAAAGAAAGAAACCACTCAGCAACCTCTCAAAAAACTCCTCAACCACCTCACCAACCCCTCAAAATCCAATTTTCAATTGTCAAACGCATTTGGGGCAAATTATACCAAAGGAAATGGGTCACAAGCAACAACAGCAACATACTTATGTACATTTTTACAGTTATTGGCTAAACCATTTCTGTTATTTTTTTGTTGCTCCCAACGGAAATTCGTTGTTTGTTGGTCACACAACATGACAGCCACAAGTGCGCCGTCTGCCGCTTTGGGTTACCCGCGTCGCAGCGCAGCACTCATGGTTGCGGTCGTTGTCCTTCAACTCGGTAGACGCACCGCGTTGTGTTGCGCTACGTTCGTGGCGGCCAGTTGGTCGGTTGGTGGGTCGTTCGGTCGATTGGCATTTGTTTTGCGTCACTGGCATTGGAATTCAATTAAATTTCGATGATTGAAGATTCTACTAATGCGACAGTATGATTATTGGATTTGCTAGCATTTGCTGGTCCCCAATGATGCGATTAGTTCAGATTTTCGTGTAATTTGGCTGCATCAATTTCATCGCATTGGCATACACGAGCAGCTCCCGGACTAGTACATATACATACACAGTTAGTTATTTAAGGCCGCAAATTAGCACAAATTAGGACAATAAAATTATTTTGTTGGTAGTACTACTTAAGTGAAGAAAACAGGAGGAGGAAGATTGAATGGGATTTGGTGAGATGTCATGCTGATAAAAGCACAGTGAACTGTATTTTAAAAGCTTTTACTTGGTGTTCTTTTTTTTATTAAGTGGATATGTATGCAGTACATGAGTTGAGGAGGATTTTCGATAATTAAAATAGGCTAAAAATTACTTTGAAATGATTTTATTTTAACAATCAAAAACGACTGTAAATTTGAGTATTTGAGGTTAAGTATGTATATCGGTAAAAGCATTAAGTCAAATATCTACGGGAGTCGGGTTGCTGGACGGAAGGTGGCACGGTCATAGCAGCATTCTTAGCAGGCTCCCAGACGAAGTTCACGCATCAGATTACCTTGTTCTATCATTAAGTTTTCAGAAGGGCTTCAATTTGACGTTCCCGTCAAGAAAAGAGTGGAAGAGAGACCGCGCACCCAAGAAGATAGCAATCTCAATCTACACTGACAGATCCAAGATGTACTGTGGTGTTGGAGTTGGATTTTGCCCTAAAGTACTTAATGTGTCTCTTTAATTCAGCCTCCCTAGCTTATCATCAGAATGTCCAGAAAGGATATCTTCCACATCACAGCCACGATTGCAGGACAGTGGCCGTTCGCTAAACAAGACTAGGGATTCCGTTCAACCGCAATCAAGAGTACAGTAAGGAATAACCAACGCTTTCTGTTAATGCCCGGCTCTAGCTCAAATCAGACACAGCACCTTCGGCAATTTTGTGCTTCCTAACTAAACCGCAATGGCCGACTGCACAGTGGCTAGGCTAAGTAGGTTCATCGATAACTAGAAATGGTTTGAACACACAGGGGAACTCTAACAACAGCCCACAACCGTATTGGTACCATGAGTTATGTGCATGAAAATGGCGCTTCGTGCGCTAATTGGGCCGGAGATTGTTCAACCGGGCGACACGGCAACCAACCAAGTATCTAGTACGTCTATAGCTACTCCGTTGAAGCTACCAATCGGTGTGCTTTCAAGTGCAGACATAACCGATGTTGAAAGATTGGTTTTCCTATATCGCAAAAGCCGTGTTCTAGATCAGGCATCGGCAAAAGTGGCCCCCAGATGCAAATGTGAAGTATCACACACATGTTAGCCAACGTGGCGCAAATCTACGCTCTCACAATTTTGCCGTACTCTGTTTTAGATTCAAGTTTATTACTTTTCTAGACTCTCTTCATTTCTGTTTCCCTTCAAACGCAATAACTTTAACCAAACAAAATAAGGCATAAGCCACATGACAGTTAAGGTATTGAAAGCCGCGTGGGCGGAAAATATTACGCTCGTTTTGGGGGCAACAGCAGGGTTAAGCTTTTCACTTTAATTATTATTTACCAAGCACTTGAAAAGCACTTAACGGCATGTTTTTTATTAAACTTTTTATTTATGCTCTTGATGACTTGCAATACTGGCTTATATGAAGGGCCAAACTTCCAATGAACAAAAGCGCTTGTTGAATGCGAAGAGGCGCAGCATGACTCGAGGATATTGTAATTGAAAAGACCGTTCAAGTACGTTTTTATTGTAAAGTTTATGTTTTAAATTTGCCAATTTTTTTCTGTTTATTTAGACAGTTATTATATGTTGCTGTTGTTCTCAATCCTGTTGAGGGTGCTTTGTTATACATTCTAATGGCATTGTACATGTATACATACATAATGTTTTGTTCTGCCCTCTTGCTATTTCTGTCGTAAATGTGAACATATGTATCCTTTGTTAGGGCTTAAAGTAACGTAAGGGACGATGGCTGTTTTAGATGTACATACATACATAAATGGCTTCAAAGCGGATAACTAAACTCAATTATACTTTTCGGTAATCGCCTTTAACATTTTCTTTTTAATTCTAACGAGCATGTTCGAAGCTCAATTAAATCAAGAATTTATTGCACTCAGCATTTTCCGTTTCAAGTCTCCCATGACATGTATGTACATACATATGAATGAAAATCGTTTTACTTAAGGGTAGTTTTACAGTTTTATCGGTACTAAGCGATGCTTAAAAATATTGACAGTTTCTCACCAAAAGTGCAATATGTAAATAAATTCAAACAAGTTTACAAAAGTCAAGCAGCCAATGATTTTAGCACATTTTATTATTTGCTCACTTCAAAAACGTGAAACATTAACTTGCTAAAGCAGTAGCAACAACAACGACAGAAATTTGTGAAGCAAAGTTTGGAAGTCCTTTTTTCAATGAAATCGGAAAACTATTCAAGCGAAAACAATGCACAACTGTGACTCATTGAACGTGAGATGAAAAAAAAACAAAACAAAACAAAAAAACTAAAAAGTCAACTACATACTTACTTAGCTGGGAACATAAAACAAAAGCGGCAAAAAATTAAAAAAGAAAAAAAAAAACGATAAGAAATCAATTCGCCAAACTATGCACGGCCGCATTTGTAACAAAAGGCAAAATTTAATAAGTTTTCGCATGAGTGAACTCGCGCCTCATAATAACTACATATGTGCGAGCGTATAAAAATTTGCCCGAGAAGTCCAACCAGACGCCGCACTCCGGGGTGCGCTGGCCTTTTTAAAAATAATTTCAGAATGAGCGACGAGGAGACAGAGAGCGAAAGAGACAGACATGTGGTTAGAGAGTGTGAGCAAGTGAGAGAGTGAAAAGCTGATTTTGTACACAAACGAGCAGTATCAGTAGGGCTTTCTGAGGAGGATAGGGTTGCCAGATACCTTTCCCGAAAAAATCAGTACATTGCCTTCCAACAAAAAAAAAAAAAAAAAAAAAAACAATATATGCGGAGAAAATCGTCTTTATTACTGGTATTTTGTTTTTGTTTCCGTATCATTAACTGTCAATCATGTTTCTATTATGTTTCTATGACATTTAACGTTCGCGTTGCTTCCTCCTTCCTAATTGTTTCATGGTTATGCCGTGGTGATGCTTACCAGCAAAACACCGATGAAATTCGGACACATTTTCATCATCGGTGAGAGGTTGTTAAATCGATGATTAGAACGCACATACACATCATAACACATTATTACCCCGAAACCTCGGCGTGCTGGGTGTTTGTTTCACCAAACAAATTTGATCGATGTGAGAGTCCGAAAATTCACTCACTCGTCGGAGTGCACAACAATAATTACACGTTGCATTTCGAGTATTGTCGTAAGCATAACCACGGCATTGCAAACGTCAAATGAAAACAGTTGGAAAATTAAAAACAGTGCAGGGTGATAAAAATTATTTTATTTATTTATTTTTTTTTTTTTGAGCATATAATGGGCTTTTTTGGTCAAGGAAGTTGCAAGTGCGAAGTCACATAAAAATGTAGTTACATCCACTGATTACCCAACGTTTCGCCAAACACCTTGGCATCCTCAGGGGCGTAAACTTTATTGACGAACATAATAAAACAAACATTATATTATAAGTATTATATTATTGTCGCCTAAAAATCAGTACAAATCAGTACAAAATCCAAAAACTCAGTATTTCTTAAGGTTTTTAAAACCATCAGTACGGGGCACGAAAAATCAGTATTGTACTGATCAAATCAGTACGTCTGGCAACCCTAGAGGAGGAGGAGAGCGGGCAATTTATGGCCTTTATTGCCAACCACTCGCACTGAAATCAATTTGAAATTGTCAAACATCAAATGTTGAAACGACAGAAAAAAAAAGTTGTCATCGATTTCGTGATGACGAGACGACGAAAAAAACGACACAAACACGACAAAATAAAATAAAGTAAGGGGATGCTAATATAAAATTATATTTGATGGTATATAAATATGTAAATATCCAGACGTAGAAACACGCACACATTTTTCAAAAAATCTACGCCTTATTCAGGTTTATTCCAGAAGATATAAAGGATTACGAAACACCTGAAAATTCTAAGCAAACAAAAGTTGTATGAGCAAAGTCAAGAATTATCTAAAGAAGGATATCGTAGTAGATAAGCTGATTGGAATTGTGTATGTATACTAAAAAGAGCGAATGTCAGACAGAACCAATTGGGAAAAATTTTACCTTGAAATTCATTTCTCTCCTCTTTCACATTGAAATTTTTAAAGAAAACACACATAAAAAAGGAAGTAATATAACCTCTATTTGGATAAACCTTGAGCAAAGGCTTAAAGGCCCTATGTGCGCCGTTTGGGTCACTTCCACCCAGTAATTCATTTTACAAAGATTTTTTCTGAAGAGACTCCTACTGAAATTTTATGCCGAATAATTTTCTAGAACATATTAACCGTCTAGGGCCCCTAGCAAAGGGTTATTTTGACCGCTTTTATACACTCTATACTCAGGAAATATAGTATAGTCAGCAAATAGTATTTTAAGGTCGCTAGAGGGCTAAAATGGTCTAGAAAACTAGTCGCCATAAAATTTAAGTAGGAGTCTCTTCAGAAAAAATCTGTGTAAAATGAGCCTAAAAGACCACAGGAACCGAGAAACTTATATTCCTCGGAACGTTAAATGTCTACTGGAGGGATCGAAATACTTCTTTTACAAAAGACTAATGGTTTTTGCCGATGTCATATTAAGATGGTATAAGCTATGTAGTTACTGGGTGGAAGTGACCGCAATGGCGCACATAGGGTTAACACAGTTATAAAGTAGAAACACTCCTATCCAGCGTTGCGTGATTCGAATCAATTTTGATTTCAAATCAACTTTCAAATAAAGAATCAACTCGATTCATTCAAACTATTTTCAAATCAAAGATAATTTTTATTTGTGATTCATTTCTCAAAAGAATGAAAAATACCTTTTGATTCGTGATTCAAACCATTTTCAAATCAAAGATAAATTTGATTTGTGATTCATTTCTCAAAAGAATCAAAAATACCCTTTGATTCGTGATTCAAACCATTTTCAAATCAAAGATAAATTTGATTTGTGATTCATTTCTCAAAAGAATCAAAAATATTTTTGATTCTTGATTCAAAAAATATCTTTGATTCGAATCGAAAATTTATTACGAATCTTGATTCAAAATATATTTTTGATTCGAATCAAAAATTTTATTCGAATCAAAAATTTATTTAGAATCAAAAATACTGTAGCATATCAGAAAAATTCAAGTACATTCTCGGTAACTTAAAACACAAAAATATATAAAATGCACCAAAAGTCCAATAACAGCCAAATTGTATGCTGACGCCAAATGTGTACATGTGTATGTATGTATGTACATATATACATATTTCTGATTGTCGTATTTACGTTTGTGCTACGCCGTACGTACATACATACATACGTATGTATGTATGTGCATAGGCACATAATTTGAAATAAAGTTTTGATTCAAAATATTTTTTTGATTCCAATCAAAAGTTAAATATAAAAATTTATTAAGAATCTTGATTCGAAATCAAGTTTGAATCAAGAATCAAAAACGATTTTTTATTCTTTTGAGAAATGAATCACAAATCAATTTTATCTTTGATTTGAAAATAGTTTGAATCACGAATCAAAGGGTATTTCTGATTCTTTTTTGAAACGAATCACAAATAAAAATTATCTTTGATTTAAAAATATTTTAAATCAAGAATTAGAAAATATTTTTGATTAGTGATTCAGTCAAATCAAAATCACGCAACCCTGCTCCTATCAAGCCAAAGAGATTGGTGTATTAAACTTAAGCGTAGCCCAAAAAAAATTTTTTTTCCAGCAAACGGCGAACTTTGTTTTTGTGATACGCTATAATGTACAATAATGTATGTATGTATTGTACTTACATAAGTCCTTATATAGTTGCGCGTAAAAAGATATCCACACGAAATATTATCTATCGCATTAAAAAAGTTGCTCAAACCGAAAAAAGGTCAACGTAATAAAAAACCGAGTCAAAACAAATATTATTATTAACTAAAAGGTAACGAACGAAATCTTGGCAGCGTGGCGAGGCGTTCGTGAACGGTGGGGGTGGTGTTGGTTACGTTGAATGAAACGCGTCAGCGTGTAGCCACTAAATCCGAACTAGCAAATGCGCAAATTGCAGGTAATTGAGCAAATTAGTGTGTGTAGAATGTGAGTGGGGGAGTGTGATATGTAAGTGACAGACATACGAAAAAAAGCAACCAAAACATGATAATAATTTATGGCCGACGAAAAACAAAAACTATAATAACGCCATCTAACACATATGTATGAGAACACACACATGCAGACACCTTTGCACGAGTGAGACGCGAGCACAAAAATGCTTAAAATGGCCAACCTGTCTGTTCAATGCAATAAGCGCCAATGGACGGGCGAACGGATAGACGGACAGCCAAGTTGTTGAGCAAGAAAGCCACCAAACGACCAGGCAAACAGCCCGCACAAAAAGCTGATGAAAATGTGTATATGCATTCAAAGTGCAAATAAGCGAAAGATTTCGCTTGATGGTTTGTGATAGTCAGTGGGTGAATGAGTGCGAGTGGTGGGTTAATGTGTCACTGTGAGGCGGGCGAACGACCCCCCCAAATACGCGGGCGGTGCAGGTGGTGGAGGCGGTTTGGTGTCTGAAACTACAAATGAGTGCAGCAAATAATTGTCTAAAAACTTGCTGGCGATTATTATTAATGCTATTAGTGGATAAGAGAGTAAATAAGGCCCAACATGCGCTGCGAAACTCGGCCAAAGCGAACAGAAAAGTGTCTGAGAAACGCAAATGGAATGAATTGCGCCCCATTTGCGTTGAACACACAATCGCACAAACATGAAAACAATAAAATAGTCAAATAATCAAAAAGTTAACTAAGAAAGACAAAGAGGCAAGCAAGCCAATCTGTCGTTGCTTGGGCGCGCAGACTTTTGAGAAAGTGCTTTTTTCCCAATGTGGAGAAAAACGGGAGGGAACGCCGAGTGTGCAGCAGACATTTTGAAGTTGTGACGTTTTTACGCCGCGGAGTTGACGTGGCATTGTAATCATTTGGGTATTGAAAATTAGCAATGACGGTGGTGGAAACGTCCCCTGCAGCCGCGAGCATTTATTTATGTTGGTGTCACACGCACGAAAAAAAAAAGTTTTCCAAAGTTTGCCACACTTTTCTTTTACGGCGCAAAAAGCGGCGGTGCATACAATAAATTAACGAAGTTTCGAGTTTGCTTTGTTTGAGGGTGAATAACTTTGCACGTTAATACATGTGTATGCATGTTTGTTTTTGGCTGTTTTTTTTTTTTCGATTTTTTGATATCAAGTGTACCGTGTGATTGTTGGCTTAATTTGGTGCTAAAATCTTGAATGTCCGATTACTTTTAAGTAGATGAGACTAAGAAAATGGGTTTGGCGTTTAACGAGGACAAGACGAAGTACTTCTTGTCATCATACAAAGAAACGGCAGTCACGTCACTGTTGACAGCTAGGTGCAAATTCCGAACCGTTAAGGACTTCGTCTATTTGGGAACCAACATTAATACCAAAAATAATGTCAGCACGAAAATCCAACGAGGATTCACTCTTGCCAATAAGTGCTACTTTGCACATAGTAGGCAATTGAAAAGTACCTAAAGTTCGCCCTCTCGACGAACAAAAATTACGCTCTACAGCACGCACATCGTTCCAGTCCTCATGCACGACGTAGATGAATGGCTCGTATCAAATTAGAGAGACAACTTCTTCGTAAGATTTATGCAGCTGAGCGCGTTAGCGAGGGCGAGTATCGACGGAGATTAAATGACGAGCTGTACGAGCTTTACGCAGACATCAACATTGTTCAGCGGCTGCGTTGGGCAGATCATGTCGTGAGAATGAATAAAGGTGCTCCGGCCAAGAAAGTATTTTTTATCGAGACCCGCTAAAGGCAAAAGAAAACAGAGACCTCCACTGCGTTGGAAAGATCAGGTGGATGTACATACATATATTGGAACGATTTGCCGTCAGGTGAAGATTGACTCGTCCTCCCTTGATATATCCAATTGGCGCCAGACAGCACGAAGCAGAAATGATTGGCGCGCTTCATTGGACTCGGCCAGAATCTTCTAGACGCTTAAACGGCAAGGTTCCAAGAGCTTTAGCATTTTATAAGCAAGCATATTAATTTATTAACCTGATATCTTTTTCCAAATCCGTTGTAATAACTGATAAACAAACTGTTGAGCTGTGGGGAATGGCTGATGTCTGTATACATAGGTAAAACCCTGACATTAAATAGTATATATGTACATATGCTGGTGCGGGACAAATCGATCGATTCCAATTCGCTGTAAATTCAATGTACTTTACCTAAAGCTTACCAATAAGCTCATGCTTCATATCTACTTATATACTTGTTTTAGAATACATATATCCGTACTATTTGTTCGTGTTCGGCGGATATAAAAACCGTGTGTGATTAATTCTGTTGACAAACGTATGTAGATAACAACAGCAACACAAAATTCCCTTTAGCTGCAAGCATTAGTCGATTTTTCTATTAAGCGCCCTGCAAGTTAGGCGTTCTATTGCCTAACTTGCTAAACTTTCATTTTAGTTTTATATAAGAACTCCCAAAGTTAGAGGGCTTCGAACGGAATCGAATTTTTGCCACTCACCAGCAGAGCTCGGTTGCGTTGAGGTGGTTACCGGTCCGCTGGTGTAGCGAATGCATGAAAGCATACGATTGGTTGATATTTATGCTAATGGTTGATGTTTGTGCTAATGGTTGATGTTTGTGCTACTGGTTCATGTTTATGTCAGTGGAATTTTTCTATTCACAATAGCTTCATTCTTTTACCTTGCAACCAGAGTTGTAATTATTATAAGAGAAAAAATAAAAATCAAAAAATAATAATTATTAAAAGAAACATATTTTAAAAGTCTTTCCATAATAGTTATTTCTGAGATATTTTTTTTAAGTCGTTTTGTAATTATTATAAATGAGAAATTTTGTTTTATATCTTCAAAGACTTTTATATTGAGACAGTTTTGAAAAAAGTCTTTGCGTAATTATTATCAGTAACAAATTGTTTTTTAAGTCTTCAAAGACTTTTTCATTGAGACGAATTTCAAAAATATCTTTAAGTAATTATTTTTAGTAACAAATTTATTTTTTATATCTTCGATAAAAATCTTTCATACAATTTCAAATTGGAAATTTGCTTGAATTTTGAAGTACTTATATGAAAGTTATTTTTATTTTATACTTATATGAAAGTTATTGAAAATTTTCTGAGACTTTTTTGAACTTTGTCTCAATGAAAAAGTCTTTGAAGATATAAAAAACAATTTGTTACTGATAATAATTACGCAAAGACTTTTTTGAAATTTGTCTCAATGAAAAAGTCTTTGAAGACTTAAAAAAAAATATATTTGAAATAACTATTATGAAAAGATTTTTAAAATATACGTTTCTGAATAATAATTATAGAAGATTTTTATCATTTTCATCAGGAAAAAAATATTATCAAAAGACTTTTATGATTCTGAAGAAAAATTTGTAAGACTTTTATAATTTCAAAATGAAATAATAATTATTCTACATCTCTGCTTGCAACACTGCTGCTCAGGTCAACTAACAGCTAAGCGCTTTCAGCTCAACTCGCTAAGTTTCTGTTGTTGGTTACCATATTATTCGCTAGGCTAGCTAGTATTTTTTTCGAAGTTGCTTGCAAAAGAAAGTGGCTTTTATTAACTTGTGCATAGGTATTAAGTAATTGTTATTATTATTGCCAAGTATTGTTTTAGCTGTCACTATCTTCGATGAATATATCGACCGGAATAATTGCTATTTGCACTATAATTTATTTATTTATTTGCATTTGTATGAATGATTGTTCGCTCGCCATTAATGACTCGTCGTCGTTGGCTGTACAAACAAGCAAATAAAAACAAATAAAAACGATACAAATTGCTATAAAAACAACACGAAAATGCATAAAAATAAATGACAGAAAAATGAGTAAAAAAAAAATAAATCAAATAAAAATAAAAAATAACAAAACATTTAAAAAAGAAAAACAGCAATAAAAACAAAAACCGGTCATTTCACGTACGCGTATCTACATATATATGCACTTACGTTCAAGTGAGTAAATAAAGCGAATAAGATTGAGAAGAATTGTTGAAAGAAGGAAAAACAAAACAAAATAATGCCAAAATAGAATGCAATAAAATTTTATCCAGTAGCAGCTGCTGTTTATTTGTCAGATATACTTAATACAAAATAGCCAGAACCAACAGCAAAAGCAAAAGCAACAAAAACTGCACGAAAATGAGTGAAACAAGAGTAGATAGAAGCGAAATTGCAAAATAAATACGAAAATGGAAATAAATAAATATATCTAATATGAAAAATAGTAATTTGCACCACACGCCAGCACAACTGCGCAACATTTCCACTTAATTTGCACGCCAATTGGCGATTGCGGCAACTGTTCTGCCATCAACGACCGACATAAAATACGAATACACACATACCACAAATATACTTATATGTATGTAAGTCCAGCCAAATGAAGTGAATGTGCACAGCAAATAAAAACAATGAATAAAAACGAAAACAAAAAACCGAAAATAATAAGAAAACTCACCCCAACCCCGGGTCGCTGCAACCCTGCTACTAATGAAATACATATGTGCATATGTGATTACACTCGTGAGCAATAAAATGGCATTGGAAATCCAGGTTTTTTTTTTTTAAACTTGCAACGAATTTTCAGCAACAAAAATTCTAAGTTTTAAATCAAATTTGTACTATTCCACTTTCGAAATCGTATCAACTGGCGCTTAACCACCTAAACGCCTTCGATCGAGTCCCAAAGCGCGCCAGTTGTTGTTGTAGTTGTTCGGATGCTCTCTGCGGTGACATCCCGGGAGAAACTGCATGATGTTGTGTTTCTCAATCGGGAGCACCTGTGCCTCGTGGTGGTGTGCCGGCGACATCAGAAGACCTTCAGTGGCGGTTCGCAGCGCAGAGTTTGGCAGACTTGAAGTTTTTTCCACTGGGTCCTGCAAGTCCCCGGCGACCTTTGGCAATGCATAGTTTAGGAGCGACCGGCCGATTGCTTTGTAAGTTGCGAAAAGGGTTTCTTTGTCTTGGAAAGATCCGAGAGTTAACGGTTTATTTTGGAGCCAGCAGGTCATCGGCGTAGAATATGATATTAACTCATCCTTGGTTTTGAGGTACCATTCCTGAAGTCCACCGATGCCTGTCGGCCACTCAGATAGTTGGCCGTCCACCTTTTCAACATCGGCGAGAGGCTCGAGTTGTCAAGGTCTTCCATTAGGGTGGCATCGTTGACTGTGTCGAAAGCCGTCGACAGGTCAAGTGCCGCGAGGATCGTTCTCTCGTCGAATCCATGTTGATGCGTCGCCAATTTATTGCACACCACTGTACATTTTTTCAAGCCAAGCACAAACATTGGCAACCACCACCACCACGGCTGTCACTAGCAGCCGGCCAAACCAAACCAAACGAATTACTTAGCAATTCAACAATTCCATTAAACGTGCTGCTGCCTGCAGTTTTTTCCCAAGCAATAACAAATGCCAAAGCCGAATAGCTTTCGAGTTTTGTGTGAGTAAAGCGCGTTGAAGCGATTTGAGTTGAGTGGTAACGGCGCGGCACGAATGCTCTAATGCTGTCGTTCACGACGATGACGCAGGAGGGGGTCAACAGCGGCGACCAGCTCATAAAACCGATTTAAGTACATACATATGTATGTATGTACGTATGCTGTTTGTTGGTAAGAGCGCACAAGCACCCATTGGCAGTTGTTTAGTTACAAACTGTCGTTTGACAAGTTGAAAATGACGGTAAGCTAAATGTAAGTCAGCAAGTATGGGGTGGCACGGCACAGGAAATGGGATAATACGGCAGCAACAGCAACAGCAACAACAACAATGACAACGGAAAAGGCAAATAAATCCGCGCGCATATTTTGGGGTGGGTGAAGCGTCGCACACTGGTCTCATTTGTATGGAGAGTGTGACAAAACTCAATTTCTTGGAAACGGATGGACCTACCGAAACCAAATTTGGCACATTGGTGTCGCACTATACGACTCATATTTCAGAAAAATTAAAAGCATACATATATGTTGTATCCCACGCCCAACACTAACGCTAGTTTACAGCCAAAATAAAAAACAAGAAAACCAGGAATGGGGGAGGATAGGAATTGACCTGCTGAGCTTGGAACTATTTTTTTTTAAATTTTTTGTATAGTTAGGTTTTTGAGATAACGGTAATTTTGAGTTTTTTTGTTATCACTTCATTCAAAAATTATTTTCTCTGGAGTTACAAATGCGATAAACGCCAGCAGTATCTTGTTCGAAAGGCAATTAGAATACGCTTCGAACGACATACAACTTGTAGTGGTCTAATATAAACTCGCTGAGCGAAAGCTGGTCAAAGTCAATATTTTGTGGATTTTTTGCGATTTTTGAAAAAATTTTGATTTTCAAATTAAGTTTTTATAAAAAGTTGCAAAAATCATGAAAGTTTTATTACTTTAAAAATTTTCCCGTTTAATTGCAAAGACTTTAAGCGTAATATCAGAGAGATCCGATAAATATTTTATTTTTGGCGATTTTTTTCTTGTGAAACAAAAAGGATATTTTGGACGAAAAACTTGGTTAGGTGACTTAACTATGTGAAAACGATTTCATAGGCCAAAAGGACATTAGAAGAAAATATAGAGCTTCCAAAGACTAAACAAATGACATTTCGATTTTAAAATCCGATGTCAAATAACAAAGTTACAATAAAAAAAAATTATTTCGCGATATTTCGCGGGATCAAAAAAAAATTTAATGAGAGTGGGACAAAACTCAATTATTCAGATTTTATCGAAAATAAAGTTTTATCGAAAACAGTCGATGTAAATATGTACAAAAATCGTAAAAGGGCAACAATATTTTGTATATACTAGTTACATTTAATATGATACTCTAAGAAAAAGGGAAAAAAGGGAAAAATGTGTAAACAGGCTTCTTAAGAGAAGACTTGAAAGAACTCAAATCTGCTCATAAGACCTGGTCCAGAGTGGTCCTTAATTGTTAAAAGTTTAAATGAAAATGCTAATGCTTGAAAATTGCGCTCATAGAAAAGCCAAGATTTCTTCATCTTGTATTTTGCTAAAAATAAATTGTTTTCACTGTTTTCTTTCGCTAAATCATGAAACATACGTTTTTCTTGCGTTTCCATAGTTATCCGCATTTTTTTAGCACTCAAACTTGAAATATCGCAAAAATCATAATACACTTATTTACATAAACTTTTTCCAGAAATTTTTTTTTTCAAATGTGTTGACTTTAAATGAGCCAAAGTAACATTTAATGGTGGCTATTGCGTATAGAAGGAGGTTTTCCATAAAATTCAATATATTTCCTATGGAAATGCATGACAGAAGTTTCTTTTTCAAGCACAAACGTTTTTGACTTTTGTGTATGGGGGCTGACCAGTGTGCGTCGTCAGCCATGAATGAGAACAAACAAACAAACCTACACGCTTAATTACATATAAAAACGCTTTACTTTAGTTGCAACAACCATAAAGCACTCCCTGCGAACGACGAACGGCGAAAGGAAAAGGTTTGCTGTCGACACCCTGCAAAAATTCCGAGTACTCCATTCGTTAATCCATGGAGTACTCGCTATGGACCAACAGATTATTCCATAACTTGCCACATTTCATACAAAAAATATGGTGCATTTAACATTGCATGTCATTGCAATGGAGTATATACTCCAGTCCCGCATAGCAATCAAATTAATCCATGGAGTACCTACATTGGATTAAGTGATGGAGTACCTAACAGTTAGCCGAACATAACAAACAAAAGTTTTGTTACAAAACCAAATGTTTATCGTAGAGCTGATGATACCCGTGTACCCGGGTACCCGGGTAATGCCCGGGTACCCGGGTTTTTCGGGTATTGCCCGGGTACCCGGGTATTGTCCGGGTACCCGGGTACCCGGCCCATTTACTACCCGGGCAGCCGGGTAATGCCCGGGTACCCGGGTACCCGGGCATTCTTGTTGATGCCGGCTAATGCGACAAACGCTGCTTACCACAATAGGCCGCTCGTTTATGGATGAACGAGAAATGTACATATGTAGCGATGTTTGGATGTTCAGACGTTTGCTTTTGTTCCTCAAAAACAAGAATTTATCGAGTTATCGGTCAAAATCTGATTGCACAAAAACCTTAACATTACCTTACAATATGGGTATCAAACGAAAGGGGATGGCCCCAGGTTTCATTTGAACTTCGATATATTTCGATAAATTTATCGATAACTGAGTTATCGGTCAAAATGCGATTGCACAAAAACCTTAATATTACCCTACAATATGGGTATCAAACGAAAGGGGATGGCCCCAGGTTTCATTTGAACTTCGATATATTTCGATAAATTTATCGATAACTGAGTTATCGGTCAAAATGCGATTGCACAAAAACCTTAATATTACCCTACAATATGGGTATCAAACGAAAGGGGATGGCCCCAGGTTTCATTTGAACTTCGATATATTTCGATAAATTTATCGATAACTGAGTTATCGGTCAAAATGCGATTGCACAAAAACCTTAATATTACCCTACAATATGGGTATCAAACGAAAGGGGATGGCCCCAGGTTTCATTTGAACTTCGATATATTTCGATAAATTTATCGATAACTGAGTTATCGGTCAAAATGCGATTGCACAAAAACCTTAATATTACCCTACAATATGGGTATCAAACGAAAGGGGATGGCCCCAGGTTTCATTTTAACTTGGATATATTTCGATAAATTTATCGATAACTGAGTTATCGGTCAAAATCTGATTGCACAAAAACCTTAACATTACCTTACAATATGGGTGTCAAACGAAAGGGGATGGCCCCAGGTTTCATTTGAACTTCGATATATTTCGATAAATTTATCGATAACTGAGTTATCGGTCAAAATCTGATTGCACAAAAACCTTAACATTACCTTACAATATGGGTGTCAAACGAAAGGGGATGGCCCCAGGTTTCATTTGAACTTCGATATATTTCGATAAATTTATCGATAACTGAGTTATCGGTCAAAATGTAATTGCACAAAAACCTTAACATTACCTTACAATATGGGTGTCAAACGAAAGGGGATGGCCCCAGGTTTTATTTGAACTTCGATATATTTCGATAAATTTATCGATAACTGAGTTATCGGTCAAAATGTAATTGCACAAAAACCTTAATATTACCTTACAATATGGGTATCAAACGAAAGGGGATGACCCCAGGTTTCATTTTAAAATCGATATATTTCGATAAATTTATCGATAACTGAGTTATCGGTCAAAATGTGATTGCACAAAAACCTTAATATTACCTTACAATATGGGTATCAAACGAAAGGGGATGGCGATCTCATTTAGCGATGGCAATTTCTAGAATCCGGGTATTGGTTAACCACGGAATATTTCTGAGCAATATTGGTATCAAATGAAGGTTTTTACGGGACAAATTGTACGAATTTTTACAGTTTTCGATTTGAATTAAAGGCACACCAAAATGTTAACCAACAGAATATCTGGTGCATTATTACTGTTTGATAATACTCTTATTAAAAGCAGAAACTTGCTTTTGAAATATTCGTGTATGCATGCAAAATCTTAAAAAAGTTATGTGTTTGTACGTGATAGGACTGGTCTACCATGATCCTTGGTTTATGCAAACCAGGAGCAATTTTTGGCAAATTAATTGTATTCGATAAAAATAAAAAAGTAAATGTGGTAGCACTAATATCAAGTTTTATTCAAACAGAAAAAATATTAGAAATAAGTTTATTCCAAAAGAATTAAAAATGCTGTAATGTAATTTTTTACATTGTTTGTACGGGACAAATGGTTTAAATATTTACAATTTACCGACAAGCC
This sequence comes from Urophora cardui, assembly GCA_960531455.1. Lineage (NCBI taxonomy): Eukaryota > Metazoa > Arthropoda > Insecta > Diptera > Tephritidae > Urophora > Urophora cardui. The sequence continues at coordinate 159,863,869 of OY482672.1, read as the reverse complement.
AAAAGGTTATCAAACAAAGTTTCTGGTTCATCAATATTGTGTGGCTAATTTCTAAACAAAAGCAGAAGCTTGCAGCCACACATGACGGCAGCAAACGCTCAGAACTTGGGCAGAAAGCCATAGAAACGCGCGTCTTCATGTGTGCCCATTGGCAGAAGTACAAGGAAATCGAGGGTTTTTGTAAACCGGCGTTTTCTGCCTGCCCAAGTTCTGCGCGTTTTCTGCTGTCATTTGTGGCTGGTCTTAATGTAATAAGTTAACTTCCATCACGTGTACTGTGCTACATGCGGGTTTTTTTTCTCAGAACATATTTACAAAGATTATGATATTTCTGGCTGTATTATATAGGAAAGAGTTCAAATTAATATAGTACTGCTTTTTTGGCATACAATGTGCTTAGTTTCTACAACAAAAGTATATAAAGTGACACAAAAAATTTGGTCGATATATCGTACAAAATTAGGTTTTTGACCGATAACTCAGTTATCGATAAATTTATCGAAATATATCGAAGTTCAAATGAAACCTGGGGCCATCCCCTTTCGTTTGATACCCATATTGTAGGGTAATATTAAGGTTTTGTGCAATCGAATTTTGACCGATAACTCAGTTATCGATAAATTTATCGAAATATATCGAAGTTCAAATGAAACCTGGGGCCATCCCCTTTCGTTTGATACCCATGTTGTAGTATAATTTAAATGTTTTTGGGCAATAACATTTTGACCGATAACTCAGTTATCGATAAATTTATCGAAATATATCGATGTTAAAATGAAACCTGGGGCCATCCCCTTTCGTTTGATACCCATATTGTAGGGTAATATTAAGGTTTTGTGCAATCGAATTTTGACCGATAACTCAGTTATCGATAAATTTATCGAAATATATCGAAGTTCAAATGAAACCTGGGGCCATCCCCTTTCGTTTGATACCCATATTGTAGGGTAATATTAAGGTTTTGTGCAATCGAATTTTGACCGATAACTCAGTTATCGATAAATTTATCGAAATATATCGAAGTTCAAATGAAACCTGGGGCCATCCCCTTTCGTTTGATACCCATGTTGTAGTATAATTTAAATGTTTTTGGGCAATAACATTTTGACCGATAACTCAGTTATCGATAAATTTATCGAAATATATCGATGTTAAAATGAAACCTGGGGCCATCCCCTTTCGTTTGATACCCATATTGTAGGGTAATATTAAGGTTTTGTGCAATCGAATTTTGACCGATAACTCAGTTATCGATAAATTTATCGAAATATATCGAAGTTCAAATGAAACCTGGGGCCATCCCCTTTCGTTTGATACCCATATTGTAGGGTAATATTAAGGTTTTTGTGCAATCGCATTTTGACCGATAACTCAGTTATCGATAAATTTATCGAAATATATCGAAGTTAAAATGAAACCTGGGGCCATCCCCTTTCGTTTGATACCCATGTTGTAGTATAATTTAAATGTTTTTGGGCAATATCATTTTGACCGATAACTCAGTTATCGATAAATTTATCGAAATATATCGATGTTAAAATGAAACCTGGGGCCATCCCCTTTCGTTTGATACCCATATTGTAGGGTAATATTAAGGTTTTGTGCAATCGAATTTTGACCGATAACTCAGTTATCGATAAATTTATCGAAATATATCGAAGTTCAAATGAAACCTGGGGCCATCCCCTTTCGTTTGATACCCATATTGTAAGGTAATATTAAGGTTTTTGTGCAATCACATTTTGACCAATAACTCAGTTATCGATAAATTTATCGAAATATATCGAAGTTCAAATGAAACCTGGGGCCATCCCCTTTCGTTTGACACCCATATTGTAAGGTAATGTTAAGGTTTTTGTGCAATCAGATTTTGACCGATAACTCAGTTATCGATAAATTTATCGAAATATAACCAAGTTAAAATGAAACCTGGGGCCATCCCCTTTCGTTTGATACCCATGTTGTAGTATAATTTTAATGTTTTTGGGCAATAACATTTTGACCGATAACTCAGTTATCGATTAATTTATCGAAACATATCGAAGTCCAAATGAAACCAGAAGCCATCTCCTTTCGTTTGATACTCATATTGTACGATCTTTCTATACATACGGAGTCTTTAAAATTTCATTTCTAACAGTTTCGAGGCCGCCCGGGTACCCGGGTAATTTTTCGATGCCCGGCTACCCGGGCCGAACGGGCCTGCCCGGGTAATAAAAAACCCGGGTACCCGGGCATTACCCGGGTACCCGGGCATTTTAATACCCGGGTAGGGCTTCATTCACTACCCGGGTACCCGGGTATCTCATTACCCGGGTCAAATCATCAGCCCTAGTTTATCGCGACGACGACGAATGACGTGTATACATTCAAACATATGTATGTATGTAGTTATGTATGTATACACATATCGTCGTCGTCGCGATAAACGTTTGGTTTTTGTTATGTTCGGCTAACTACAAACCGATGCAGATACATGAATCGGTCGTTTGGGCTATGTTAGTGGTCACTTTGAAAGTACTCCAACCTACCACAAATGGAGCATATAATCCAATGATTTTTGCAGGGCAGCGACAGGCATGAATGTTTGTGTGGTCGTGGTGCTCTCTTCTTCTTCTTCTGCATCGACAATAAAATTGGCTCTGGCTGTGGCTGTGTGTGTATATTGTGGTGGCTTATCAAATTGCTCTGCCTTGAACTGGCATGAAATGGAAACAGAAATTTGTGCCCATTCTTTAACGCATTTGTGTGCTTTCAAGGGTTGCACAGTGGGGCATATGTAGATACAGATGTGGTGTACATGTATTACAAATAAATGTGCTGAAAAAAAAAGTGTAAGTTGTAAATCACTTTTTAATGAGCTGATGCTAATGCCAGTGACTAAGAGTCAATTTCAAGCAATAAATCATATATTGTATATAAGAATACCCTCGTATACCGAACAGATATCTCAACTAACTATGGCATTAGTTCGGGCTGTGCTCATATTTTGGCGAGTCAATCACATCCGCTTGTGATGCTTACAAGAATCGCGTTTTAGAACAAACTTATAATAACATTCCATATTCATGAGAGTTTTTTATCATAGAAAAAAATTCTTAAATATCGAAAAAAGCTCACTGTGCTTGTATATTCAAATCTGCGGATTTGACAAAATGCCCCAGACGCAAATTAACTAGAAAAGGGAAACAGATTGTCCACTCATTTAAACGAGTAAATAATTAATGATTTTCCTTAACAAATCCGTAAATGTTAATAACTTCATCGAAGTTAGAATAATTAGATTATAATTACAATTTACAAAGAAATACTTTCAATGAATTCTCAATTTGACAACAAACAAAAACAGCAAAACAAAGCACCAAAAACGAACGATAAAAATGCCGACCGACGAATGTGTGTGAACGCCGCCAAGTGTTGTAATAAAATCGACTACTAGGTACATATTTAATTAGGCAATTTGAGTTAATAACAATAAAAATTATTAACTGCCGATTTGTAATGAAGCAAAGCAAGCAAAGCAAGCAAAGCAAAGTGAACTACCTACTGAATATGCAAAGCTTTTAGATTGAGCTTTTTTGTCTTGGTTTTGCATTACTCAAGTGGCAAATTGGATTGACACTTTAGAAATAAATGATTTTCATAAATATTTACGTACCTCAAAAAAAAAAATGAAATTAAAAAAAAAAAAACCGTTAAATACGGTAGCACAGTATGTACCTATAAGCGCACAAAAAAGATATGCGAAAAACAAAAACGCAAGGGAATGAAAAAAAAAAAAACAGAATTTTATAGCGCCCCAAACATTTTTCAATTCCATAGCAACAAATCGATGCCGCAGGCGCTGCCACTTATGTTTATGTACCTTTTTGTATGTCAAAAAGTTAAAAATTACTAATTTTTTTAGCCGTTCGTTTACTTGTTCATTTTATTTTTAATTTTAATCCGCCTCAAATGCGATAACATAATTTTGATAACTTTTGCGCGGTTCGAAAACTCGAAAAATGTATTTGATGTCGGATTTGTGACATTGGCAGTTATAATCCGTATTTGTAGAGCTAAACTTTATCAAACGATCGTAATTTTTTTTTTTTTTGTTTTTGTTTTCGTTTCCAATGCGAAATGCGCTGCTAAGTTTGCTGACAGAAAAGGGGAAAAAATCAAAAGCCAAAACAAAGAGGGCAAACAGAAAACGTCACTTGATGGCAAAATTGTCAAAACACCTTATCTGCAATGTCAATCACTGCTAATTCGAAAGTTGGCGCTGAGATAGCAATGCAACTTAGCTTGACATGTACGCTAGAAATATGCCTATGTATGTACCTACATACATCGCCGAGATATGCCGTCGAAGGTTCTAGAAATGAGTCAACCGCCGCCGGAATGACTGTCGGCGTATAACTCTAGCACAAACATAGATCTGTTATGTATGTACAATACAGCCCTTACTTTTTTCAAAGCAGCTAATTAAGTACAAAAAAAAAAAAAACAAAAGTCCGAAATATGCGTCACATGCAGGCGTTCTCAAAGAAATAAATACATTAGTACGTTTAATTTCGAATCCCTCAACAAATTTGTCTGACTTTGGGCGAGTAGAAGAGATATCAAATTATAAGTACGTTATGTAAATAAGCAAATAAATACTATCATGGTTAAATAAGTAACACACTTCGCTTTTTTTTTATGAGAAATAACAACAATATTAACGCGTATTTAGTGTACAAACGTTAACGCTTACACATATGTACATTAGAGTGGTCCCCAATTGTATGGAGACAAATTTTATAGCTGACCCGGCAGACGTTGTTCTGCTAAAATTTATTCCTATGAAGCCTAAAGAAAAGTCGACAAACCTACTTCCCCCCGATCCCTATCTCTATCTCAATCCCAGTCCCTATCCCTAACTCCTGTTCCTATACCTATCTACCTTTACCTTACGGGGACCGTCCATCACCATCCGGGCCCACTTCTTTAGCCATCTCTGGGAAACAGCCTTAGAAATAACAATGAAAATAGCTGTATGTGGAAGCCCTGCTCAACGCCTTTCATTTGCTACCAATATCTCTCTATAACCCTCGGTGGTTATCCGGGTCCACGTTTTGACCCAAATCTTGGAACCCGGCCTAGGCATCACTATTTAAATAGCTCTTTGTTGAAGTCCTCTTCAACAGCTTTCATTTGATATCAATATCGCTCAGAAACTTTCCAGGGTCACTCGGTCCCACGTTTTGACCCATGTCTGGGGACCCGTCGTAATGACAATAACTTTACGTTGAAGACCTGTTCAACACCTTTCATTTGATACCAATATTGCTCGAAGACTTGCTGGGTCGATCTGGGTCCACATTTAGGACTGTATTCCTGGAAGCTCCCACTTTTTCGAAATCCTATATACCCTATTATGTGCGCTAATACCACATGAATCTGCTGTGAAAAGTTCATAAAGATCGTTTGATTACTTTGGGAGTCTATAAAGGACACACATGCACACATACACACATACACGTATTTTACCAATTTTCGGACTTTTCTTGCCTAGGAACCTTCTCCTCGAGAATACGAACAACTGGCAAAAAGTTTTACAGAAATCGGCCCAGCCGTTCTCATCTGATGAGGTCAGTAACATTTTTTACACCATTTTTATATATGTATATAGATTTCCTCAACCTCGACCCCCTAGGTTGATGCTAATATAGTCGAAGTTAGCACATATAAATTTTTGTGCCCATCAGAGATGGTTAAAGGTGGTCGCACAGAGGTCACATATGATAATCTGAACTTTGACGCCTGAGCGACACCCTTTATCATCTTCGATCGGGACCAAAATTTGTATGTGGTATCTTTGATCCTACTTCGGGCGGCAAACATTCTCGGCTGAAACAACCAACAGGTTGCTGCCTCGACAATGGACCTCCGTCTCTCCTCCCCGATGCCTGTTTCTGGTGCTTGCGATAGGGCAGATTGTGGGGAGAGACCGCGGAGGGCTACCGAGGGCTGTTGTCCGGTCGAGTAGGCACCCTCAAGGCGCGAGTCAGGGGGCAGGTGTGACACGGCCTCAGTCATGGTTCGAGGTGGCTGGCGGAAGGCATGAATGCATTTATCTTAACACAATCACAACTTTGTACAATATATCGAAAGACTCTTCACTACAGGTTGTGCGATCTGTGTCTTTTGGGTTTCTTGATATTTCGGGTGCCTTTAACAACGTCTCTGTTTGGGCGCTCGGGCTTACGGGCTCGAATGGATTCGACGATGTCAAGAAGGGCACATAGAGGCACCCCGCAAGTGGGAATACTCTAATCCCTGTTCTGGAATCTAGTGGTGAACAAAATACTCTTGAAAAAATACACAAAATAATAAAACTTGCGAAGTCTTGCATTCAAAGTTTGATATAACGCCTCCAATACGATGTTGGCAACACTAAGTAGCCATATGTAGTCTATGTGAGGGATCATTTGTATCCTGGCCAACCTAACCTAACCTTGCCCGTACTTTAACTGGGGTGAAACTGAAAAAAATGTTCATTTGATTTTAACGACCACCCTAATGTACATACATACATCCTTCGTACAAATGTACATATGAAAGTAACAAACCCTCCTTCTGTGCAGTAGAGTTATGAATGTATTTTCATACTTAAATATGTGTGCATGAATGTCAACCTGTTGGTCGTCTCCCTTTCAAAAGTGTTGTTTTATGCCCAACAGCCCTAAACACTCATACATGTTTATGTGCTTACTGAAATGTAGTTTTGCCCATTAAATGGTGGTTGGCAAGTACAACAAGGAAGGGATAGATACATATTATAGCAGGTTCTAGAGATACAACCTCGAAAATCGGCAATATCTGCGAAACTGGGTATACAATCATATAATGTTTTATTTCCAGCAGCTTCTACGACGCATGTCCTACACCAAAATAGTAAACGTTATACAAAAATATCAATTCTAGCAGGTCTCAGGATTCCAAACGTTAGAACAACTTGAACTACTTCAAACGGACACCACGCCGAAAATCGCGAAATATTTTCATGGTTTTAGCCCTCAAGTTGCCTTGTTGCTGAAACAGCGATAAATAAAAGATTTTCAACGCACAAAAACAACATTATATCACAATTTTATGACAATTATTTCTTTTTTTTTTTTTTTAAATTAGTTCTATAGCAGCCGCCGTTCCAAAGGATAATGAGCCGGCTGCGATATGCCAGTTTGTCGGTCGGTTGGTCGGTGGTTCTCTTCCACCAAACCGGATTTGCTTTGATACATCCGGCAGGCGCGTGCAAGCTAAGCTGCAAACGAAACGTGCATTCAAATTGTTTACAATCAAATATTGCACCCTTTCCGGTTGGATGAAATTTGAAAAAGGCGCATCGCCCCGCATCGCATCGCCGACACGTGAAATGGCTGTGGTCGCCGCTTTTGTATATTTGCATATGTGCAATAAAACGTTTAGAAATTTACAACAAAAGATAAACATGGCAAAGGTAGTTAAGTGTATGTATTTCAAAACAAGAATTCGCATAAAGCCAATAATGAACACACGTCTAGACGGTTGGCCGCCCGGCCGGCGTTTCAAACGGAAATAAATGGCAGTGAAAATGAATGTCATAGGGGATTTTAAAACGTATTAATATTCTTGTCTATTCAAATTATTTCAGATGTGAAGGCATGCCCTGAAATGTAAAGCAGAAGATTTTAAATACATAAGTAGAAAATTGGTTGCTGAAAGATAAAGACGAAAGCGGCGACGGCACTAAACAGATTAAGTGATTTGAAAAGGCACCTGTATTACACCTGGCTTAAGAGATATGACTAGATTAGCAAGCGAGTTACTTAAGTAGAGGCCAGAAACATACGAAAGTTCTTCTTGAGACGAAGTGCGCGCTTTTTAAAATAATTTTTTCGCTTCATAGCTTCAATAGTACCTATTCATGTTCAAGTTCAAGTTGTAAGTATTTCCGATCGCTGGGGGAGTGCCGTTTACAAGGAAGTGGCACAAACAGGCAAACAGTCAGTCAACCATACTCACGTAAATATTATTAATGTAAAAATTATAATAAGATACTTAATAACCCGTAGAAAATTGCAATTTAAATAGGAATTACACTTTTCCGCTTCTGTGTGTGATTTCGCCATTTCCGCCCACACATTCTTTTTACAAACATAAACACAAATGCACAGAAGTATATATGTACTTACATTGACGGTGCAAAAGTTAGTAACAAAATCTTAGCACAAAATTATATGTACAAGTAATTTCATTCAACAGCAGAATGCTCGAGGCGTGAGTTTACTTATTTGTATACTATTTATGTGAGCGCCACTGTGGCTGAACATTGGACGGCGTCAAATTCGTTGTTGCTATTCAACTATGTTGTAGTGATTGTTGTTGTCATCGATGTAGGTAGTAATTGCTTTTTCGTTTTCTGATTAATGTCGTTGTTGTACTTGTTGTTGTACTCAAACACCTATCTACCTATGTATCTACCAAAGTATGTATATTAGGCCGTCTCGCTTTATATAGACAAAAAAGTAGTCCACCGTTTCATTAACCCTATGTGCGCCACTCAGTACAGTTTATACCACGTTAATGTATTTTTTTTTGCCTGCATGTTAAACGTCGTCAAAAATCATTAATCGTTTGCAAAAGAAGTATTTCGAGCCCTGTGGACCAAAATTTGTACATATCTGATATCTTTGACTTTGCTGTTACCGATGTAGGGGGCGAGACCGAAGAAAATCGATAATTTGATTTTTTAAGGACCGCCCTAATGTACACACTTAAGCCAACAAATAACCCTGCAAAAAATGTGATTAATCCGGGACGTGTCCGGGATCAATCGCAAGGGAGCATGCGACCAATACAATTTTACATCCCTTTATATGGGGTGAATTGATCGCATTTGTTCGAGCATGTCCTATGAAGAGACTAATTGTTCAACTTGTATACCCGAACGGGTACCAATGTAGATTAATCACTAACATACCGAACGGGTACAAATGTAGATCAATCGCTTACATGCCGAACGGGTACAAATGTAGATTAATCGCTTTCATCCCCAACGGGTACAAATGTAGATCAATCGCTTACATCCCGAACGGGTACAAATGTAGATTAATCGCTTTCATCCCCAACGGGTACAAATGTAGATCAATCGCTTCCAGCACGAACGGGTACAAATGTAGATTTTTCCAAGTTCTTCGCCAAGGCAATTTTTAATAACAATCTTTAAAAAATTGTATGTAAATGTTCATGCATATATAAATAAAGATTATGTAACTTACTTTACTTTTGAAAAAAAAATCTCAATAAATAAATAAAAAAAAATTGGAAGTTTTTAGTATGCATTATATGAGCGTTATGTAAAGGATTTTTTCATAGAATATTTTAGGCAACATTTTGTTAAAATTATTATTCATAATTGTTATTAAAAGAAAGGGTGTTCATTTCGTTTTACCGGTTGTTCTACAATTTTTTAAATACATTGTATATTTTTGTAAAATTTCTACATTTAAGGAATCTAGATTTGTACCCGTTCGGAATGAAAGCGATTAATCTACATTTATACCCGTTCGGAAACAATTGGTCTACAATTAGTCTACATTTATACCCGTACGAGAACAATCGGGGACTAATTGTGGACCGATTGTTCTCGAAACAGATCAATCCGGGACAAATCTCTTTCGGGATTAATCGCAAATTTTTTTGCAGGGAAGTAAGTACTTGTGTACCTACATAAGGGTCCCCACAAACAGGAGCGATACGATACAGCCCACACAGCAAAATCGTGTAGAACGCGATACGATTTGCATATGTGGACTGTATCGTATCGCGTCTGTTTGTGGGGACCTTAAGTAATACATATTTGAGTGAAGTACTATGTATGTATAAATATCTAAATATGACAGATTTTTATTTGTGTGTTTTTATTGCTGTTGTTGTTGTTGTTTTGGTTAGGTAGATACATACATACAAACATTAGCTGCTTTTAATATTTGCGCATTTAGGAATTTCATAGAAGAAAACCTGGTAAAAACGTGCAAATAAATATGAAAGCAAAAAAAAACAACAACATCAAACTTATAAGATTATGGAGGAGAGAAAAAGGCAAAGCAAGGCAAAGTAAATATATGTATGTAATAAAAGATTGATGAGAATAAGATACACATGCAAATATGTAGACAGACACTAAGTTATAAAAACAAGGCTAGCCAAGACAATCTGAAGGAGATGAAAGAAAGAAAGCAAAAAACAACAACAACGACAAAGTAAAAATGAATAATCGAAACTAGTTAAATGAGCGAGTAAAGCGGGGGTGTTAAAAAGGCGAAAGTCAATATGTACATACAAATTTTAGCAGCTAATGACAAAGAGAGCGAGAAATATGCGCGCCAGGGTTAATTGGCGAAAAAGTGGCAGGCCGGCCAAGACAAAGATACATATATGTACATGCATATGTGCTGTGTGGTGAGGTAAGCGCAAAGCGCAAAGTGTTGATGAACGGGGTAACGGGTCGGTGTGTGGGGGCGTGAAATGGAATTGATGGCGGCGTCGGTTGTTGTTCGGTTGTTGCTGTTGGCGAACAAATTGTGAGCGTGCAATTTTTGCACACGCACATACGCCCTGCAAAAATATGACCCATTTGTGGTAAGTTGGAGTACTTACAAAGTGATCTTAAACGCTGCTCCAAAAGACCAATTCGGGTCCCAGATATGGGTGAAAATGTGTATCTGGAGGACACCGGATTGTTTCTGAGCGATATTGGTATTGAATGAAAGTTCTTGACGAGGACTTCAACATAGTACTCTTTTAATTGTGATGCTTAGCCCGTGTCCCTAGATATGGGTTACATCTTGAACCCGGATGACCCCGAAAAGTCGAAATAATGGCTTCAATATAATATATATATATACATATGTATTATGTAGATATCTCTTCGATGAAATGCTCAATATGGTTCCCTAGGTAAAGTGGAAAGGAAAAATTAAGTCGAATGGAATGGGAATGGTAAAGGGAGGAAAATGAATAGGGGAAGAAAACGAAAATAGAATGGGAAAGGGAAGGGGGAGATTGGGAGAGGAAAACGGAGAATGAATAGGAGGAGAAGAGAAAAGGAAGGTAAGGGAGAGCGTTAGGGAAAGGAAAGGGAAAAGGAAACAGAGATGAAAGAGAATAAAAGTGAAAAAGTAGAGAAAGGGAGTGGAAGTCTAAGACGGGAAGGGAGAATAACATGAAGAGGTAGGAGTATTACGGGCGAAGCGAGATGGATTTACTTTAGTGCTGGATCTCACAAACGGCTTCAAAAATGTTCATGAAATTTAATATACAAGAGGTCTAGGGGGCGAACTTCCACAATTCCACTCATTTTTTTTTTTAACTTTTTATTTTGTTTGCGCAGACTTGCGAAAAAAAGGGCAGCCCGAGATAAGCTCAGTCATCCGGGTACTTCGTGTTTAAACATGCACGGTTTTTGAACAAAATGTAAAATTTATGATTTATTAAAGAAAAAAGTACAATTGTGCCTCTAATGATAATTATCAAAATGATTTGGCAGCTATACAAATGCTTATGAGGGATTAAATTTCTTTAATTTAATTTATAATTTAATCGACCGTATGTACCCCATGGATTAATTTGATGGTATGCGGAACTGGTTGGTCCATAGCGAGTACTCCATAGGTGAGTGAATGGATTACTCGGATTTGTTGCAGGGATATGTAAATGTATGTAAATTGTATAGGTATCAAGATTTATCAAGTTTGTATAGTGGAAAAATCGTATTCGTATTCGTCATCGCCGTCGTCGACGTCGTTGTCGTCGGCATTGTGGCGGGCGGCAACAACAAAAATGTCAACGAGACGAGGACACACACCAATTCAGTTTCGTGTTGCGAATAGCGAAAAGAGCAACAAAACACAATACGATACAACAAATTTATTAAAAACGACAGCAACAAAGCGAACATTTAGCGAAATTCATAAATTAATTTTTCACTTTTGACAATTCTGACAAGACGAGATACACATTTGTTATTGCTCCCATGACATATTCGAACACATAATACGTTATTAGCGACAAGAATGAAAAAAAAAAAAACAACAACAACAATTGAACGTAAAACAATGTTGAAGTGTGAGACCTGACACACCCTCACATTTTTGTTAGCGCTGTTTCTGTACAAAAATACATACATAAACAAGTTTTTTTGTACATGAGCAATGTCTTTTTTATTTTCGGGATGAAAAATCTCGAGACATTGCACAAGCGAAAAAAGTAAAACGAAGGAGAAACAAATTTGAAGGGGTAAAATGTATCTAGGTACATAAAAAATATTCGGTTTTTTGTTTGTGAGCAACCAAATATGGTTAAAGTGTATCTAATTAGGATTTTATAGAGCAGGAAAGAGCAAAATATGCAAATGAAGATGGTTTATTTTTTTTTTTTTGTTTTTATAATGAGCTTATGGAATGTTATTGAGGTGTAATAACAAAGGGGAAGTTATACCATCTACATATGCATGTACATATCACAACTCCAAATTAAAAAAAAAAAACTCAGTAGAGCCAAAAAAGTCGCTCTTTTTTACAGGCAATGATATGAGAAAAGGCCACGTATAATAATTATTTTTAAGTTAAAAAAGCCTCTGATGAGAAAAATTTTTAGCAGTCTCTAGAGTTCTATTCTGTGTACAGATTTATGAAAGAAACCCGATTTCAAAAGTTTTGAGTTGTGTAACTTTATGATTTAGGGTGCGATATGTACGTTCATATGTCCTATGTAATAGCCTTTTTTTATGAGTATCGATTTTTTTTGTATCGATTTTGGACTACTTTAGGTAAAGCCTAGTACTAAGTCACATCCGTGAAATTTCGCCAGCAACATGCATTTATTTTGCCGGCGAAATTTCACGATTGTGAACTTAGTAGGTACTAGGCTTATGCTTAAGTGATCAAAATGAAAAGGTAGGTACATCAGAGTACCGAAAAGCAAATTACATTTTTTGGAGTACCGAATATTTGCTTTAGTAAATGTGGGGTAGCTAAATACTTACGTACGAGAAATTTCAATATTTTTTATCCGAGAAGCAAAATGACTTTTTCCCGCTTTTAAATTTTCTTGTTAAAATTTATTAAAATTTGTAAATGAAGGACTTCAAATTTTTTCGCTCACATTTTTTGTGTGTTTCTTTTCTATGCAAAAAAGAAAAAACAAAAAAAAAAAAAATGTGCGAATGGCGAATTAAATATGCAAAAACAATAAATAAATAAATTTAGAACAAAATTAATGAAACGACGTGGCCATGGCGATGCGATGGATGGATGGAGATAAGCAAGTGTTGGTAGAGGCACCTAAAATCGTTCATAAAATACATTTATGAATACCGCGTATAAATGAATTGTTGAAATTGAGCAACGGGACAGTAAGTAGCAAATGTGAGGAATAGAAGAGAAGAGAAAATTGTAAAAAATTTGAAATCGTTAGCATCTGATGTGTATAGCCTTAATATCCGCTTAATTATACCTAATTGCTTTTGTTGTTTATATAATTTGTTTTATGGTCTCATACACTTTTTTGTTTTTTTATTTTTATTTTTATTGTTGTAGCTGCTGCTTATATGCCATTCTCACTTGTGCATTTCATATACATACTGAGGTAGGTACTTATTATACTCTACGCTGTACTAGTATACAGAGTATTATAGTTTTGATTTCCTAACGGTGGATTGTAACAGAATGAAATAATCGAGATAGATATAGACTTATATATATCAAAATGATCAGGGTGAAAAGAGAAATCGATTGAGCCATGTCCGTCCGTCTGTCCGTCCGTCCGTCTGTGAGCACGATAACTCGCGCAAAAATTGAGATATTTTGATGAAATTTGAAATGTAAGTTGGTATCAAGACAGGAACGGATGGTATTGAAAATGGGCGAAATCGGACCATGACCACGCCCACCTCCCCTATATAGTAAAAATCGGAAATTTTGTATCTCAGTCACTAATAGAGCTAGAGTGATAAAATTTCACACACGTATTGAGCTCAGGCCCTTATGAAGAAATATCGTGAAATTTTGGAAAATGGGCGGTGCCACGCCCACTTATGAAGGGGCAAACATTGAAAGTTTTATGAGTCATAACTCAGAAACCGTTGAAGATATATCGATGAAATTTGGTAGGCGTAATGTACTTACCTAGGCAAATGTTTGGACGAAAAATTGCCAAAATCGGTTGACGACCACGCCCACTTTTATATATGGGTCTTATAAAGTGACCTAATAAAAACATTTTAAGCGATATCTCTGTCAAATATAAAGATATATCATTGAAATTTTATGGAAGGTGTCCAACTATGGACGTAAAACAAAAAATACAAAAATTTTGGAAAATGGGCGTGGCACCGCCTCCTTTTAGAAGCAGGAATATACGAGATTTCTGAGCCCATAACTCGACAAATAATCGATATATTATGACGAAACTTGGTGTATACACTTTCACTACTTGTAGTAATACATGTTCAAAATTTTACCAAAATCGGTTGACGACCGCGCCCACTTTTATATATGTGTATCATAAAGTGGACTAATAAAAACATTTTAAGCGATATCTTTGTCAAATATAAAGATAATTCATTGAAATTTTGTGGCATGCGTTCTACAATAGATCGGAAACAAAAAATAGAAAAATTTCGGAAAATGGGCGTGGCACCGCCTCTTTTCAGACAAAGGAATCAACGAGATTTCGGAGCCCATAACTCGACAAATAATTGAGATATTATGACGAAACTTGGTTTATACACTTTTATAACTTGTGTTAATAGACACGCAAAAAAAAATTGAAATCGGTTTATGACCACGCCTACTTTTTAACAAAGATATTTCTGGAACACCCTTTGGGAATTTGTAACAAGACTTCTTTGTAACTAGAAGTCATAAAGGAATGAAATTTTGCACAAAGAATAATATTCATATGCGTAGTTGGATGACTGATAAAAATGTTGAAAACGGGCGTGGCTACGCCCACTTTATGCGGCACTCGCTTTATATAAAATACACCCTATATCGAACAAACGCAAACAAACAATGAAAGTATACAGCTGAGTATCTAATGTTCGATTCCACTCGAACTTAGGCTTCCTTACTTGTTTTTTATTCACTGATGTACATACGACCAATTACAACACCAACAACACACATAGACGCCATCACAATCGATTTTATAGTAGGCCACTTTTTATTGTTGTTGCTTTTTATATGCATAGAAATGCCAGCCAGCTATACCTACCTATGTACCTATGTATGCATATATTTTATGGTTTATAATTGCTTCAAAGATTTATTTTTAATTCATTTTGTTCGAGTATGAACTTAATGGACGACGTTAATGCGATTATAGCATTTTATGGGTATGATATTTTTTCTCTTTTCAATGACATTATTATATCTACATACACATATTCTGCTGTTAATATATGTATGTATGTATGTATGTATGTATTTACTTCTGTAACATTCGAATACTGCTTTACTTAATGGCTACTTATTTATTCTTTACGCTTACTCACATTAACTTCCATTTCATACTAAAATTCTATGTTCATTTTCATTTACAAAATCGTTACACAATAGCTGACCACCGAGCGCGCTGTTCTATTCTGACCAATTTAGAAAATTTAATAAGCATATAAATTACTGTATATGTATGTATGTATGTACATATGTAAAAGAAAAAAAAACATATCTAGAAATTGTAACCTCGTATGTAGCAATGAAAGGAAACCAAAGTCATAATAAACAACGATGAAACACGTCATAAAGTCCAATAGTTCGTCCGGTTTACATATGTACGTACATATCGCCCGTTTTATGCAATAGGGATTTAACTCGAAATTTTCGATTTCTGGGATTTTGCCATATATTTCAATAACTGGGTAGTGCCTTTGAGTATAGTCTTATAAAATACTCGAAAAAGATAAAAATGGTGCATATAAAAGTGATTTTGTAGTTAGCCGTAGAAGGAAACTATTTGAAATTATAAAACATTATTTGCGTTTTCCCAAACAAAATTTTTATTGAGATAAATCCCTATTGCATACAACGTGCGATATGTACATACATACATTCATATATACAATTGTATGTATGTTTCATTGCGACTTATGCCGCTGAAACAATAAAACAAACAATAAGTTGGTCTCCTTTAAGGATACCTACGAATGAACCTACATATGTATAAGTAGGTATATCCTTATTATAGGTATATAGATATGTACATAATTACCGAAGTGCACATCAATACATACTTAGTATGTATGTAGTATATACACATGTATGTATGTAAGTATGTATGTATAAATGGACACTTAAGGTCATAAGAACAACCAATAATTTGAAAAAATTAGGTATTAGCTGCTATGAGTTTTCAGCAACTGAACTCATTGGTCGGCTTTCCATTAAGGAAGCACGCCCTGATAAAGAGGGGCTCTCACAGATCTCAAACCAAAATCAAAACTTGCCGGAGGGAGGTTTATAGCTTACGGGGCATTTGTCGTTATACCATGCCTCCACATAAGTAACGTGTTTCGCTGTTTTTATCTGCATTCGCTTTCCCAAGTTCAACCTCGAAACCAGTGCCGAAACCCGCTAATTTCCATACAAATTTCTGAGAGCGAATGAAGAATGAAACGCGTGATTCGTTCTCAATCCTCTTGCCAATCCCGATAATATCGATGCCTTCTCTAATTTTGTATCGAAGGAGTATCGAAATCTCACACAGCCCAAAACAAAAACGCAAAAATAAGCAAACATACAAACATTTAAGAACAAGAATGAAAAATGTCAAACTGAATAACGATCAGCCACGTGGAGACGGGTTATATCGCGATATGTTTCGTTGGCGAATCACGTTATGTGGGGACGGGCTTTTAATGTTGGATGGGTCCGTAGATATTACCCCAGAAAGGGAATTCTGCCGGCTGAGGTTATTAACACGCTTTTATTAGTTTCACCTGTATGTATGTATATATGTAATTTCTTACTGCTGTCTAGATAAATATATGCAACATACATATTTACTAATGAGATTATGTTATAACCACCGCTATGTTCCAACAGTAGCCGCTGTGGTGCAGTGGGTAGAGTGCTCGCCTGCTATGCCAGAGGTCTCGGGTTCAAACCCCAGTCCGACCAAACACCAAAAAAATTTTTCTAATTAGTAAAAATCCAATTATTGGGTTTTTTAAGAGCAGCGGTCACCTCTCGGCAGTGGGCGGCATACCCTCCGAGTGTATTTCTGCCGTGAAAAATCTTCTCACAAAAAATGCATTCGCCGTTTGGAGCCGACATAAAACTGTAGGTCCACCCAATTAGTAGCAAACACAAAAGGAGCACACCTCGAATTGGGAGAGAAGCTCAGCCATAAAACTCGACAGAGTTATAATAGCGCCATTGTATTATTATGTTCCAACAGATGGCGTGCGTGTATTTATATTTTTTAAATATTCACTTATTTTGTTTTTATAAAGCGCGGTCGGCACGTTTGATTTCAGTTCTGAGATCTGTGAGAGCCCCTATACCTCCAGTCATTTTTTTAGGAAGTGCTTCTTAATGCAAAATTTTCCCGAACTCATTTCTATTTGGTCGTGTTGTGTATATACTTATCCTCACATATGTATATGTACATATGCGCTACGTGTACGTGGGTATGAATGTACATTAAGGTGGTCCAAAAAGATAAAACCGAAGAAATCATTGCGGAGCAAGATTATTTTTATTCTATTATACCTAAAACCATATTTTTTTGCCTATTTAATGATGAAGAACCACTTCCTTGTTCATTAAGGACTTTCCAAACTATTATGTACCATCACTGATGTAAAAGCAGAAGGAAACTTTGAGGTAATTGCTCTACTTCTAAGCTTTAATATATTAAGTAAGGCAAAATTTTCGGTATAGATTTCCGTAGTACAGTCGCATAAAATGCGGCTTGTTCCGCGAATTTCGGGAGAACTGTAATTTCTTCATACAATTTTGGAACACCTTAATGTGCATACATATCGCATCCTAAATCATAAAGTGGCACAACTCAAAATTCAAAAATTTTCAGGAGAGCCAAAAAACTTTTTTTGATTATAAGTAGGGCATGGAATTTTATGTACTAAAAAATATGCGCATAAAAAATGCAACAAAAACTGAGAAATATGCATGAAAAATCAAAAAAAAAATGCATTAATTCAAAATTTTCAACTGCAGATAATTCATGTTTATTGAAGTTACAATAGTTAAATAAATTAGGTACAAACATTTTTTAATTCAATTTTGCTCTTACGTTGTACGTTTATACATATGTATGTTTATATATATATGTAGATACATAAATTCAGTCTTGAACATTTCATAATTTGCAAAGGTTAATCCTTATTTAACGATTCATTAGCGTACACAATGAAATATTTTTTCATATTCTCAAAAAGAAAACTTTGCCGATTCGATCGAAAAAAGCTCTTATACATAAGCCGCTTTCGATTCACAATTTCTCTGCTGGCTATAAATTTCCCTTTGGCAAATTTATATGTGAATGATAGCGAGCAGAAGGAAATTTTTATCGACAAGTTAGCGAGTATGGCTACTACTCATTATGGGTTCAAACATTTTTGTGATCCGACCTCGCTTGTCTGATGGCGAATCGAAAACGCCTATAGAAAACGAACGTTCTACATCCACAGAGGTAATAGGAGCATGTTTGAAAACGGCTCTTTGTCGACAGGTATGCACCGTATCGAAAATACTGATAGTAGCCGTGTTCACACGAAACTCTATTCGTCGTCGGATGACTGTTATGCAAGAATTTCGTTTGTATAAAACTGTCAACTAGCAAATTACAAAAATAGGCAATATAATGCGAAATATGTAATAAAAAATGCAAACAACGCAAAATATGTATGTAAAAATATGCATATATGACCAAAATATGCGAAATATGCAAAAACATTTGAATGCCATTTTTAAGACAATTTCATGATTCGCAACGATTGTTTATTTATTTTGCTCTACCTAAATCTAAGAAAAACATGTATGTATTTGCATAGATTTCCATGCCCTAATTATAAGCAATCGTATGGCAAAGGGCCAGGTATAATGGTTATTTTTCGGTCGAAAGAGACAGTTAATCCGAAGTTTTTTTGGCAATCGCTAGAGATATGTTCCGTATACCCGTTTATGAAAATAACTCGATTTCGAAAAATTTTGAGTTGTGCCACTTTTTGAGTTAGGGTGCGATATTTAGATACACTCAGGTAATGACATATGCCATTGTTGCGTCCATATTATAAGTACGGTAGCTGTTTGTTTTCGGCGCTATACATTTCAAGGATAAACAATAAACCCAAAAAATAAGGGTGATCATGACGCAGAAGAAATATGGAGTGTAAATGTTTTGTTCAGCGTAGGTATGTACTTATTGGACGAAATTGTTTGTATTGTTGGTAGGTATGTGAAAAAAAAATATTGGATTAGATTTTTTGTATGCATTTTGTACACAATTGCGAGCAGCGATTATGGGTATAGGCATGTTTCTAATGCACTTCAAACAAAAAAGGACCTCTCTATGATTTTTACAACAGTATCTATGCACTTTGATATCGTTAAATCTTTTTTCCTTTGTTTGTTCACGTGAGATTTTATCTTATGGGCTAGAGCAAATCTTTTATTTATAATGCGGTTTGCCACATTTTTACACACTGAAAATAACAAAAAAACAGGAGAAACGGATCAGATCATAAATCCATAATGAAACAAATTCCGACATCAGTAGAAACCGACAACGACCAGCTGCATTTCAAAGGTGCAACAACAGCAACATAAGGCCAAATTATTGGGAGAAGAGTGCAATTACAGCTGTAGTTGCAACAGCAGCAGCCAGCAACAGCCCACGGCCATCAAAACAAACCACAAAATTCACCGCCAATTGCAACAATTGTGCGCGCGCAATATCAACGGTTCTGCGTTTCTTTACCTCTTCTGCTTCAATGTACCTATTCTGTTTTCTTATTTCATTTTCATACACATTTTTCGACATTTCGTTTGCTTCTCTCTCTTTTGTACACTTTGTCGTTTTGTTTTCGTCTTTCGCATGGTCTTTCGTTTGATTTCTTGTTTTTGGTAGTTTTGCCGAATATGCATGTGTTTGCGTATGAATGGATGTGCGTGTATGTTTGTATGTATGTGTTTCCATTGCTGTTGTTTTTTTTTTTTCAAATTCTTGTATACACAATTAACTTTTGCTTACCTTTTTCTTGTATTCATTCAAAACCGGTTCTTAGTAGGGTGCGTTGGGTGCATTTTATTTATCGTATTTATGTATTTATTTGTTCTATTGTTTTTAAAACTTAAATATTTTTTGTTTAATTTATTACAATTAATGCAAACTGTTCCTTTATATTTTGCTTTATTCACACATCTGCTTTAACAAACTTTTCCTTCTTACATTTCGCGCTCTCGTTTTTTCCATTCGCGCAAACCGACAAATTTTACACACATAAACACAAACACAAAACATTCAAATTCACTGGCGTATTCCTCCAATGCACGAGCATACTCGCGCATACATATATTTCTTATATTCGTGTATATGTATGTGATGGATGAAAAAATTTTCTCACTACCAGCGAGAAGCAGGTTTTCAAATTTTCATTTCGCTATTTAATACATTTTTCCATCGATTTTCATGCCGTTTTTACTCACCACACTTACTCTGCTTATTGTTTTTTATGTTTTCAATAGTTTTATCAATTAATTATAACATTTTTTCTGTAAATTTATGAAATTTAACGCACTCACGACACGACACTCTAAACGTTGGAAAAAGAGAATTGGTAGAATGAATAAAAATGCTTGAAGTTGGCTGTGGTTATTGCCGTTTCTGTCATTTGCTTTGCGCTGAGTGTGTTCAACTAGTGAGTGGTAAAATGTTTTTATGCTGGCAGTGTTCACTAAGGCACTAAATAAAAACAGGAAATAAAACAGAATGGAGGAAACGGTTAAGTTCAAAATAATTCTATTGCTGGAGCTGGAAACGGACCTAAAAATTCACATATCTAATAGATATTATCTACGTAAGCGTTGAGGGTCTCTTTTCATAATTAAAAATTATCGTATTTGATTTAAGTGAGAAGTAGATAACGTTTTTTTCTTTATCTGAGCGAGAACGGAACTCGGAGCAAGAAAAGTTGAGAGATAAGAGCGGAGCCAGAGTAAAAAAAAATTGGGACCGGAGGAAAGGAAAAAATCCACCGGAGCAAAGGAAAAAATGTACTGCTTCCGGCTACCCAAGGCAAATTTGCAAATTTGAGTTAACTCATTCAAATGGTAATGGTATGTGAAAAGCTGACTTCTTCTTCTTCTCGTTTTTAACTCGTCGTGTACAGAAGAATACAGAATAATGTCAAACAAAGAAAAATTTGACTTTGAGTTTGACATTCTGATGGACAAAAATTTAAAGCGAATCGAGGCGAATATTGCCGAATTCGTCCTGCAATTACCATAATTAATTTGCCTTGCGGCTACCATAAAATAATTAACAAGAATCGGGAATATAGAAACATGAATACTGAAGAATTTGATAGAAACAAAAATAGGTAGTGCGAGCGTGTTGATATAAGTTTTGACTAAGAATTGGAGATCAACTGATCCGATGAGGCCTCATTATTTACTACGTTTATACGTTGGCATATTCATGAAATCTTTTCATAAATTTTCGATGCATAAACGAATTTTCATGAATTTAATTGTTCACTAAAATTATTCATGAATTTCGCCATCATTTCATGAAATTATGAAGTACAAGTCCGGCAACGCCAAACAAAAAGCTGTTCATTCAGTCAAGGCAGATTTAACAGGTAGGCTCGGTGGCGAATTCAGAAATGTCCAATGTATTTTGTTATTGTTATTGGTAGTGTAATGTCAAAATTATATTTCGCCGTGGTTAAATTCTGAATTCGCTTAGGACTCGAGCATTCCCATTGGCCATGATATGAATTCGCTTAGATTTTGACATTACACTCTACCTTTGTAAATAAAAAAAAGTAGTTTCAGAATTCGCCACCGAGTCTTCCTGGTAAATCTGCCTTGACAGCTGATGTCGTTAGAACGTTGCCACTTTTTAAAAAAGCTGAATTTCATGAGTTCATAAATGCTGTATAAACGAGACCATTTTCGAATTCATGAAATTAAGAGTTCACGAATTCTGCCGTATAAACGTAGTTATTAATTCTTTCATGACAAGTAGGTAATCAACAAAATAAAATAGGTAAGTTTCTTTGTATCTTCTGCGCTAATGCAGTAAATCCACTCTCTATGATAACCTTCTTTGCAATTAAAACAAATCTAACACCGTTTGTATGCATTTCTTTATTTATATTTTATTTACTTGATTTTGGTAATTTTTATTCACATATTAATGTTCTTATGCTGTTATTTAAAGTTCCTTTCTTTTATTTATTTGTATATTTCTTTATTACTTTCCAATTTTACATCATAAATAGTGGTAACACTGCTCTACAGCGAAAAATACTCTGAATGCTACTATCCAAGGCAAATTCATTCAAATGGTAATAGTACGTGAACAGCTGACTTCTTCTTCTTCTTCTCGTTTTTAACTCGCCGTGTACAGAAGAATACAGGAGAATGTCAAACAAAGAAAAATTTTACTGAGTTTGACATTCTGCTGGACAAAAACTTAAAGCGAATCGGGGCGAATATTGCCGAATTCGCCTTGCCATTACCATTATGAATTTGCCTTGCTACTAATATACATATATGTATGTAAAATTGGTCGCTTTTGTTTTAAAGATTTTCCCTGACAAAATCAATTTGTTCTTCAATTTTTCATAAAAAAAGAAGAAAGAGAAAATTGTTATAGGAGCCATGTACCTATAGAAAATTTAATTTTCTTTTGATTAGTGTCACTCCAACGTAGAGACTTCAATACGTGAAAGAGGCATACAGGATGAAGTGAAGCCATTGGCCGAATAACGGTAAATTTCCGATATCTCAAAACCCTTCCAGGGTTCGATTTTACATATAGATAGGATAGTGGCATCCAGAGTACAGAAAAAATTTTGATTTTGTGATCCAGTGTAATTGTATGCACACCTTAATAATTTAATGTGTCTAAACAAAAAAGTTATATACTTACGAACATATTTATGCATTTATTTTTTACTCTTCTTAATTTTTAATTTTAATTATTTAGTACCAGACAATGATATTACATACATATAGATCATATGTTTAACGTTTCAATTGATATTGCATGATCGCATGATATTTTTTTTTTCATCGTGTGATATGCGACATTTTTTGTTTGTTTTTGGCTTTGATATTTGGCATTTCGTACATGTAGATATGTTTGTTTGTGTATTTGTGTATATGTGTAAGTGTGTGTATGTTTGACTTGTGGACTTTTAAAGTTATATTCCATATTATTGCCTTTTAATAAACAAAATTCTCAATTTTTATTCACTTACTTTACATGCCTACATCGTAATTTCTTTTTATTTCTTAGCTTAAATACAATTTTTTTTATTTATAAGTATTAATTACTTTCTTTCTTTCTCGCCGCACATGCTTTAGTATCTATTTATTGGTTTTGATATTTGCACATTCTCTTAGTTAAATAATTATGTATTTAGTTTTGTCAAGTTTTTCGGGGTTTTAAGCTTTACTTATGATTTTTTTATCTACATTCAGCTGAACAAATATTTTATTAATTTCTTCTGCAAGTTTTCTTAAACGCTTTATTGTTATTATAGGCTTTTATTGTTTATTATTATTATTTTTTAATTATAATTGTAACTTAGTTAGTTAACTTATTGTAAATCCTAATTATTTGCAGCAATTAAATTTAGCTATTTTGTTGAGCAAATGCAGCTGAAAGAACACTATCGAAAATTATTTTACAAATGCGTTAAAAAAGTAAAGTTTCTTAATTTTTTACCTTGCTAAATCTCTTATTAACAAAACAAACTACACAGAAACACAGCAAATATTTATTTGTAAATGCATTGTAAATTGAACTTCAACATAAACTACGCACATCGCGGCTCCGTATACGCCGCGTTCAGTGTTGCCAGCAGCGACTTCACAATGTAAAACACCAAAGGAATCTTCAAGAATATCGTCAACTTTAGGGAATGCACCGAACCACGCGCCGCCTCTTCAATGCCTGCAAATGGAAAAAATTAAATTTAAAGCGAATTTCCACAATTAACTAGTTCAAAGATTAGTATTTGTAATAAAGCTTACCGCTTATGAAATTTATTTGATCCTCATTGACAGACGCAGCGCCATGATGCAGTTTGATTTCTGCGAAAATGAGCGAAAGAAAAACGGCAATTGAAGGTAATATGTTTTTATGACGAAATGATCTCAAAAGCTTCACATATTACACTATTTTAGATGGAAATACGTAACTAGTAGTAACTACTCACCGTATAGCCTTAAAGTGCCCTCAGCACGTCCCAGTGAATTTGTGCTGACGCAGTGATATGTGCCAACATCGGAGGGAGAAAATGAGCGCACAACCAACAACATCACGCCACGATAACCATCACGTTTCTCCGTTATGCCATATTTGGGGCTAGGAAAGAGTATACAATTTAAATTAAAACATCACGTCACGATTTTGTGATATAACATCACATCATATATGGCATAATCTGTGACATTACATCATGTCTGACATCACATCATATGTGAGATTAGATCTTATCTGACATTAAATCACATCTGACATCATATCATATTTGACATCATATCTGGCATAACACCTTATACGACATAACATCATATTTGACATCACATCACATCTGACATAACATCATATGTATGTATATGACAACTAGAGCCCTAGATACCCGGGTATCGAGCAATTCGATCTGATCGTTTTTGTTTGATGCCCGTACAAACATTCGAGCATTCGAGCTTACAAACAAAAAAAATGTGTATCGGAAAAACAAAAATAAAAAAAACTACATATAAAGAAAAAAAAAAATAATAATAAACAAAAGAAAAAAACAAACTTCAAAATACCCGAATTGTTCAAATGCCCGTACAAACATACGGGTAATAAACAAACAAACAACTCTTCGAGCATTTGAACAACAACTGTTCGGGCTACTCGAAAATGTTCAAAAAAAAATCGAGAGCTCTAATGACAACACATTATATTTGACATCACATCATATTTAGAATAACATCATATATGACATCACATCCCATCCGGCATCACATAATATCTGACATCACATCATACGACAAAAAATCGCTTAAAATTAGAGCCCTAGATACCCGGGTATCGAGCAATTCGATCTGATCGTTTTTGTTTGAAACCCGTTTGTTGTTCAAATGCCCGTACAAACATTCGAGCATTCGAGCTTACAGACAAAAAAAATGTGTATCGGAAAAACAAAAATAAAAAAACTACATATAAAGAAAAAATAATAATAATAAACAAAAGAAAAAAACAAACTTCAAAATACCCGAATTGTTCAAATGCCCGTACAAACATACGGGTAATGGGCCCGTCAGAATGAATACTTTTCCGGCAATCCAGCAGCGTTTAACTGACACATACTTCAATTTCATATATTTGTTACGGCAAAGTTGAAGTACTGATTGTGTCGATCTTCATTCAAATACATGTAATTCCACTCTGCTGTCAGTTAAACGGATTGCTGGATTGACGGAAAAGTATTCATTCTGACGCCCCTATAATAAACAAACAAAAAACTCTTCGAGCATTTGAACAACAACTGTTCGGGCTACTCGAAAATGTTCAAAAAAAATCGAGAGCTCTACTTAAAATCCAAATTGCTCGATGTTTTTCTTTTTCAAATACAATTTTCTTCTTATAATTTTAAGTCACAGCAATTTAGTTTTAAGTGTTGATTTCTTAGTGCTCCATTCTTACCCATCAAGCAACATTTCTGGGCCAGGCTGTCCTTGTTCATAGTTCGAACTTGAGAGGCTAGCAAAGCCGCTGGCGGTGCGTGCGCCCTTCAACCAATAAGAGACGGGTGATGGCGATGCTTCCACATGACATTCCAGTTGTACATCTGAGCCCAAAGGGGCGCCCAACAGCTGGCTTGGAGCGCGTACCGAAGGTGCAACTAAGAGAAAAGAAAACGCAAAAAAATACAAGTTTCTACATATATAAAAAAGAAAAAATAAAGAAAATGTAATCTTGAACTCACATTGAACACTCAGAGAAACCCTTTTACTAACAGCCGGCGGTACATCATTCGATGCGATACACAAATACGCGCCCATTTGCCGACGCTCCAAACGGGATAATTTTAGCGAAGAGCCACTGTACGATTCCACTGGCAAAGGAAGGAGCAACAGCAGAAAAAGGGGAGAAATCGGAAAAAAAAATATTATAACAAAGATGCAAAATGATATATGTATATATGTACATATAAAAAAGTGATTGACGAAGTTTCACATCGTGCAACCTGAGTGATTTACTGACTTCAAAGTGTCTATAAATAATCGTTTATGTACACACGTCTCGTATTCACTTAAGGCTCATGCACACAGCACACAGCCCACTGCCCCCAAGGTAGTACATGCAACGGGCTTATGGTGCTGCCGTGCCCTTCCTTACTCACACACACACACACACCCACACACTTGATGGCATACCTTTCATCACTTCACGACTGCCTGGTTTCCGTATTAAAATCATTTCACCATCTTCACGTCGCCAGATGACGCGCGGCATTGGATTGCCAGTCGCCTTGCAGGTCAATGTGGCATCCTCGCCCTCTTGCACTGCCAAATCGGCAGATGACTCCTCGTTGATGATGTCAGGCGGAACTGTGAATGTGAAAATAAGTAAAAAAAAAAACGATTATACATACAAACAGACATCATCAGCATGTTGGGGTAGGGCATGAAGAAAGAGTGAAGAAGGTTGATGGGGTGTTGGAATATGAAATGTGTGTGTGTAGACAACCAAAAACAACACAGTGGCGCACAGTGGTCGGAATGAAAATTCTAGGTGGACAAAATTATTTATTACGTCCAAATGGTCCCAAATCTCCTTTCCAACTAGTTTTCGGTTGCTGATATCGAATTGGTTGCTAGGTTCAAAAAATTTCAGGTTTTTGTGTCATGAAGTGCAGAAAATTTGTGCAAGTATGTTTATCTGAGTTAGAAATACATATCTATATATATAAAAATGATTTGGTATTTAATTGTAACGCTAAAACTTGAAAACGGCTGAACCAAATCAAATACTTCCTTAGGGGGGTTTGTTTGTTGTTACCTCGCGAAGGTTTAGTCGAAGAAAAAATTTAAAAATGTTAGGGGGGCGTGGCACCTCCCATACAACCTTAACTTTTAAAGCTGATTATCTCTAAAAGAGTTCAAGGTAGGGAGCTGAAAATTGGTATAGAGGTAGGTGATATCAAAACCCTTCTCACTCAGAAAAGTGGGGGTTATCAGAAAAGGGGGCGTGGCACCTCCCATACAAACTTAATTTTTAAAGCTGATTATCTCTAAAAGAGTTCAAGGTAGGGAGCTGAAAATTGGTATAGAGGTAGGTGATATCAAAACCATTCCCACGCATAAAAGTGGGGGTTATCGGAAAAAAAGGGGCGTGGCACCTCCCATACAAACTTAATTTTTAAAGCTGATTATCTCTAAAACAGTTTAAGGTAGGGAGCTGAAAATTGGTATAGAGGTAGCTGATATCAAAACCCTTCTCACTCAGAAAAGTGGGCGTTATCAGAAAAGGGAGCGTGGCACCTCCCATACAACCTTAATTTTTAAAGCTGATTATCTCTAAAACAGTTCAAGGTAGGGAGCTAAAAATTGGTATAGAGCTAAATGATATCAAAACAATTTTTGCGCATAAAAGTGTAGGTTATCGGGCGTGGCACCTTCCATACAAACTTAAATTTTCAAGCTGAATATCCATAAAATCGTTTAAGGTTGGGACCTGAAAATTGGTCAGGAGATTGACGATATCAATAGCGTGCTTATGAAAAAAACAGTAGTTTTGGGAAAATGGGGCTTGGGACGTCCCATGCGTTCTTAATTTTTAAGCCTAAATATCCTTAAAAGCGTTCATGGCATGTACATAGAAATCACTATGCAGATATATGATATCAATACCATGTTCACCAAAAAAAAAAAAGATTTATCGAAAAATGGGGCATTGCACCTCCCATACGTACTAAACTTTTGAGGCTGAATATATCTAAAAGTGTTGGAGGAGGGGCCTGAAAGCCATTATTGAGGTATACTATATCAATCCTCTTACTTACTTAGTGAAAATAGTCAATACTCAGTGAAAATAAATATCCGGAACAGAAAACTAAAAATGTTGTGTATCGTGCAGCCTTAAACTGAATACTAAAATTATATATTTTTGAAGTTGTATACACAATGAAGTAGTGAAAAATCGTTAATTTTCTATTAAAAATAATACCGGTGTAATAACAATTTTTGAAATGAAATTAATAAAAAAATCTATTTTGGGCAGAACGAAGTTTGCCGGGTCAGCTAGTATGTATATAAGTAGATTTAACGAAGTCCTAAAAATATGGAATTAATTGAAAAAATACTAAATTACTGTTACTTACTAACACATTTTATTATAATTTGCTGAGTTCATTGTTCTAAAACAAACCATATAAAACAAGGGGAAAAATAAAAAATCATACCATAGATCTATTATATAAACTAAAATATCTGGCAAAGTAAGAAAAAGTAATGCTTAAGATTTAGTACACGTTTAGTACATATATTTCTTGATTGGGAAAAATAATTTTCTTTTTGGACGAGTGTGGCACTAAATTTTGGCAGACTGTTAAATGCTAAAAATAAAAATTTTTTTATACTTACTTAAATTGGTATTTTGACTGACTTAATTGAACAATTTTTAAGCTTCTAATGACCTTAATACAAAATCTCAATTCTCATAATAGTTCGAAAAAGAAAACAAATAGTTAGACTAAAACTCTGGCCTGCTACGCAAAGATTATTCAAACTCTTTGCTTTAAGAAAAAATTATATATGTAAGGTAGGCAACTTTTGAAGACGCGTAAATACCAGGTAGAGTCATAGAATGAGTTACAGATTGGACAGTATTGTCACTGGACATTCTATAATAGTTGGGCGACAGAATTAGGCCCGTTTTCTAAGTTCGAGTTTGAGACTTTTGTCCACCTAGAATTCTCATTCCGACTACTGTGTGGCGTTGAAGAAGAAGGTTAAGTTGGTCGTAAGGCAAGCAAAAAATGTCGAAGATTATACGTGACTTAAGCGCATTTGCCAAACGTAAAAGTGGAGGTGATAACGTTGTTGTTGTTGTTATTGTTGTTGCTGTTGGTGTCTCCTTCTTGCTTACTTGCTCGCATTTTATGGCTCACGAATTATTATTATGGTAAGTAGTCGATTTTTCCCCTCTTTTTTTTGTTTTTTCTTGTTTTTTTGCAGATAATTAAATAAAGCTGTCGTACATTGACTTAAATGGTTGCTGTCAAGTCATGAAAAGGCACAGCTTCAGCTTCAGCTTTTCTGCTTTTCGTACGTAATGAGCTTACAAATTAGTGAATTGAATTACAATTTATTTTATTTATTACTCGCTGTTGCTGTGCGTTTTAAATTGTTTTATGCAAATTTCAATTGTGACTTGGTTTGTTTTTTACATACACATGTATGTATATATCGACGCTTCCAAACAAAACTGTACTAAGTCTGAAAACTGTGTTTTGCAGGAGAAGCTCTCAAAGTTTGAACTCGATATGAAATTGCAGTTGTATGCTAAGTACATTTTCACTTGTAACTTCTGTTTGGATTGAACGATCAACACCAAAACTCGACAGTATCAAAGTTAGGGTTCGCTTTATATAAAGCCGTAAGAAAAAAATAAAAATTTGCTACACGGTTTTTCATGGCAAGCTCACAAATTTCTTATTCTGTAAAAATCTCGAGTTGTGTTATATGTACACTTTTGTTTATAACTTTTGATTGGATTGTCCGATTGATATCTACCAAAATTAGACAGCATCTAAATTAAGACATGTAATACTTGAAAAAAAAAAACGGGAAAATGTAGTAAGTCGACTTAGTACAGTATTGTTTGGAAGCGTCGATATGTAAATGACTGGAGGAAATGTTTAACAAACAGTTTAAATATTAACGTTTTTGCTTAATTGCTTGTAAGAGATGTGCTTACAAGCTCTGAAAGGGTAAATCTAAGTTAGATTTAGGGCAGAGCCCTTTTCCCAGTAGTACTTAAAACAATTACATATTTAAGGTTACTAGAGTTTGTAGAAAATTATTCGCCATACAATTTCAATGAAGGTCTCCTCGAAGGAAATACGAGGAACATAAAAGGACTTATGATATTAAAAATTCGTTCCTAGAATTGTGCAAAAAATATATATGAAACGCCTTAAAAAACTTGCTTCAATCTACCACTTTGCTTTTTGATTGTCTGTTGTGAACTTTTTTCAATTTAAAGTTCCCATTAAATCACATATACATATGTACGTATGTATGAATGTAAAACTTACATTGCACATCAATGCAGCCGATTTGCTTTTTCATGGGACTCGTATTAATTTGGCACATGTAACAGCCGTTATCGGTCTCGCGCAATTGTTTGATTTTTAATTTCCAAGTGTGGGCATCTTCGTGTATGATGCTGATGCGTGCATTGTGCGTTACAACGCGTCCCTCCAGGGCGAGCACAGTTTGATCGGAGGCGCGCAACCAGCCAACCTACATACATACATATTTATGAACAGATTGGGTTAATATGCATAAAGAACGAAACCGAAAGAAGGAAACCCAAAGAAGCAAAACCGAAAATTAAAATTTTATTTTTTTATTTTTATTTTATTAAATGAAAAATAACAATAGAATTGCTATTCTACATACAAAAGGAGCTCTAGCTGCCAGGGCTTTCGGCTCGCCTTTTAATCAAATTAAGCTTAGTTAAATTAAATCGAATTCAGTTAATAATAGAGATCTTGTGGTATATTACACACAAAAAAAGAGAGAATTATTAGGCCATTCTGGCAACTGTCTTTCCAAAGACAACTATCCTACGAAAGGCAAAAAAGAAGTTCTCTTGAAAGATAGTTGTCTTTGTAAAGACAGTTGCTAGAATAGCCCTATTAATCTCAATAAATTAACAAAAAGTTTTCCTCAGAAACTTAAAAAAGCTTATAAATTGTTTCCAAAGAAAGAAACACACACCTTATTCTTCCCCAAATTCCGCACCGAACACGTCAATATCGCCTCACGGCCCGCCGGATGTGTCACATTGTGTATTGTGCCCAAGAACTCCGGATCTGGATCTAATTGTGAATTTGGCTCTGTAATATAAGTATAAACTAATATTGACTATAATATTAACTCCAACACAATCGTTAGCAGAACACATTCTAGGTACACTTACCATGCAGATTTTGTGGCGATGAATTGGTAAATTTGCTTGCCATGCACAAGAAAACGAGCAGCAATGGTTTGTATTGTTCCATTTTGTTGGTGGCAAGTGTGATTTCTATTCTGAGCTCAATTGTTTTGAGTTTATAGTTGGTCTATTGGACATGTCAGTTAACGTGATTTGTGTGTTCAGAGCAGCACATCTGTCACACATTTACTTGTGCTTTTACTTTGCTGAAGTTCCTTCGTTTGCTTCTCCACTTTTTTTTCGACTTCCGTTCTTAATTTTTGCTTTTGATTTTTAATCACGCTTCATCACTTGTTGACGCGTGCTCATGAAGTGTTTGCTTCTTTTTGTTGCCTTTTAGTTACTTGCTTATCTTTTTATCTGTCTCGGCCGTCTGCTGCTCCTCTTGCTCTTCGCTTTAACACTCCTCTTCGTCCTTAAATTTATATTTGATTTATGCTCCTTATTTTGTATGACACTTTTTGCAACTTATTATGACCGCAGGATTACACATTTTGTTTCATTCTCAATTTTATTTTCATTATCATTCAAGTGGTCCATTCAAGCGCAAAGAAAACCCGCCAAGGACCTGCAAAGAAGAAAAGTGGCATGGCGATTGAATGAATGAATGAAAAGCCGAAGCGTTGAATCAGAATTGAGCTAAATTTGTATTGAGATAAAGTTGTATTGAGCCCAAGAGGTGCTCAAGTTTCATTTAATTTTTTGCAATATTTTATTTTTTTGTTTGTTTTTGTTTTATTTAATTTTTGTGCTGAAGTTTCTTATTTTTTTTTTTGTGCCGAATGAGGTGAGGTTTGTGTTTGAATGACGGTAAGGCGGCATGGCGGCGTATTTATGTGAATTTAGGACCAAAACGTCCTCTTGCGATACCACGAGGATTGAAACCCCTACTAAAACCAGAAAGTGGATTAAGCGAATCTAAAGATCTTTTTATGCTCCATCTCAATGAAGTCGCCGAGTTCAGAAAAGCGCAGGATCCTAGAAGTTTCAGCATTTTAAACCATTGGGCGAGACATTCACACAGTAACTGTTTTACAGTTTCCGGCTCCTCCTTGTCCGTGAGCTCCTACAGAAGTCATTGAAAGGACCGCCTAGTCTTTCAGCATGTCTGCCGATAGTAATATGACCAATAATCAGGTCAACAACAAGAGAGATGTCCTTCCTACTTAGAAGGAGTATGCCTTCAATACATCTCATATCCCAGTTCACCAACACTGGTGGAGCGGATGTGCCCCCTTATCTGCCATCTCATTACAGTGTCCAGACACCCATATCAGTTTTAAAGAAGCCTGCGTTGCCATCTCATCAAGATATTTGCGGCAACCCTCAACTGTCCGGAATTTGCAGGTGGAGACCCGATCGCCTTTAGTACAGCCTGACTGTCAGAATAGATAAAAAATTTTGTCGTGCGCATGAGGACTCCTTCACGAAGATAGTCAACCGCCTCTTGAATAGCAGCAGCCTCAGTCTGAAATACGCTACAATGATCCGGAAAGTTGGCAGAGAGTTTCGTTCCCATCTGGGCTACGAAAACCCCTCCACCCACCTTACCATTTAATTTATAGATCCATCGGTGTAGATGTGGAGAGTACTCGACGGATCCTGGTGCTCATTGGACCAAAAACTCTATCCGGAATGAATGGGTGTGTTACCAAAGCTGATTTTTTGAAAAAAGTTATAGAAATTCCATAAAATAATACACACCCTAATGTTTGCTTCTGCTACTGTGCGCGTCTGTGGTAGAAAACATGCAATTCTACCGTGTGTACGCCAACATTGAATGGTAAGCAATTTTTAACTGACCGCAGCCAACTTAATGAACTTAAAAAAAGCCGAAAAGCAAAAAAAAATAAAAATAAAACAAAAACGATTGTATGGAGCCTTTATGTATGAAAAAATAACCAAGTAAGTATTTTGTGTGTGTTTAAACAGTGGAAAAGCGTAGTGAAAGTGGCGTAAAAGAATGCGGAAGGAAGGTATAAAGGAAGGAAGGAAGGAAGTAAGCAAGGAAGTGGAATTGTGTGTTGAAAAGCTGCTAAAGCGGAAATAATACAAAAGTTGCGAAACAATTTTTTTTGTTTCAGCTTCTTCTTCTTCTTTTTCGCTCGCATTTTATGTGCAAATGCCAGCAGCAGTTATGCGCCTAAAGCAAACAAAAACAATAACAAAAGCAACAACAAACAAAAACAATAACAAAAGCAACAATAAACAGCAACAATAAACAGCAACAATAACAAAAGCAACAATAACAACAAACACATTTGTAGCGTTAAAACGTAAATAAATTAAAACTGATTGCCGCTTGAGCTGCTCGAGCCGCTCATAATACGATTCACACGGCGGCAATGTCGGCGGTTTCGGCAGTTAATCCAGTGGCAAATTAAAGTCATACATGCGTACATAGTTAAACATTTCATTTGGATGGTGTTATGGTCGACTGGGATTGGCTGAAGTAAAGTGGCGAAAGCTTAATTAAAATTTTGCAATTTATGAATCTTTAAACTATAAATTGACTGAAGTGACTAACGTGAAGCGACTCCATGTGGTGACTCCGTTGTGGCTCCAGTCGAGGGAATAGTACAGTGATAGCGCTTTAATACGCAAATAAAAATTAAACCAATAAACCAAATTGTGAGGGCTTGAGGTATGAACGATCACTGGATTTTGTAAGCAAACTATAAGAGTTGACCAATCACTTCAATAGCAGTGCCTGTGTAAGATGCGTGTCGGTCTAAACAGGGTTAGACTGAAATAACAGCCCTTGGCTGTCAGTCATTCCGGTGCGTAGTCTCACAGAGTATAGAAGAGTGGACCGCAAACTATCCGAGCGATCGGCAGGCATTAGCGGACTTTAGGAACCAAGTTTCCAAACCCAGAAGAATGAAGAAGAGAGTGCCGCAGAGTGGTGTCTTGTCTCCCCTGCTTTTCAACTATTATCTCTCCCGCCTCCCATCCCCTCTCGAAGAAGTCGATATGATCTCCTACGCCGATGACTGCTTGATAATGGCCTCTGGCATCGACATAAACGATCTGTGCTCTCGTATAAAAGACAAAGAAACAATGATTGCAACATACAAATCAATCGGCTGGGCGGTCCTCAATTATGCATGGCCAGTATGGTCGCCAGGGACTTCCAGAGCCCAATGGTAGAAACTCCAGGCCTGCTAAAACTCATTCCATAGAACACTTACTTATAATCTCCTGATGGCGTCAGAACACCACCTACACCATGAGGCACATGTTCCTACCAGTCAGGGAACATAATATCATGCTAAAAAAGCATTTCCTGCTGGGATACAGGGTCCACCCCTCTGAAACCAGAACCTCCCCCCAGCCACGACAGGAGCCATCTATTCGACCTCTACCTGAGATTGAAAAATATATAAAACAATCGCTAGACTTAAAGGCTTACACGCAGGCCCTAAAGGAGATCCATATCGACACCATCGCCACCTTCATTTCAGTCCGTTCGTCATATAGAATATTGCAAGACCAACCACCCTCCCATAGCAGAAAAAGAATTGGAGTTGCTGAGGGAAACGCGCATCACCCTCGTACAACTGCGGTCAAGCTAATGCAGCCTCCCCAAATAATATATAGGACCAGAATTGACGCCGGAATACCTAATGCAGTGGCGGACCTAGCATAAATTGCCTGGGCAAGCCTATGTGTGCAGGCCCGCAGAGAGCCGAGCCGGGCCCCTGGGACAGTTCGCGTTTACGGGCCCCCCTAAAAAATAAATTCAATCTAGTAAAAAAAATAACACAAACATTTTTCAATTCACATTGTCAGTTTTATTTCATATAAAATAAGATTTACTAGAGCACTTACATATAGGGTCTATGCACGATGAGTCTGATTCAAGAGTCAGTTTAGGTGTATTAATGAAAATGCGCATGTAGTAGTTACACCGACATGACTCTGGCATGACTCAAGAAAATCAAAATTAGTTTGATATTTTGCTGTGACTCGCCTGTCAAATTTTGTCAGTTAATTTCCAAACCGTTTAAAAAATAAATAACGAAAAGAAAAAATATATTTTATTTTCAAAAATGTTTGCCAATAAGTTCGATATTGAGGAAGATACATTTTTTTTACTTGAATTCATCGAAGTATACAGGTCGTCTGAGATATTCATTTCGAACCTTCTGCAATGAAAACTATTCACAAATGAATGGCGCAAGTGAGCCCAGAATGACAGCGAGTCAACACGTACACAGATGACTCGCGAGTCAGACGCACTGTGTATAGACCCCAATACATACATAAATGAAATGTTAGATCTCATTGTTTGATTAGCTTACATAAACTTTTTTAAATACATTTTACGAGCTTGAATCATCCAAGGAAAACCTTCCGTGCTTTTTGGTCTGCGAATATGGAAATTACTGAGTTAAAACTAATGCTGCGAGCAAGGCTGGACGCCAATGCCAATGTTCCAAGGCTTGTCAAGCTATTTTGGCTCATAGTAGAACGCAAAAAATTTTTCACGCGAGACAATAGACTGAAAGAACGCTCCCCTTCAGCCACACTGACTGGAAGTGTGCAAAATATTCTTAATGATATGCAGATGTTAGGAAATAATACCTCCATCTTCAAGTTATGAAGTTCGTTCAGAAGTTGTAATGGTGGCAGCGAATCACATCCCAAATTTGTTAAGTGGATGGCTTTGAGATAAATGATTTCATCTATTAGATCCGTAGAAATATCCATGCCATAAATCGTGCAGAATGCCGTTGCCTTTTCTCTGAGCTCTTCTTCCGACAGATCCTGATACTTCCACAAAAAACTAAATTTAATCGCAATGTCAGTTTATTTATTTAATCCTTCTTGCACTTTTTCCTGGTAATAACTCTAGTATCTAACTATAAAATCATGGAAATAATAGTAGATAGATAATGGTATTGTTTTTAATAATTTTTTAAATTTTGTATACCTTAACTCTTTGAAATCAATTTAAACAGGGTTACCAACATTTTTCATTTAAAAAGTAAATATTTCTGAGAAGCTTGGTGCACCACCTTACCAATTGCGGTACTTTGGAAACTCTAAATCAAAGTCGATTTTCCTCAATTTTAACTCACTTTTCTAGGATTTGCCCATGTATAAACAAGGTAAATATACACTGTAGGTAAATTTTTAACTTTTGAAATATCACAGAGAAACGCCGAAACACGTCAATTTAATTTCTGGCTCTAGAATACGATGGCATTTACAGAAAGTCAAAGTTAGCTCGCGTTTTCGAGATATTTGGGAAAAAAGTTTCAGAGCTCTGAAGGTAATTTTTTTTCCGTCTAAAAACTTTACTCAGGCTTGGAACCCTTTTCCCGCATAAAAATTCTGACAGTTGTTCTTACTTAATTGGGACATTCTAAATTCGATGCCACCTTTAGTTTTCCAAAATTGGCTCCAGTTTTTGAGATAACGGTATTTAAAAATTACCATCAATTTGGACTTTTTTGTTAATAACTCAGTCAGTTTACGAGATAAATTGCCAAAACTTTGCACGTGACAATATTTTAGTATTACCTTCACTATTTCTGAAAATAATTAAAATCGGATCACTATAACATATAGTTGCCATACAACCGATTTTTCAGATATGGACATTTTGGGGTATAGCTTCGCTATTTAAACAGCTAAGGACATGCAACTTTGGAGAATTTGTACTCATATTGGCCTTAATATATTCCCTGAAAATCGTCGAGATCGGGTCACTATAACATATAGCTGCCATACAGCTGATTGTTCAGATATGTGGTTTTGCACTTTTATTTTCTTATAACTACGAAAATAGTCATTCTGCGTGAAAAGGCAACATAAACACTTTCATTCAAAATTAATAGGTGAACAATTTTCTCATATACGATTCCCACGTATCTGCATCAGTTATTGCAGTTTTATGCAACTAAGTTTGAAATTTCACCATAGGCATTTTTTTCAAGCCCGATAACACATATATCGTATTAAATTAATTAGATGATCTTTATATCGTCTTACAGAGAATTAAAAATACTTTTAAGCAGTTTTTAAATGAAGAAAATATATGCATTTTTGAGGATTTTATACGCTTTTGAATAATTTTTTTTGTTAATTTTCATAAAATTTTTTTTCAAATAATGCCTAAAAGTATGCTTCAATAGTTTTCGACCAATATTTTTGTAGGAAAATTTTACTATAAATGCATATAAAATCCTCAAACATGCATTAATTTTCTTCATTTAAAAACTGCGTAAAAGTATTTTTAATTCTCTGTAAGACGATATAAAGATCATCCAATTAATTTAATACGATATATGTGTTATTGGGCTAGAAAAAAATGCCTATGGTGATATTTTAATCTTGGTTGCACAAAACTGCAATAACTGATGCAGATACGTGGAAATCGTATATGAGAAAATTGTTCACCTATTCATTTTGAATGAAAGTGTTTATGTTGCATTTTCACGCAGAATGACTATTTTCGGAGTTATAAAGAAATAAAAGTGCAAAAACATATATCTGAACCATCAGTTGTATGGGAGCTATATGTTATAGTGACCCGATCTTGACAATTTTCAGGGAATAGATTAAGGCCAATATGAGTACAAATTTTCCAAAGTTGCATGTCCTTAGCTGTTTAAATAGCGAAGCTATATCCCAAAATGTCCATATCTGAAAAATCGGTTGTATGGCAGCTATATGTTATAGTGATCCGATTTCAATTATTTTCAGAAATAGTTAAGGTAATACTAAAATATTGTCACGTGCAAAGTTTTGGCAATTTATCTCGTAAACTGACTGAGTTATTAACAAAAAAGTACAAATTGATGGTAACTTTTAAATACCGTTATCTCGAAAACTCGAGCCAATTTTGGAAAACTAAAGGTGGCATTGAATTTAGAATATCCCAATTACGTAAGAACAACTGTCAGAATTTTTATGCGGGAAAAGGGTTCCAAGCATGAGTAAAGTTTTTAGACGGAAAAAAAATTACCTTCAGAGCTCTGAAACTTTTTTCCTAAATATCTCGAAAACGCTTGCCTTTCCGGGCCCCCAAAAACCTTCCGGGCCCCAGGGCGATTGCCCTGGCTGCCCCCCTCTCCGCGGCCCTGTATGTGTGAAGCATAACCATTAGCCATTTATGTAATTTCCTTTGCTGTATTATTTAAAAGTCTGATTGCGTTCCGTCATTGACTTTGATTTAGAGTTCTCGATTTCTTTTTAACATTTTCGAGTGGCCCGAATAAATGCTTTTCAATGCTCGAACGCTCGTTTGTTTGTTGATTACGCGTACATATGTATGTACGGGCATTTGAACAATTCGGGTATTTGAAGATCGTTTTTTCTCGTTTATTTTTTTTTTTTGTTTTTGTCATACGTATTTTTTATTTTTGTTTTCCTGATACACATTTTTGTTTGTATACTCAGAGAAAACGAATCAAAAATAAAATTTTTATTTTTATAATGCACGTTTTGAACCAAGTCATTTTTATTTTATAAATGAAAATTTTTAAAATTAAAATGTATTTAGGATTTAAAAAGAAACATGTTTAAATTAAAAATTAAAATTAATGGTATAAAAACGAAAGTTTTTCCTTCAAAATCTCATAGTGCTTAAAATAAAAATAAACATTTTTAAATTAAAATTGTTTTTTCTTGATTTTGCAATTTTACTCTGAACATTTTTAAAATAAAAAAATTTCGTATTTACATAATTCTTAAATATAAAAACGTGCGCTAGGGAAATCTTACACGAAAGCGACGGAATTTCAGCAGTAGCAAGTGTATTTGCTTATTGCCTAAAAATGGGTGCTTTAGTGTTTGAAAAACTGAGGTCCAATTTGATTTCCACCGCTTTTTAAAATTATCTTGATATTGTGCCAATAGTCGCCAAAAATCACAATCAACCCTTTTATAATCTGGTATTTGATATTTATGTTTGCATGTACATGCAAATGTAAGAAATTATATGCATAAGTATATAACGAAAATCAAATCAAATATACATATGGCTGTGAATACTGAACTTTTGAATGCCGAAGCATACAAATTTGATGTGAAAAATAAAAAAAGTGCTTTGCTAGTTTTTTTTTTTCAATTTAAGTCTGAAAATAAGCAATTGGTTTCCGCTTAGCGAAAGCGAGAAAACAAGCTATGTTATTCTGTTTTGAAAGCCACGTAAAAGCTAATGTGTGGAAACGTTGAAGCATGCTCACTGTGCTGTGATTGGCTGTACAAACAAAATACACATTGTGAGGTGGATTGGTGGTGTATTTGCGCTATTTTCTTAGCAGGCTTTTAGGCGCATGTTACAGTGGGGGCTATATTATTGAGAACTTAAATAGTAAACACATTTAAAACGTAAAATAACCAGATTTTAAAGAATTTCGTATGAAATGAACGAAAATGGGTACGCAAGCCGGGCTTCTCGGCTTGTATGAAGCGACCGCCTCTGACCTAATGTATGCCAGTATCTCTTCACATGTCCCCTCAAACCAACTCATTTAACCACCCTGTCCCTCTGGACTAGCCCAAAACACACACTGCTTCATTCCTGGGCCTCCCATTAAGTGAGCCTGACGACGATCTGTGAGCCAAACGTGCGGGCTAAGCAGGGCTTAGTATTACTATAACAATAGAAACTATTATTTCCATGAAAAGATGGGTGTTAGCATGTGAAAGAAATAGGATTAGTATATTCCTTTCCTGGGAAAATGATATAGTTGGATAAAATATTGAATTATTTACGAATCGGTGTCATCATTTTCTACACGGTAGCTAAAGGCCCATAAAATTGTTAAGATTGAAAAATCCAATGTTTAGGGGCAGGATAATCCTGGAATATTCGAATCAACCAAATGTGAAATTTCATACTCCCACAATTATAGCAGACTACTTGCCACTTAAGTTCGAAATATAATTCTTCAGTTCGCACAATCAACTTCGTTAGACAGGAAAGAGAGATAAAAAGTAAAAATATGAAATTTCGCAATAATCAAAAACCGAAATTGTAACGTTTGTTAGTAAGTAAGCAAGTGGTTGGGTCAGCCGTCATGGGAGTAGGAGAGCTTATGAGCGAAGCCGGCGGCAAAGGCGAAGGCAGTGGCCGAAGCAATGGCAGTGGCGGCAGCGGAAAGCTAGTCTAGCGCAGCGTCAGCCTGTGCGGTGTGTATCTATGAAAGATATATGAAATGAGCAACTCAACGCAATTTTCTTGTTCTTTTTTATAAAAACTCCAAGTAGTGAAAAGTGCAAATATTAAAAAAGTTTAGCTCAAGCAACACAAATTATTCCCTTTTCGGCTATGGCTTTTGACTACGAAAATGGTTAGCTGAGCTTTTTATTATAACAGAGCAGCAACTATAACAAAGCAAATAATGCGAAAAGTCCAAAAAAAAAAATTACAATAAATTCAAACTCAGTCGCGGCATTCAAAGCAAATTTACTTGAATAAATGAGTGACTAGGCCAAGCTATTAAAGTCTAACAAACTTATTCACTTAACAGCTGCACCCCCCTCTCCGCCAGTGTTCAAAGCCAAATAGTCGGATTGTTAGACGGACACAGACGGCGTTTGTGGCAAGAATCTAGGCACAAGAAGTGTAGAAGGGAAGATAGGATGAGCGCGTGCAACTGATTTATGTATGTATATGTATTTGCAGCAGCCGAAAACTGAAAAAGAAGTCAAGTCAAAACCAAATAGAAAGTAGAAAGCAAACAAATAAACAAGTGAGTGATATTGACAGCAAGTTAGCAAAATGTAGCCAGTAGCGGGTTTTAGCAGTGGTTCTAAAAAAAGTACGCCCACGAGCTTTTGTTGAGGAAAATGTAAAAGGCCGCTCGGAAAGAGAAAAATTGCCGGCACACAGAAAATGAAAATCTTATTTAGCTACTGGATTTTCATTCATCATTCCAAGAGTCAAAAATATATATGTATACACTTAGGCAGTTTACCGAACAACCTCCATGCGGAAGTATTCGCAATCAGTCAGTGTGTAGAGCAGGCACCGGCAAAAGTGGCTCCCATGAGCAAACGAGAAGCATTAAAAACATTTGAATCAGCGCAAATCGCGCTGCGCTCTTCCACACGATCTCTCTAATAATTTTGCCGGGCTCTGTTGTAGAGCTAAATCTAAGAGGAGACTACTTCGGCGAGAACATCACTATAATAAGTGAGAACCAAGCTTCACTCAGAGCCAAGCTGCACTCAATGGCCTCATGTGAGATTAATTCTTCACTTATCTTGGAGTGCACAGAAACCCTAAGCAAACTGAAACCAGAAATATAGCATCTACATAGGTCTGGGTTCCTCGGCAAAGATTAATGACAGGAAATGATACA
This sequence comes from Urophora cardui, assembly GCA_960531455.1. Classification (NCBI taxonomy): domain Eukaryota; kingdom Metazoa; phylum Arthropoda; class Insecta; order Diptera; family Tephritidae; genus Urophora; species Urophora cardui. The sequence continues at coordinate 159,822,059 of OY482672.1, read as the reverse complement.
CCCATTGGAATTAAAACTTTGCTTAGTATAGGAGCGCACGCTGTAAAGGATGAGGAGGAAGCAGGAACACAAATTCATAGTGGAACGCTGGCGGCACCAATTCTGTTTGTATGTGTCATGCAAAGGTCAGAGGTAATGCAATGAGTTGGCAGGGCACAATTGAACCATACGTCGCAGTTCACATCCCTCAGTTTAACCTAACTATTTTCATTTAATATTCCGCGCTTTACTAGGATTTTTTTTTGACGGATTCTGGCCGAGTTCAATAAAGCGCACCAGTTGTTTCTGTTCCATGCAGCATGGCGTCAATTAGAAATGTCGAGGCCGGCAGCGTCGCTGTCCAGCTGATCTTCCCACCTGAGCTGTCCACCTGATGTTTCTTCTGTCTTCAGTGAGTTTCGATAGAAATACTTTCTGGGCCGGAGCACCTTCATCCATTCTCACGACATGACTGGCCCAACGTAGCCGCTGGATCTTTATTCGCGGAACAACGTCGATGTCTGCGTAAAGCTCGTGCAGCTCATCGTTAAATCTCTGTCGATACTCGCTCTCGCCAACCCGCAAAGGTCCATAAATCTTCCGAAGAACTTTTCTCTCGAATACTCCAAGTGTCAGCCCATCAGATTCTTTTTACTACCAACTATTGGGTATAAAACCACCAAAGTAAATAAAATGAAATCCCAAAACTTTTATTTGGTTGAGTCAAAAGGAGTTTTGCATAAACAAAAATTACGCACAAATTAAAAACATGAGCCGAAAAGTCTTTGGTAAGAGCCATAAAAAAGCCAAATATTCACGAAATAAGTGAATATAAGTACATACTTACATATGTTTATAGTTATGTATGTATGTATGTACTGGTATATATATATGTAAATACGTAAGTATGTATGCATTTGTGCAAAACTTTCTCAAAGAAAGCGGCGCTTTTGTGGTAAACAAATGAAATTAGAAAAGAAACCGTCACCAAGCAAGGAAATACGTATACGTAACGTTAAAGTGAAATAACAATAAAGTAGTACAAAGCAGCAAGAAAAGAACATTAAAAAATGAGCGGATCAAAAGGGAATGAAGCAGAGAAAAAAAAAAAAAACGGTTTTGCATAAAAACCAAGACCAGACGTCTTAGTGTCATGGTAACACGAAAAGAATTTATGCATAAAGTTATATTAACGCGTCACAGATGTGGCATTGCCCCCCACACCACCCCCGCATACAGCCACCACACACAAACGCACAAAGGCACAGACATTGGGGCGCACGCAAGGACACACAAAAACAAATACATAGAGTGGAAGATACTAAGAGACTTAAACGCATAAAGCAGAAATCTTATTGTATTTTTTATACGCTTAACTTATCTGACTTTAAAGGCGACAAATGCGACGATGAACGTGACAAAAACTTTTTCTTCGAAGAAGTAGCAAGCGGAAGGGGAAGCAGAAAAGTTGACATTAACACCATTGTTTAGGCGATCAACAGCTAGCAAATAAACAGACAACAACAATGTGTTTTAGACTCTGATTTTTTCCTTTTATCTCAGCGATTTTTATACTATACATATTTAAGGTCCATTTGTTGGAGTTTAAAGTTATCTTGGTTTAGTTTTTAATTTGTGCGAGTTTCACTTTGTTGTGCTAATTCAATCAATGGTGCTAAAGAGCTTTACAAATTTAATTTATAAGTTTTCATTCACAAGCTCGTCGTTGTCAGCTTCAGTACTTGCTGCTCAGGAAATGAAGTTCTACGGAAACTAAGGGAAAGGTCAACAAGAGAAGTCTCCATTTCCATTTCCGAAAAGTCCAGCAGGCAGTTAGCCTTGAGTGACTTTGTTTACTTGTATATGTAGGTATCCATAACTGTCAAGTACGTATTTAATTCTCTGCTTTTTTCTCCCATTTATAATGACCCGCAACGCAGCTCATCTGCCGCTAATCGAATTCGAAAATTCGCTGCGCGCCAACAGCGATTACAGTAACCGCGACTTACCGTCTGTCTGTCGATCAAAATAAGAATAAATTCACTTTGTGTTTTCAATAAAGTTAATTTTCCATTGAATTAATCCAATATTATGCCAATCCAAGTGATGCGCGGATGCCTGGCGCTTGGCTGGCTTTGGTGCTTGGACTTTGGCGCTTGGGGATTCACACACTCGCACATGTTGGTGTGTTTGGCTATTTGTTTATTTGTTTCAATCCGATTAATTCTATTTGGGTATTTGTGAAGTTGATTGCTGACTATGGCAGCATTACTTTCAGGTTCTCTCTCTTCTCCTTTCCCCTTTTCAAACCGCATTTGCTATCATCAACATTAAAGCCAGCGTAGGATTTGCTACCCATAACTCCCGTTTGTGCCATTTTCTCCCATTTTGCACGATTTTTCTCCATTTCAGCTCGATATACTCATCAAACTAGCATCTCTTGCGCGGTACAGGCGGAAAACGTTGAGGATATTTCTTTTACTTTTTTTTTGTTTTTGTCTTCTTTTGATGATGATGACGCTGATGCTGATTCCATCCGAAAAGAGTGCACGAAATGAAACGAAAAGCAATTTTCCTACACTTTTTAATGGCATGACACATGCTGCTGCCATGTTGGCTGACAACTCGCGAGGAAAAAGGTGACAGGAGTAAAAGGCTATGCTAACGTACGTAGGTAAATAAATGGAGAGACAAACATGTGTATGTATGTGTAAAGGTGTAGATGGGTATATGAAAATAAACGCTGCCACAAAAGTAACACTTTGGGCTCCTACTTAGTTCCTTTTTTTATCAATTCCAGAATTTGTAATGGAAAGGCCCGGAGTTTTTATGGCTCATATACTCATTCTTTCAAGAAAATTACTAGTGTCAAGGATAGACTGTTTTCCACATTCATTTTATCAGCAGAAAAAGATTTTCCGTAATTTTATCTTATTTCAAATGCTTTTAATTTTGCGGGATCAGAATATAGGTAATCCCTAAACATTCCCAAGAATCATAAAAAAAATCAATGGCGCTTGATTATAATTCATTAAGGAAATAATATTTTTGGCATACTTGAAATTTAGTCTAGGGTCCAGGTGTTTGCCCCATCTTGTAGTAAAAGTCAAATAGGAGAAGATTCACTAACTCCCAACAGCCTCCAAATGACAACACCGATTCCATACCGAAAAAACTTGCTGGAAAATGTCATGGCATGCGATGTTTTTATACGTTAGCGTATGTCTAAAAGCTTCTTCTGTGCGTGCGTTTGTGAGTTGCGCACTTTTTGGCTACACCAGACGCCATACAGCACGCGGAAAACGCATTGACAGCCAACACAAGGCGCCTAAAGCAGCAACAATGAAAGCAATAACAACAACAAGAGCACCGCCACCACTATAACATATAAGAACACCAACGACAATGACAGCCAACAAGGTTGCAGTTCAATTTTACATGCTGTGACAGGAGCCAAAGCAGCCAAAGAGCAAAGCAATTTGGCTTAGCTGCTGCAATACAAAATCCTTAACACTTGCAAATCGCGACGTCCCGACGGGCCGGATAAAACTATCAGCGAAGTATGTACTAGTTAAATAAGGCAAGAAAATGCACAAGGTATTCGCGGTGACGAGGAAGAAGAGAAGCGGAAGAAGAGGAGCAGGAGGAGTGAGAGGAGCAGTAGCACAGGTAGGCAAGAAGCCAACAATCAGGCGACGCCGTACAGACAGACACACTAAACAGAGCATTCGAGTTAACCTGCCAAAGGAGCAGCCGAGCGTATCCTCTTCGCGCTTGTGCGAATACAAAAAAGAAAAGAACTTGTCTCCTTGTGGATGTTTGAGTGGATGGCTGCTGGTGAGGAGCAGGAAGAGGTGGCGGAAGATGATGGGAGTGAGGGAGAACCAGCCCTGCAAAAAAATGTGCGATTAATACCGAAAGATATTTGTCCCGGATTGATCTCTTTCGAGAACAATCGGTCCACAATTAGTCCCCGATTGTTCCCGTGCGGGTATAAATGTAGACTAATTGTAGACCAATTGTTCCTGAACGGGTATAAATGTAGACTAATTATAGACCAATTGTTCCCTAACGGGTATAAATATAGATTAATCGCTTTCATCCCGAACGGGTATAAATGTAGATTCCTTACATGTAGAAATTTTACAAAAATGTGCAATGTATTTAAAAAATTGTAGAACAACCAGTAAATAAATAATTTTAACAAAATGTTGCCTAAAAAATCCTATGAAAATATCCTTTACATTACGCTCATATAATGCATACTCAAAACTTACAATTTTTTTATTTATTTATTGAGATTTTTTTTTTCAAAAGTATAACATTATATAATCCTTATTTATATATGCATCAACATTACCAATTTTTAAAGATTGTTATTAAAAATTGCCTTGGCGAACAACTTGGAAAAATCTACATTTGTACCCGTTCGTGCTGGAAGCGATTGATCTACATTTGTACCCGTTGGGGATGTAAGCGATTGATCTACATTTGTACCCGTTCGGGATGAAAGCGATTGATCTACATTGGTACCCGTTCGGGTATACAAGTTGAACAATTAGTCTCTTCATACGACATGCTCGAACAAATGCGATCAATTCACTCCATATAAAGGGATGTAAAATTGTATTAGTCGCATGCTCCCTTGCGATTGATCCCGGACACGTCCCGGATTAATCGCATTTTTTGCAGGGAGCTTAAACATCATTACACAATACTTTTGCCTCAAATGCCCCACTCCGCCTCCTTCTACTTCCTCTTTTTAGTTGGTAGCCTCCAATGGGACAGACGGGCGGCTTCCTTGTTGCTGCCGCCGCCATTCATTTGTTTCGCTTGCTTTGCCACGTTTTATTCAGACTTTGCTTTGGCAGTCGAGCGCATCGCTAAAAGCAAAGACACGTTTAAACTAATAACGTGATAAACAGTAGCAAAACAAATATAAAAAGGTGACAACAACAAAAAAAAAAACAACAACAAAAGCAAATATCGTTAGCATTTTCTACGTTCGTAAATAAGTGAGTGAGTGTGTAAAACGTGTGTGAGTGTGCGAATGCAGATAAAAAAAAAAAATAAAACAAAAAATACAAAGCGCACATAAAATACACAAAGCAGCAAAAGAAAGTGGAGAGCAAAGTAGAGGGGAAGGTAAAACAATGAGCAGCTCGCATGGGCACGAGTGTGTGAACGAGAATTATACAAACGTAAAAGGGAACTTAAGTACATTATGTATGTTTATATGCATGTAAATATGTGAAAATGTGTATTTGAACATAATTTGTACTGTAACACAAATTTTAAAAAAACAAGACGAAGAAAGGATAAACAAACTAAAATATTGGCACAAAGGACGTGTGAAGAAAAATCAGTGCCAACTAGGAGAACAAAGAAAAAGTTGAAAAAGAGAAAAAATTAATGGAATAAAATACATAAAACAAAGTTAAGGAAATGTTGTTTAGCTTCAAAGGCAAGCAAAGCATGCCGGTGCTGCAAGTTCGCTGTCTGCTTGTAGTATTGAGCACAAATTAACTTTCTACATACACAGACAAGTTAAGCCATTTTTAATGAATATAATCCAAAATACAAGAAGTGTGAAAAGGGACACAATCCCTTTGCGATAGCACGCGACCTCTAATGTGAACTGTGGTGCTACGCTTTTAAGCCCAAATTTCCATTTGAAGTCTTTTGGGAACTGCCTTAGGCATTTTATTTCACATTTTAAATGGATAAAGATTTAGACCTTCTAGATATGATAGTCTTTTTTTTTTGGCAATTTGATCAGCCTTCGGCGACAACAACAAACACGAGGCCTGGATGTCAGTTTCTGTTTAATCTGCTTTTTGAGGACACTCCCTTCTATCAGAACGGATAAAGGCACTAAGCGCATCGGCAAGCCATGAAAACCTAGGAGATCGCCTTATAGCATTGACAGACGGCAGTGAAAATTCGGACTATCTAGTTAATTCGGCGATAATCCGGACTACTACTTAAAAATAAAATAAAAATCTCATAAATTAAAGTAGTCACAGCTAACTTTTGGCTGTGATGTTACATCTCATCCAGTAAGAGAACATCCAGTAAGTGAAAAAATGCACTAATGAAGTGTTACAATTAATTTGTTTTAAGAACAACTTCATACTGGCACATAAAAACGTTTTATGTATTTTTCCTTGACCTGAGAAAGCATTACTAAAGCAATTTTACTGCAATAAAAGTATTAAAACAACAATAACAACAACAATAGCCACAACAACTGCAACAACAACGTTGGCCGTAGAATAGTGGCGGATCCACTGGGGGTTTTGGGGGTTCAACCCCCCCCCCCCCCTGTGGTTTATTATATATCCCAAATTAATGCCTTTATAGATTCTGCGCCCAAATTTCCCAAACTGATCAAGGAAAACTCTATCATTCCAAAAGCAATGGTTGGATGGGTTTAGCTGTCCAAAGGAAAAACTCGACATTTATTTTCAGATTATATTTTATATGCACATATATATGTGTGTGGAAAGACAATTGCGCACTTGTCGTCCATCGAAAAAGATGCGAGCATAGTAGGTAGTTGAAAGAAATACAATTAAAGTACAGCGTTTGGCATACACAATGTAAATGGCTCGTTGGCGTAGCTGTAGCGCCTTTGATTCGCATTTTGTAGACCGCGGTTCGAATCCTGCCTGTGGCTTGTATTTTTTTTTTTTTTTTATTTATCTAAAAATTAAAAAATATTTAAAAATGAATAAAAAAATATATATTTTATTCATGTATACTGGGCACACCAAATAACATCCAAAATATGTACCTACATGCGAAAAAAGTTCATGTAGGTACCTTTGGACGCACGTGCATAAAATCAAATTTGTCAAATGCTATTCGCAAATTGCCAAATCGCAAATTTATTTTCTTTTCTTTCTTATCCCTATTTTTATCGGGATTGTACAGAATTAATTTGGTCAGAAATGTCTGAATCGTTGGAGAAATTGCCTTTTTCAGTGGTATTTCGCAATTCTTGTTTAAATTAATCTTTTAAAAATTTGAGTATATAAAAACAAGAACAAGAAAAATTCTATTAAAAATATAAATATAACCAAAAAGTACTACATACATATCGTCGGTCTTCTGCCAGAAACACGAATGTGAAATTTTTTCTAAGTAGGATGTCTGCTCTTTATCGGGTATATATTGATGGAATAACAATTAATATTGGTATAAATTCTTGTGTAAACATATATACATACATAATATATACAAATATGTACATAAGCATATATACAAATATTAATTGTTATTATATCAATATATACCCGATAAAGAGCAGACATCGTACTTAGAAAAAATTGCACATTCGTGTTTCTGGCAGGAGACCGACGATATATTCTTATTTATTTTGGCTTTAAATGCAAGGGTAAGTGAAATTGATGATCAATTTGCCACCAATACCATATGATACTCATTCGCACGTACCAATGCAAAAATATACATACATACGTTATACATGTTATTTAGAACTTCAATTGAAATTTCCTGCACTTTATGTGATGACATACATATTTTTAATTTGGAGGGTTTTGAGTTTGGTGTTTTTAAGGTGCGGGAAATGGCGCAACTAGTATATAGAATAATAATAGTAGGTGGTCACCAGCGTTTGCCCTTAAAAAACATCTTCCAAAAAAAGAAATTTTCAAAGCCCCCCCTTGCCGAAATCCTGGATCCGCGCCTGCCGTAGAATAATAAAGAGAGATGAAGAAATGGGCAACAACACAACACAACTCGAGTTAGTGTGTTTTTATTAAATTTTCATTCGCATGTAAAATATACATTGAGTCTGCATATGCCTGTTGGAGCGCCTAAAAATACGCAATAATGCAAATATTTTATGATGTCTTGTCCAGTGCCACAATTTGTGCATATCTATGTATGTTTGTTTGAAGCTATGCAATCATATGCAATGTTACGAGTTCATTTGTGCATGTGCATGTTGACTTTTGTCCGGACAGAGCACATTTGTCTGTCTGTCAGTAAGTAAGTGTGTAAGTACCCACCAAAAAATCTAAGCCTTATTTAAGAATTAAAACAGCAGATTTAAAGGCTTACGATATAAGGCCTGAGAATTATAAGGGTAGCAAATTTGTATGGCTTAAGGCTTAAGAGCACACCTTATTCCAAAAGCTTATGCGCCATGCGAAATAAGGCCTAGATAAGTATTAGAGAGTTAGAAGCAGACAGAGTGAGTGCATAACAGAAGTAGAGCTGCCAGCGAACTCTTTTTTAAGACCTGACTAGCTGGACCCGTGCGAATCTTGCGCAAAAAATAACAAAACATACGTGGCGCCAGTCGGTATGGTTTGTGCTGTCACGCCCATTTTAAAAAACTTATTATTTATTTGGTTTGGTTGAACTTATGGAACTTTCAATGAACTACCTATATGTTTGACAAAGATATCGCATAAAATGTTTTTATTATACATACATATGTATGTACATATATAGATATGTGCATTATATTTTTATATAGTTTACATATATTTTTATGTACATACACATATGTGGTCCCTGCCGACTTGGGTAATTTTTTTCCACACGTTTGCCTTGGCAAGCAAATCAGTGGCCGAAGCTTAATCGATTTATCTGCTACAGTTCCTGAGGTTTGCCTTATAAATCTTTGAAAATTTGCCCCTCTTGGCCAATTTTTTTAAATTTTAGCATATTTCCTCATAACGGCATAAGGTCATTTCATGGATGAAATTCCATCACTCGGGCTTTATTAGTGACTTAATTATCATGTGTCCATACCTATCTCAATTATTTTATGGATACACACGTGTTCGCCTAAAATAATGTGATGTTTACATACAAACATACAGCTGAAGCTTATAAAAGTGTTTTAAAATATACACGACTGTTCAACTACATCTACATTTGAAATTTGTATTTAACTCTGCGCTCTTGTTAGAATAAAATAATTCTGAAGGCATAGTTTAGGCGCAAATCTTTTAGTTTAAATTTAAACATTTTATTTTTGCAAAATACTATTTAAAAAAAGTACCACGCCCAATAAAGCACCGTTTAGCATGCATAGCTAATTTATACCTTTAAAACGATGCCTTACTTATTAATTTTGGTAAATTATGTGAGCAGAAAAAGGGATATTTATAAAACACCAATTAGAAATAATATATATGATATGATTTGTCAACAATAAGCAAACATTTTTGCGGGGTATGTATACATATTTGCTTTACGCTTTTTTTTCTGTTTGACGGCGCAAATGAGCTTGCGACACAGTCAGTTTTTGTTTGTCTTTTGGTTGAGTTTCGCTTGTGTGTATGTGTGTGTGTGCAGAAGCTTAAGCTCATTTATTTAAATTAAAATAAACACTGCAGGACATGGCACGCTCACTGCACTGGCTGACAGGCACTCACTCATTCAGCCACACTCTCTGTATGTATGTATGTACATATGTATGCGTGTGCATGGAAATGCTTTGTCGGTTGTCTAGTCGGCCTGCTGCTGCAAAAGAATGTGAAACTAAATGCAATGCCAACAAAAACAAAAAATAACAACATAAAACAGCTGTTCGTTCGTTCGTTCATGTGCAGCGACAATGCATGTGAATGAGCAAACAACAACATCCATGAGGACAATGGCGCAAGACAAGTGGTTGCCGGCCCTTATGGTTATTGAATAGGTCGTGTTCGGCTCAATTGCTCGTCTCGGTTGTAGCATCACGGGTCGCGCGTATCGCAAGTTGACGGGTCGAGGGTCGACGCGGGTTAGCGGGTTAGCGGCGCCGTTGGCAATACGCGCCATACCCTGCAAAAAAGTGTGCGACGAGTCTCTAAAAAGATTTGTCCGGGAGCGCTCTCTTTCGGGTACAATTAGTCTACAATTGTTCCCAATTGTACCCGAACGGGTACATATGTATACTAATTGTAGACGAATTGTACCCGAAAGGGTATCAAACGGGTACAATTAATCGCACAAATGGATGTGTCGCATTTGCTAACCGTTCGGGTACAATTGTGCGCTTATGCTACCCGTTCGGGTACAAACTGGGTACAATTAGCCTCTTCATAGGACATGCTCAAACAAAAGAGAACACTACCCATATAAAGAGATACAAATGGCTAGTAATCGCATGCTCCCTTGCGAGTTGTCCCGGATGTATCCCGGAGTGATCGCATTTTTTGCAGGGTATTTCCGCAACAAGCCCATACATATGTAAGCAATGCAGATTGCCGACGATGAACTGCACATTGGATTGTAGATAGGCTTTGTTGTTTGTACATATGGATGTGTGTGTGTGTGCGCTTTTATTTCTCTTTTATAACAGCATTTTTTTCCATAGTTGTTTACTTTGCAATCCACAATGCCAACGGCAAATGAGCAGCAACGGCAACAACAAGAGCAACAACAAGCGGAAGAACAAAAGCACCAATAAAAATAGCAGAAACAACACTATTACAATGACTCTTTGCAGTGCAAAAAGAGTTGAAAAAAAATGACTAAACTCTGGCAACACCGCATATTTGTATACCCAGCTGTGGAGTGGAGAACTTTGAATCGAAGTTGCGTATTTGATTGAAATCATGGGAACAGATGTGGAAAGAAACTGTTAATTGAACATTGAATATCTAATGCATCTGCTAATTACCGCAACTGGGTATACAAAGGCAAAAAAAAGTACAAAGTTTGCTTTCTCTTGGCAACGTGTGCAAGCGACGAAAATAAAAGCATGTGAGAAAATATACAAAAAATGGCGACAGCAAGTTGACACAGCGAAAGCAACAACATGAAGAATAGGTAGAACAACTATGCATTTGCCGGTACAACAAGAGCAGGAACAACAAAAACAACAGCAATTACATTGGCAGCAAGTCAAATGCAGCAAAGAACAATTACGATAATTGTAACGTCGAGTCGAGTCGTGACGCGCGTTGGCAGCGATTGCTGCATGTAAACAAATTGTTGTTGGTGGCATGAGCGAAAACAGCAAATACAAGAACAATAGTAATAACAACAATAATATCAACAACAATAAAATATGTACAGAAAAACAATAAGCAGCCAACATTGTGCCAGGCAATAAAAGAAACGGCGAAAGGAAAAAAATGCGAGGAACTGGAAAAAAATTAACATTTTGTCTTTTAAAGAAAGGAAGCGAAGGTGTCGAAGGAGGTGAAGGAGGTGAAGAAGGTGAAGTAGCTGCGGAAAAGGATGTGTGTGTAGGTATGCGGATGTGAGTGGAAATGTTTGAAGAAATTAAAAGGCGAAAATATGCAGTAAAGTAAAGTAAATTCAGTTTATGCACGTGCAAGTTATAGTGACACATAAAACAATATGTACAACAAAAGCAAAAACAAAAACAAAAAATTGCAAATAATTGAAATAAAAATGCTTGTGTGTATGCATGTATGTACATATGTATATGAAGGCATTTAACAAAAACAATGCTAAACGTTTGCGTGAACAAGAAGCGTTAAGCTGCGAGCGATTCAAAAAGCGACTCTAAGTAGCATTTAAAGGGCGGACAATGCAACATCAAACAAAGAAAAAAGTCACAAAAAAAGCAAGGAAGCAAAAACAAGTGCAAAAACAAAAGCAAAAGAAAAACTGCAAGTAGGCTAAAAATGCGATGACAGCGGAATTAAAGCAAGCAATTAAAACAATAATTTAGGTGAAAATGAAACAACGAAAAAAGAACAAAAACAACAAATCAAAGAAATTGTTTATTTTTTTTTTGTAAAGAATGGCACCAGCAGTTTTCATTACATCAAAGAATGCACTCTTTTCTTTCGCACACTTTGACCCAAATTCATTTGGAGCACATGGATTTTTCTGTTTTGGAGCTTCTTCTTTTATTGTTTCTCTTTTTTTTTTTTGCTTCAAACAAGCAGCAATCGATTTAATGTAATTAATTAAAAATAAATAAATCTACAATAAATACCAAATTCGCGCACTTTGCCAGTTTTGCTGAGGAACAAAGAGGAATTGATAGCACATGGAAATTAGCAAATGCTTTGATATTTTCGCAGCAGCCTTCGCTGATTGCAAGAGTTTTTTGATTTGCCTGGAAAGCTTTGAAAGCTGTTTCGTTAGCTAAGCTGTTTATTGAGTCTAACATTAACTTTAAGCCAGGAAGTATCACCCTAATAGATACACAAAATTTCTTCGTGTGAGCGAAGAGCTTTTTAATGTCGGTTTGAAAGCTATAAAAAGCTTGTGCGCGCGTGCATAGGCTGTGATAAACACTGCTTTAAGCAGATCTTGCCTCTAAGTAAAACGCTTCCCTTTACTGTTTCAAGCATCAATAGTCACACATCAAGTGTTGAAGTGTCTTCTTTTTTAGAGTAACGCATGAACTTTGTATATTTGTTGGCAATTTATTTGATGTCAAATGCCGTTCTTCGTTTTATTTCCTCGGGGCCCTCAACCGTATCGTGTTGCTTGCAATTTTCTTCAGAAACTTTCTTTGCTTCCTGTCTTTTTTTCTTCGAAAAGTTTATTGTTTTATTGCGCTCATCTTGCGAAAAGTTTCTTTTTTTAAATATTTACTGTAGTTTAGTTTATTGCAGCTCTTCCCCCAAAGTCAATGTCTTTTTATGCGCGGGATGCGCGCACTTTAAGCGTTTCTTGTTTGTGGCACTTCATGCGTGTTTGGAGGATTTCCTCAACACTTAATTCCCTCAATTTGATCTCGTTCCTTAGCACTTCCTATGGACACTTAGTTATGTAGTGTGTCTCATTGTCCCTCTTAACAAACAGTCTTTCTTTTAGGGTAACACCTGCTCAAATTAGCCTTCACCAAAATGGGTACACTCCATCCGCCTTTTAAAATTACTTCCACGCACATTGCAATCCCCTGCATCTTCTGTGTCTTCTGTGCTGCTCCAGCTTCTAAACTATTTCTTTTATGTCTCCGCAAAGTTTTCTTATGTTGTCTATCGCCCATTAAAAGTTGTGTCGTCGTCCGTGAATGCCTTTTGTTGTTGTTATCTCAGCATATGTATGCGTTTTTGCTTGTATCTATGTATATTTCTGAGGCTGTCGTTATTTTGTATTGATTTGATTAATTCAAAGTTGCATTTGATTTTGCATTTGCCACATCGTTGGCTTACTTGGTTTTGCGTTGGCCTTATTCGCTAAGCAATATTCATACATACAAGTACAAACATACATAAACATGTACAGCGACATGATGCTAAATGTAAATGTATACATACATATATACTATGTACATATGCATGCATATTTATTTTAGTAAATCCCAAGTCAAATCTTGTTTTTTAATGCTCCGATCCTAAACCAAGCTTGAGTAATTTAGTGGTCCCCTTTCAAACAGCGCTATGCGAAATTTTTTCGATTTTGAGTGTTTGATGAATTCCAAAAGTCTCTATCTGAAAAAAGTTGCTCATACGCCTAGGTATGTATGTAACTTCATCCCATCCTAAAAGTTGCAAACGTTTACCTCAATTATTATTTTTTTGAAACATTCAACTTTACTTTTATTGTATTCTCTCCTCTATTATTTCTATTCACCTCCGGATTCGTAACGTGAAATCAACATGGGATTCAACCCAACGACATCATATAGTGGACATTCAACATTATATTCCATGCTTCATTGAGGCTTTTATGTTACCTCTCTTCAAAATAGCCTCTATGAATTTCATTCAATTCACTCCCGTATGTAAGCGAATAACAGAGAACGTAGATGAACAGAGAAGTTGCAACTACGAATTATCGTGGAAGCCAGAGACCCAACAAAATTCTGTTAGTGGATCTGGTAAATAAAAAATTTTAATTCAACACAGCTGGCCGTTAAAATAACAGAAGTAGAGCGAGTTCGTCTGTAGAAAGGAATGTTATATTAAATTTCTGCACATCTGCTGATATGGCTCATTATTCCTCCCATACACCAGTTCCATCGATGCACTAATTTCCCAAAACCACTGGTGTTTTAACTATTTTCTTATCGAATTTGAATTATAAATGAATTAAAAATTAAAAAAATTAATTAAAATTAATTTCAATTTGACTTTACTGGGACTCGAACCTGCGCATCAATGCATTTTCTGTATTAAAAACCATACAACAATGCACCAGTTTGCTACAACCGGTGAGTATTTTTACAATTTCCACATCGATTTTTTAATTATTTTAAAATTTTCGAAATTTTGAAAATGTAAAAATGTTGTCCATTTCATCTTGTTGATGGCCAACCCATCAACCTCATTGATGAGCAACGATCAACCATCTCTATACCTATGCCAATGAAATTTAATTGTCACCCTCTCTGAACAAATAGATGATGCATCAATACATATGTACATATGTACAACTATTGAGCAATAATAAATTGGTGGCTGCATCAAAACCCTCACCATTAATCTTGGTGTTACGGGGCACAGCAGCTGCTAGACTCTGATCAACGAAAATCCTACTGTCCCCCAAACATATCAAAAAACAACAATAACAATATTGGTGTGTACACAAAAGCATCTATTGAATTATAATTTTTTAATACAGAAAGATATGCACATAGAGGCGCAGGTTCGAGTCCCAGAAAAGTCAAATTGAAACTAATTTAAATTGATTTTTTTAATTCTTAAATTTATTTATAATTGAAATTCGATAAGAAAATTTTAAAATTACTTTGCTGTTTTAGGAATTTGGTGCATTGGTGAATGTGAATAAAACTAAGAATATCAGCAGATGTGCACAAATGTAACGTAACATTCCATTCTACAGCGCGCTGCTAATTTTTTCAACTTTTCTCTCAAATCTGTAATTCACCATCACTCAACTCTGGTAACGTTAACAGGATGCAATAAGCAAAAGCAGAAAAAATGCAAAGACACAACTAATTGCTGGAAGTAAAATGAAATCCCCCAAATCGCGTTGCTTTGCTTTTGCTTAACTATACAAGCAAACACGGCTCAGCTGAAAACTGAAGCGAATGAATCGCGTTCTCGTTTTTTACTCGGCTGGCCGAGTTTGCTAATTTACTTTTCGTTAGCAAAAGCAAAGCAAAAGCAAATGCAGCAATAGTAGCTAAGCAATTTCAAACCCTGGTTCAAATTCTATTTATAGCACGGTTGCCGAACTTGGTAATTACCAAAATAGGTTATTTTTTCGCTGTTGGTTTCTTGGTAACTTTCACATCTGTTTGGCAATTTTTATTTTCAAGAAGTTGTTTACTATTTTTGGTATACAAGAAAAATATGGAAGTGATTATAGGACAATGAGAATATTTTGAAGCTCTAACTGTTCATTGTGAATATGCACAGGCAAATAAAGAAGAGCATATCTCCGATTAAAAACTGAAATAGTTTTGCTTCGATACACATAGTACATATTAGTTGATATTTTTTCGTTTAGGCTTCATTTTTGAGCTCTCATGACCAATGTTTTTTTTTATAAGGAAAAAATGTATGTGAAAAATTTATATTTTTGGTAGAAGTTATAAATACATATATGGGCTAATCCTGGGTAACGCACGCGACATTCGTACGCATATAATCAATGATAAAGGAGGGAAACAACGAGAGGATTACATGTTTATTTTATCTAATGCAAAGCACTACCAGAGTACTACATTCACGAGAAAATTTAAGCTGGAGTAACAGTTAAGTTCTGATATACACGCAAATATATAGTGGTAACGCACGCGACAAAAAATAGAAGTTATTTTTTAATGTGTTTGGAAGTATGCAAAATTTAGCGAATTTTGCACAATAACATGTTTACTAAAAATGAGGAAATGAAGTTCGAAGAGTACCTTAGGTTCGTAGATTTACGAAATTTTAAAAATATTTCTCTAATTTTGTTTATGGACTATAATAGTAGTACTCACGCGACAGTAACGCACGCGACAAAATTTCCCAATGAAAAAATATAAAACAAAAATTTTTTTTAATTCTCATTTTTAATGAATTTTTAGCAAAGAATGAATAAAAAAGTACATTTAAAGTATTTTGATAGAATAAGTAAAAAATAACTTAAAACTAGGTACGTTGTACTTTAATTTTTTCTTCGGCGAATAAGCTGTTCGAGCAACCTCAATAAAGTCGCCACCGATAATGTTTGGAACACTTTTCCATAACTTAGAGAGATAAAGTTTGTATCGGAGATGCCACGCCCCCTTTTCCAATAGCTCCCATTTGACATTTTTTATGTCCCTACAAATTTCCAGGGTCCTACCATGAACACTTCCAGAGATATTGAGTATAAAAAATTTGGGGTATATGGGAGGTGCCACGCCCTTTGTTGTAATAATGCTCATCTCTATTTGTGAGCTTGGCATCTCGTTAGTATATCATCCCAAGTTCTAAGCCTTACAAGGAATATTTTCAGAAATACGTATACAGTATGAAAAGTTTTGTTTGTATGGGAGGTGCCACGCCCTTTTAACTTTTTTGAAATTATTTTCCAATAGAACTTTCTCGAGACAATACTAAACTCAACAAAGAAAGAATTATCGAAATCGTTCCATCCGTTCAGGCGTGATGCGATGACCAAGGAAATAGTGATTAATTTTTTTTATATATATAGATTGAATTTTTGCACTTACGGTAACGCACGCGACAAATTTAAAACACACATAAAGTTGTAATATTCAGCTTTCGGACAACACTGACTTTGTTTTTGGAAAAAGGTACACAAGCTTACTTTGTCACTGAAATTTCTTTTTATTTCAAGTGATTTCCTAGGTTTAATAACTATTTATATAGTTTTTTGGTAACGCACGCGACAAAAGGATAAGCGAAAATTTAAAGTAAAAAAACTCCTTTATTATTACTAGCTTCGCAAATTTTATACTCTTATATTAAATTACGTTCTAAGTAGAATGATTAGAGCGTGTAACAATAACATAACTCTCTTTTCAATAAACTAAACCCGCGAAGAAAAAAATGATACTTTGCTAATAAAAAAGCCTTAGTGAAAATTATTTTTTTGGCGATTTCTCAGCCTGAGTTTAAGAACGAATAGAAAATGCTTATGTTTTTCTAATATATACATGTATTATCTTTATTAATAAATACCAAAAAAAAAGGTCGGACCATTTTCAATTTCATGCTCTTGGTTGACTTTTTCAGGATTAGCCCATATGTATATAGATCTATTTCGGTGATCACCACATCCCTGCATCATACTTCTTTTTACTTTTATTCTTGCGTCCGCATAAAACATCCTTTAATGAAAAATTTCACTAAAAAGTTAAAAATAAATAATAGCTTAAAAAAACTAAAAAACACGCTTTAATCTTAAAAATCGTACTAAAAATTGAGAAATAATTTAATTAGAAAGAAAATGATGAACGAAAATATAAGTATTTAAGGAAAAGCGTGGGGGTGCTCAATAATATTTGAACATGAAAATATTCGATTCGTACAACTAGTACAAAAATATACATACCTAGTTGCGAAATTAAACAGTACGTTATATGAAAGTCAAAATAAAAATATTGGTTAAAAACAGCGATCTTAAATATTTTTTGACATACTGAGCACCACCCGACGCTTTTCCTTAAATACTTATATTTTCGTTCATCATTTTCTTTCTAATTAAATTATTTCTCAATTTTTAGTACGATTTTTAAGATTAAAGCGTGTTTTTTAGTTTTTTTAAGCTATTATTTATTTGCAAACAATTACGCTTGAAAAATTAAAAATTTAAAGAAAAAGAAGCACAAAGAGATGTTCTAAACTTTTTAAACAAAAATTATTCGCTCGAGGTGTGAGTTCACACACAGTTATTTATGCAGATAAGGACATAAATATGCATGTGTGTACATATGTATGTATGTATGTACCTGAATCAATGCATGTATGTACATTTCTACGAGTCTATACGTGTTGTTGTTTTGCATTGTTATGCTGCACAACATTAAGTACATTTGCATGTACCTACTTGAATTTTAAGCTCCCATTGAAGCTTGATAAGCTGCTTAGCTGTTAAGTGTTGCTTGGCATTCTTCTATTACCTACTTGGGTATGTACATGTGCATGTATGTATGTATGTACATATGTTGTACGAGTACATTTCATTTTATAAAATGAGTCATTGGATTTTACCATCTTTACGAAGTACATATTTAGGTGCAAGTACGTTGCCAACTACGCGAATTTAATTTTTTTCGTTCAATTCTCTCCTTGCAAATGTCAAGTAATTAGTACTATTTTTGGAGTACTAGGGCAACCCATGGACGAAGTAGAACCGATCGAGACCTTTTCATGTCACGAGGAGAGGTTTGGTGTCTCTTTTGACTTTGGACTGCCGACACAGCACGTTGTGCCAACGAAAATAAAAGTTTTCTCTAACCTAAGCCTAAAATGAATATCATTTAGTTAAATATTTCATATTCAACAAAAAAAAAATATTAAATAACCAGGGGTAAAGTTGCGAAAGATATATGGAAGGCGGATTACCTACATTCTGATTTGCCGGAGTCACGGATTCGCAGGATTGGAGAAGATTGGCCTATAATGTGGTGCAGCAGAGGAGCCTAAGTGTCATATATATAAGTATGGTATCACATTTTTTTTCGTGTGTTAGCACTTAAATACTCCGAATTCAACTTTTTTTAATTAGAAAAAAAAATTAATTCAGAATGAGTATTTCTAAAAGAAAGTAATCGTGTACATAATACGTAAGAACTCTTGTTACGTAAAATTTTTCCAGACACGTGGTCACTTTAGTATTGGAAGCATTGGCTTATTAATTTTTGTTAGAATTCCTCTTCGCTGTATTTGACAGTTCTCTACTACCTCGCGACATGTAAACAATCGCATTTTTTTATTATTCAAGAAAAATTAGAAAAAAAAAAGAATGTTTATATATCTATATAGTTAAAGCCAGAAAGTGAATTTTAACCACGTATAAGCATGTGAAATAGAAAAGAAAAGAAAAAAAAAATGAAATATAAGAAATTCATATTAAAATTTATTGGTGTAAGTAAAAGTTAGGTATATAAAGAAGAATATAGAAAATAAGCCGATAAGGTAGTGCGAAGAAAAAAAAAGGTTATGCGTACACGTAGTCTGCTAGTACAACAAAAAAAAAGATAGGCGCGGGAAAAAAGTGAGGTGTTATGCTTGTTTATGTACATATTTTTATATATATGGTATTAAATAATAATATTTAGCCAGCCGAAAAAAAAAAGAGAATGAACAACAACAACAACGTTTTGGAGGCCTCTACAACGGATAAAATTCGAGCTGCATTACCGACAACATAACGTAAGTCACATTTACTTTTTGTCATACATATATATAAATTTTTATGTACATACAGTGATGCATATAACTATACATGTGTAAATACACATAGGTTTAATTTTCACCGCATTTGTCTTCTATGTACATATATATGTACTTCTGTGTATATATGGATAGTTACATACGTATGTACTTTCATCAATATATGTAACTATATATATATGCATATATACATATGTATATTATTCCTTGCACTTTTCTCGATATACATTTTTCCTTGTTGTATCCTGTGAGAGGAATTTTATCCTCTGGTTTCCAACCACGAAAAACAAAAATACAATTATACATTTATATACGGATATGTTTTTTTTTTCTTCGTAACTTCCCAATTACATTCCTTGAATTTAAAATTGTATGTACACTTTTTAAAGTAACTTGAAGTAATACGTTATATATCATAAGAGATAGGTCGAACATTTGTATAAATATCACGGCTTCATGCCACAAAATTGAAATATTGTTTGGCTTAATAATATAATACAATGGCGCTATTATAACTCTGAGGAGTTTTATGGCCGAGCTTCTCTCCCAATTCGAGGTGTGCTCCTTTTTGTTTTTTCCTACTAATTGGGTGGACCTACAGTTTTATGCCGGCTCCGAACGGCGAATGCATTTTTTGTGAGAAGTTTTTTCATGGCAGAAATACTCTCGGAGGGTATGCCGCCCACTGCCGAGAGGTGACCGCTGCTCTTAAAAAACCCCAATAATTGGATTTTTACTAATTAGAAAAATTTATTTGGCTCGGACCGTGGTTTGAACCCGAGACCTCTGGCATAGCAGGCGAGCACTCTACCCACTGCACCACAGCGGCCACATTGTTTGGCTTAAATTGTTGAATAAATTAAGTACAATGTATTGTTAAACAGAAATTGAAAGTGTCTAAAACTTATGGAGTTTTGGTTGGTTGGTTTGGAGTCAAGGCGGGTAACTAAGGGTTAAGCCTTAACTCTGAATTTTGGGACTTAGTTTACATCTAATAAGCCATGGTAGGGAGGGCAAGGGGCAGCCAATAACAATTTCTGGAGCTGCCGCATAATGGTTTATCGCTGGTTTGTAGATTTTGAGGGGTCAAATAGGGGTTTGTCGTGTTTCTCTTTTAGTGTGCAATTTCTTTTTTTTATTATATCGTTTGAGCAAGCCTTGGTGTCTTGCCACAAAAGCTACGTTTTCGGGACCCTCGCTACTGAAGCTCCGGGCTGATGCCAGTGCACACGCCGTAGCTTAAGAGACGCCATTGCGCAACATCTTCGCGAGGCTGTTGCAACAAGGGTAAGTTCATAATAGAAATATAATAATGTATGTATTTTACAAAAGTCAAAAGGGTAATTTTTATGTTTCGTTTTTATTTTATTTTATTTTCTTTATTCTTTCTTTTTTACTTTTTGCATTTTTGCATTTAAAATGTAAGCCAAGCGTCAAAGCGGAAAATGGTTTTTATGTATTTGTTTTTGTTGTTGTTTTTCTTTATATACTTATTTAGCACTCTAATGGTGTTATGGTAAAGCGCTTGTAAATATGCATTAATTCCTTGAGTGTGTGAGTAATGGGTGAATGTGCGTTTGTATGTTCATTTGAATGTATGTATGTAATCACTAGCGAAGCTTATATTTTACTAACAGGAATTGGCTTTTACCACAAATAAATGGGTACATTAGGGTGGTATCCAAATGTATCTATGCAGACAAATTTTATATCATATCTCCTCAACCTCACGCCCTAGGTCGATGGTAATATAGTCGAAGATACCACATATAAATTTGCGTCCCGATCGGAGACGGTTAGGGGGTGTCACACAGGAGTCAAAATTGTTATTGCCATTAAAGTGATATCTTTGACTGTGCTATTACCGAGGTAGGGAGTGAGACCGAAGAAAATCGCTAATTTGACTTTCAAGTATCACTCTAATGCACACACATGTATGTTTACTCCATCATTATTGCTTCTAAGCTATGCAATCAATTTGCGATATTTAACTGTGAGAATTAATTAATTAATTCCGCTTTTTAATTTAGCGTGAATCGATATTTTCAATGCGAAGTAATAGAAATGGGGGGCAAAAAAAATATGTTCATGTGTACGCTGTACAGACATATGTATGTATGCATGTGTGTGTACAGAAAATCAAATAAACGATTAATTTCAAAAAAGGGGAAAGGAGACATGTAAAATAGTATTGAATTTGATTGGATATTTACTAAAAATATTAAATTTCTAAGTATGCATTTTTGTAGCCCAGAGATTTCTATTCTAATAAAGTTACAAGTCTCTAGGAAGTTTCGTTGATTTTTGAAATTTTTTATGAAAAGAATGAGGTCTTATTTCGGTCTTTCTTCTTTTTGCTAATTAAACTTAACACGTTCCAGCTTCACGTTTCATCAACAAAAAAGGAGGAGAACAACAATTCTGCGAAGCGACTATATTTCGTATTTACTCTACAAAAGTTTGTATACATTTCTTTTCTTATATGTAAAGCAAGTTTGTATGTACTTAGTGTCCAAAAGCATAATAATTCTACGCCAAAAAGCATACTACACAAATGTTTACTCATGTGCAAATTGTTTTTATGTTGGATGTCCCTGTTGGAAAATTAAGCCATTTGCTCTGAAAGTGAACAAAATGTTTAATATGGTGATACAAAAAAAAAGAAAAAAAAAAACAAAAAACCGAAGCAAAATACAATACGCAGTTTTTAAAACAAAAATATATAAACATAAATGTAAATATGTTTGTCGCAAAAATGCCGGAGCACATTAAGCGTATAAGCCTGAGCTTTCCGGTTTTTCTTTTTGCTTTATCTTTTTTTAGATTACTTTTATGCCTTGCAAAGCTTTTTGTTCTAAAGTAAAAATGCATATTCTTTGTGCGGAATTGTTCCCAAGTGTGAGGAGCGGCAGCGTTGATTTGCACCCAATAGGCGAATGTGGAAGTGATTATATACATTCATGGAGTACATAGATGGATGGACATATGTACATTTGGATGTACATACATATGTATATGTATGAAATTGTGATTAGATGAGTAGATGCATACCACATAAAAGTTTATCTTTTGAACAAGGTCTACTAAAGGTAATGGATTTATGTTGTTTATCATCGAATGGGGAGCACTCTGCTGCTTGTAGCGAAAATCGGTTACCTAAAGATTAGCTGTCAGCTGTGGAATGTGAGGCAGTTTTCTTGGAAATGCCAACATTTTATTTATTTTATGCCTTTTGAGAAGAGTCTTCAATGAATCAACCATATGAAGGCGAAGAAACTGCTGAAAAGCGGAAGAACGCTGATAGTAACTTAAGTGCAGCTTTTATTAAAACTAAAATTAAAAATAAAAGTAGAAAAGAATGATTGTAACACAAGTTAATTGGTTTTATAAAGTGGTTAAATAAGTATGTTTGTGTGTTAATGGCTTGTTGTTGTCTTCTTTGCATATTTACATGCTTTCGTAATCATAATTTTTATAATAAAAACAACGAAAACAACAGCAACAACAAAAAGTTGCAAAAGTTTACTTAGCAATTTCATTCAATGCGTTGCTTGTTTGCTTGTTTACTTGTTTGTTTGCTTACAACTTCGTTAGGTGATTTTAAGTGCATCTGCACCTACTTAGAAGAACATGTTTTTATACTCAGCTGTACTAGTACACAGAGTATTATAGTTTTAATCACATAACGGTGGATTGTAACAGAGTGAAATAATCGAGATAGATATAGACTTATATATATCAAAATGATCAGGGTGAAAAGAGAAATCGATTGAGCCATGTCCGTCCGTCCGTCCGTCTGTCCGTCCGTCCGTCCGTCCGTCCGTCCGTCTGTCCGTCCGTCTGTAAACACTCTAACTCGCGCAAAAATTGAGATATTTTGATGAAATTTGAAATGCAGGTTGGTATCGAGACTGGGACGGTTGGTATTGAAAATGGGCGAAATCGGACCATGACCACGCCCACTTTTCCTATATAGAAAATATCGGAAATTTGGTATCTCAGTCACTAATACAGCTGGAGCGATGAAATTTTATCCACGTGTTGAGCTCAGGCCCCTAGGAAGAAATTTGATGACATTTTGGAAAATGGGCGGTGCCACGCCCACTTATTAAGGGTCAAACCTTGCAAGTTTTATATGTCATAACTCAGAAACCGTTGAAGATATATCGATGAAATTTGGTACGCGTGATATACTTACTTAGTCAAATATTTGGACGAAAAATTTCCGAAATCGCTTGAGGGCCACGCCCACTTTTATATATGGCTCTTATAAAGTGACCTAATAAAAACATTTTAAGCGATATCTCTGTCAAATATAAAGATATATCATTGAAATTTTATAGCAGGAGTCCAACTGCGGACATAAAACGAAAAACACAAAAATTTTGGCAAATGGGCGTGGCACCGCCTCTTTTTATAAACAGGAATATACGAGATTTCTGAGCCCATAACTCGACAAATAATTTATATATAATGACTAAACTTGGTGTGTACACTTTTATTACTTGTGGTAATACATGTTGAAAATTTTAGCGAAATCGGTTGACGACCACGCCCACTTTTATATATGGGTATTATAAAGTGACCTAATAAAAACATTTTAAGCGATATCTTTGCCAAATGTAAAGATAATTCATTGAAATTTTGTGGTTTGATTTCTACAATAGACCAGAAACAACAAATAGAAAAATTTTGGAAAATGGGCGTGGCACCGCCTCTTTTTACACAAAGGGATATACGTGATTTCTTAGCCTATAACTCGACAAATAATTGAGATATTATGTCGAAACTTGGTTTATACACTTTAATAACATGTGTTAATAGCCACGCAAAAATATATTGAAATCGGTTTATGACCACGCCTACTTTTTAAGAAAGATATATCTGGAACACTCTTTGGGAATTTGTAACGTGACATCTTTATAACTAGAAGTCAAAAAGGAATGAAATTTTGCACAAAGAATAATATTCATATGCTTAGTTGGATGACTGATAAAAATGTTGAAAATGGGCGTGGCTACGCCCACTTTATGCAGCACTCGCTTTATATAAAGTACACCGTGTTTCCATCAAACGCAAACAAACTATGAAAACATCAGCTGAGTATCTAATGTTCGATTCCACTCGAACTTAGGCTTCCTTACTTGTTATATTCTCGTATGCATGTAAGAGCGCTTCTGCAAAGTGGACTCTTCGGCGCAAGCATTGTAAAGTAATAAATAGATAAATATGTACATATAAAAATGTATAAAGAGGGATTAAAAATTGTTCGCTAGTCAACTGGATTAAAAGAAAATTTAAGAAAAATCTTTAGATAAATTTAAGGAAAATTAAAGTTTGCTTAAACATGTATGTATTTTTATAGAGATTTTGCTTTACTGAAATAGTTTTTACACCGAGAGAAAAGATACTGCTACATAGATCAACGGGATTACGGGTTAAAACAACAGATTCCACAGTTAAATCACATCCAAAGGATATATCTGTTAAATTGACAGACGTTCTTTTGTTTTAACAGTTTTATTGTTGAACTAACTGCTCTGAAAACAAAAAACGCTGTGAATCTAAACAGTTTTGCTGTTAAATCAACAACTTTCCGCAGTTGTAATTTTGTCACTTAAAAATAAATCCCTTTGTGTTCTTACATGGCCATTTATTTCTAACAATTACTTTATAATGTGTATTTTTAGATACTTTTTAAATCTTTTGTTTGCATTTTTCTCTTCATCCTTTCCTCCTTTTTACAGTAACAGATATTAGAGTTAAGTTAACAGTGACTCAGTTATATCAACAAAAATTTCTGTTAATAATTGACAGATAAGTTGTGTTGAACTAGCGTGTGTAGTTTTCAGAAGTGTTTTCCATTTATTGGAAAAGTCAAATGACATAAATTTTTCTCACTGGGAGGGTTACGAGAACAAAATTTTATCATTCAATCTTTGGCTTCGTTGTTTGTGCGAATTTTCAAGCAATTGCTTGCTTTTCCGTATTTTACCTGAATCTGCATATGAGTAGTCCACTTTCAAACAAGGCTATGTGAAATGTTTTCGATTTGGAGTTTTTGAAGAATTGTCTAAGGGTATTTTAAGGTGTATGATATCCATTAAGAATTTATTGCAAATCCCTTCCGTATTCTGAAAAAATAGCATTACTTAAATACGAATACACTTTCAAAGGTCTCAATGATTTTTTTTATACACCTTCAAAAGTCTCTATTTGAAAAAAATTGCCCATACGCCTAGGCACACATTGCTGTACTTATTATGCTGATAAAACTAAACGATACTGTTCCAAAACCAGCTATGCGAAAAGTTTGAAAGGGAACTACTTATATGTATTTGCTAAGATTTGCATGTATATTTGTTTAAAACTGGAGAGTAACAACAATTAATTTTTTTGCTAAATTTTTTAATTTTTTTACATTTGTGTCCTTTTCATTATTATTGTTTTTTTATGAAAATACATACCATACGCATTTGGTTGATAACTATTCTAGTTTAATTACCTTAAAGTGTTTTGTAGCTGGAAATTGTCATTTGTAATTTTACACATGTTTTGTTAGTGGATTGAATTCTTCCTGTTCTAATCTTCTGGTGATCTGCAATGGACAAATGAAAATAGCTAAAGTTAATACAAGTTCCGCTTGTCTAGTATGAATACCTATATAAAGTAATTAATTTAAAATCTAGTAACTTAAAAATACCAATGAGTAAGTCGAAGGTGCAAACGTAGCAATCAGGCAGAGAGTTTATTGCCTCTTGAGCTTAAAGACGTGATTTTAAGAAATGGAGTAACGATTTTTTTTTTGTCAAAAATGCATCAATTCAGCATCTAGATAAATGTAAAAGATGCATAAAAAGTATTTCAAACGAAAAACTATGATTTCCTTCCGTACGACAAAACCTGCGAATATGCGCTACATGTGAAGTAATGCGTGCACGCCATTTGGGAAAAAACAACACTGACAATTATGTATTATTAACCTTTTTTCACGCACGTTTTTTTTTTGTGTTTACGGTTATGTGATTTTTGCTCGTTTTTCCTTCATTATTACATTGTAACACATTTGTGTAATACTTGCACACACACACACTCAAGTACACACATACAAACGCGCATACCAACAAACACTTGAACGTACAACAAACAAGCAGCTGGAATTGTGCATTTTTCATGCAAAATTTATGTGCCTGAAAAGCGCACTCACTCACTCACTCGCCCTCTCGCTCACTAACTCAGTCACACGTGTAAACACGCGCTTACACACTTGAAGTGCGCAAGTATGCACTTGCAAAAGACAAATGGCCAAGTGCAACACTTACGGGGCAACAAAAAATAAATAAAAATAAAAAAAGCAGAATAAAAACAAATGAACACAAACACTGACAATCGCACTCACACTCGCATACAAATAAACCAACAAATGCATGCAAATAAAATGGCAAATGCAAAGCTGAAATGAAAATGTTGTGCGGGTGTGTGTGTTCGATGTGTTTCGATGTGTGTGTGAAGTAATTTTGTAATTAATTGCGCCCAATTTAAAATGTTGCAAAATTAATTTAAAACTCTTCACCCGCAAAAACACACACATGCACATATGTACATACATACATATATGTATATACAGAGATGTATTTTATAAGTACATACATATAGTTATGCAAATAAAAAATGTGCATTCGCATTGTACAAGTGTGCACGTCAGCAAACAAATGAGCAAAAGTGTTCACGCACACAAACAAGCGCATACATGTGCAAACATGCAAAAGAATTCATTCATTCATTCATTCATTCAGAGCGCAGCATTTGCATATGCAAGTGCCGTTTGCTTGCGCTTTTTTCTCTTGTGCCATGCAATTTACCAAACAAGGAATTCAATGAAAGAAATGCAAAGTGCCAAATGCAAAATACAAAATGCACAAATAACAACAACCAAAACAGCAACAACAACAACAACAACATGTGAGTGTCGATGAATGGTGCTAACTCACACTTATGTATATATACAAAAATGCATATGCAAATAATAAAAAAAATTAAAAAAAAAAAAACTGACAGAAATGCAAAGAAGAATTGCGAATGTCTGTGTGCGTATGTGCGTTTGTGTGTGTGTGAAATGTGCGTGCGCAGCATAAAAATTGCAACATTGAATAAGACGACCACCAACAAGCCAGGATGAGCCAACAACAATAATAACACGAACATATAGTTGTTGCAATTATGATAACAACAACAACAACAAAATATAAAAACTGTTAGCGCCAACTCAGAAGTGCAAAAAGATGCATTAAAGCCGACACGTATGTAGCCTATAGATACGGAAGAGGAAGAAGATGAGCAGTCATAGAGTAGGTACATATGTTCAGAGATGAGGAGGAGCGCCCTAGAGGAAAGCTTCAGGTTAGAGTTAGTATTTATAATAGAGGCCTCTTAGTGCGCTTCTGCGGGTAATTCTAAGCTGAAGAATGATGAAAGAAGAAAGAAGCAAACATTCAAACTAAATAAAACAAAGTAAAAATTACTGCATGAAAACAAGACAAAACGACAAAAAACAAGAAATCGTCGACAAAAGTGGGCACTTTTGGTTGCTCAATTTCAGCGCACACACACTTCCGTGGCGCAAGGCCTAAAAGCCCCCCCTCCCCCCAAGCGAAATGGGCGAAACGATGCGAGGACGGTGCACAAACAGAAAAAGCAAACAAAAAAGCGAGGGTGTTGTGGGTTGAGTTGCGCCGTTTCGGGGGCAAATGAAGTGACAGTTTTAGTTGGATAAAAGTGCAGAGTTGCGTTGAGAAGAGAGCAGGTGACAGCGACAATGACAGCGACTGCGACGGCAAAGTTGCCAGCAGCAATAAAATGCATTAAGAGATGCGAAAGAAAATGGAATGGATGTGAAAAGGTGGGGGGAAGTAAAAACCTTTATTCATTTCAAGTCTTATTTCTGAAAGATACATTTTATAACCAGTTCGGCTGTTACATAGTGTTTTTTTTTTTAAAGAATAGTGTTATTAGGTGGGTTTTATCGAACGCAGAGGTAGGGCTCAGTCTGTCCAAGGTCGAGTAGAGGTCACACAAACTCCCACTCAATAAGAGCATTATATGGTGAATAAGAATAAGAGCATTAAAGGTGTTGAGAGGGCAGAGGATTTCCGTAACGAAAGATTGAGATGGTGAGACGAGGAAGGAGAGGCTTATAGACGTGGAATGGGTGGCTGGCAGCGGCTGGTATCGGATATTCTCGGAGGAGGTTGAGCGGCAATGGATACAGCTATCTCAGAGCGGCTGAGAGCGGTTAGTGGTCTTAGTAGCAGGCGGAGACTAGCGCGGGTGAGAGGGGAGCAGTATCAGACGAGCCCATAAAGTGGACAATAAACATGTACATTCTTGCCTAAAATAATGATTATTCTCAATTAAAAATAAATAAAAGCGCAATATTTTGAAAGAATATGACGAGCGAGAGGAGTTTCTTGCTGTTTTAGCTCACTATTGGGTATATAGTATTTAGTTTTATCTGTGCCTTGGAGTTTCTTGGGATTTTACTTCTATTTCTGCTCCACTCTCTTCAACACTTTGTTTTCTAGGCATTAATATGCAAATGTTTTCACATAAACACACACACACGCAGGTAAAGTGCTGGATTTATACATTTTGTTCACATGTTTGCATGTATGTAACTATTTTTTTTTCATAAGCATGTGTGCATACCTGAAAATGGCTATTCATAATTTTCCCCATATGCAACTAAAAGCAGCAAGCACGAATGAAAAACAAAAACAAAAAGTAATAAGAATAATAATAAGGCAAAGAAAATATGTTTGTTTGTTTCAGGTTGAGTGGCGCAGGAAAACAAAAAAAAAAAAAAACAAAATGCGAAGCGCAGCCATCATCATTTAGGCGCGCACCCAAATGAAGCGAACGGAGGAAGGAGCGAACGAACGGGCGCCAGCCAAGCAGTGCAAGCAAAGACATGCAAGTCTGTCTGCCTGCCAAGCCAAGCCGGGCCGAGCTAAGCTGCATAAGCATTAATGTGCAGCAACAAAAAAAAACCTAAAAAAAGAAGAAGAAGCAGAAAAAGGAAAGAAAGCAAACTAACAAGTGTCACTTGCCAGAAGAGACACAAATGAATGAGCCAAATGAACGACGAAAGAACCAATGAACAGACAAACAAAAACAACTAACAAGCTCGAACTTGGCAAATTCAATAGACAAATGCGATAAAAGCAAAAAATAACGATGTTAGAGGAAATCAGCGAGTGAGTGAGTGAGTGAGTTGGGAATGGCGGAAGGGGTTGCGAAATTATTTCAAATAAATAAAGTTTATTAATTCAAGGCAAGAAAATTAAAGCAAATAAAATTAGAATCGAAATTGAAATTAGGTTGAGGATTTGTTAAGTAGACTCAATATAATTTCATCAAGGATGAAGGAAAATGCGATGTAAATGTGTTAGGTATGTTTGCACTAGGCAGTTTAAAGTTAATAAAAATGTTGAAAGCTAATGAGTTGTTGTAACATTGTGAGTGGTTTGAATCATGGTTGGCCAGGTAATTTGACTAACGAAGGAAAACATAACGGATAACAGAGTGATAAACAACTTTCCCAGAATGACGAAAAATAATGCTTTTATATAATCAAACCAAAATTGATGTTCGAAATTCATTCCAAGCTACATTTGAAAATAATGCACTTAGTTTTATGGGTGTCAAACTGAGCCAAAGTGATCTAGCTGTGGACCACAGTGAGCCAAAAGGAGCCACTGGCTGGCCATAATCGGTTTAAAGGATTTTATTACAGGCTCAAATGCGTCAGACGGGCTAAATCGAGTTGAATAATTTCATAATTTCTTTCTGGAGAAGAAAAGTTGGGAGGAAGGGAGCTGTATAAGAGATAACGGGGAGAGAAAAAGTTATTTCTTGAAAAGGAAAGAAGCAAAGAAAACGTATTACAAATACATGCATGTTCGGCTGACAGTATTCCCAGCTTCTAGCGAAGGCCGGACAGGTGCAGAGAAAATGTTCCATCTGGACGTTGTCTTCCTTCAGACAAGACAGGTATAATGAGCTCTCGATGATGCCTATGGTGGACATATGCTATCCCCATGGATTGTGTCGTGTAATCACCCCCACAAGGGCCCGAAGCCCCTTTTTCTCTACTCGAGGAGGAAGTTCTCGACTTGCCTGTTAGGCTTTTTCAAAATTTCCCTCATGGAGTCCCTGATTTACTTCACAGTGTTCGCTATACTTGGGCCTATGATTGGCAGCGGTCCAGTTGGTTGTTCATCTGATCCGCAATTTGCCAATCCATCGGCCATTTGCTTAAGGTACTCACATAAAAAACTGCATAGTTTATTTTTTTCTTTTCCAGCAAACTCTGCATAAATTTTTTATAAATATTCCTTTTGGTACATATTTTTTTTACATAAATTGTAGTTGACGAGCAAGCACAAAAACAGATTTAAAGTAACTAATCTTTTGGAAAATAGGCGTGTCATCAACATTTTGGTTTTGTTAACTCTCGCACGCTCGTTTTGTTGGTTGGTTATTTGGTTATCTCATGCAAAATACGATTTATGTTTGGGATTTATGTGACTTCAGCATTAATCCAGTTTTTATTAACAGCAATCATATTGGCAATTTACATAAACAATTTTAAAATTATATTAAATTACAGCAAAACTGTTGCACATAAATATAAATGAAGAAGAAAAAAAACACAAAAATAAAAATCGCATACCTACAAACCGAAAGAAAAAGCAAATATTACAATCAAATATGTAGTGCTTTTGCATAAATACATATGTACACATAAACACATACATATGTACAGTGGCGAGCATTAATAATAATAAACCCAACGATTTCCCTCCACCCACCCAACCGCACGAGGGGCGCATCCGCATGACGTACGGATGAATGTTTCCCACTTCTGTGCTTATGTGTTCATAAAATCTAATCCAAGCGCCTAATTTCAACCAAATTTTTTTTTATTAATTAGCATATATATTATTTTAATAGAAAACATACAAAGAAATTTAATTCCATCTTGATTACCACGTTTTTCAGGGCGAAAAACTCAAACATCCACATTCATCCAATTTTGCTCGTGAGGAAATAAATTATTTGTTATGGAGTAATATTATTTCCTCCGTAGCCCCTTATATTTTGGGGCTGTTTTAATGTGCGTTGGCATGCTTTCCTTTAGTTCTGCTATGGTTACCCTTGGTTTCTTGGCCCATTCGTCCTCAACTCGCGGCCAAAATTGATTAAAATTTGTGGGAACTTTTTCGTACACAGCCATCCTCTTTTTTAAAAATCCCATAGATTTTCGATGGGATTAGGATCTGGGCTTTGGGCAGCCCACTTTATCACACAAAATCATTGGCTAGATAACCAGTTTCGCATGATTTTCGCCTATTTTTGGGGTTACAGCCTTGCTAAAATAGCACCTCGTCTTCGGAATATGCGCTTATTCCGGCGAACTCAGGCAAATCTATTCTTAAAATATGGAGATAATCTTCCTTTTTCATAGCTCCACCTATTTTTATTAACGGATCAAGTTTCCATCAGGTGAAACCGCCCCAACCCCTAATATTTCCTCCACAGTTTTCTTCGCTTGGTGCCTTTGGAGTGTTTCATGTGGCCAGTGCCAAAAGTATTGTTTTCCATCCGACTGGAAGCAATTTATTTTTGTTTCGTCTGACCATATAACTCTTCTCCAGTCTGATAGCAAACAATACTTTTGGCACTGGCAACATGAAACACTCCAAAAAGACCAATTAAATAAAGCTGTAAAGCATGGAGAGGGCAATTTTATGGTTTGGGGCTGTATAACCTCATGGAAACTCGATCCATTAATAAAAATAAGTGGAGCTATGAAAAAGGAAGATTATCTTCATATTTTAAGAATAGATTTGCCTGAGTTCGCCGGAAATAACGCATATTCCGAAGACGAGGTGCTATTTTAGCAAGGCGGTAACCCCAAAAATAGGCGAAAATCATGCGAAACTGGTTATCTAGCCAATGATTTTGTGTGATAAAGTGGGCTGCCCAAAGCCCAGATCCTAATCCCATCGAAAATCTATGGGATTTTTAAAAAAGAGGATGGCTGTGTACGAAAAAGTTCCCACAAATTTTAATCAACTTTGGCCGCGAGTTGAGGACGAATGGGCCAAGAAACCAAGGGTAACCATAGCAGAACTAAAGGAACGCATGCCAACGCACATTAAAACAGCCCCAAAATATAAGGGGCTACGGAGGAAATAATATTACTCCATAACAAATAATTTTTTTCCTCACGAGCAAAATTGGATGAATGTGGATGTTCGAGTTTTTCGCCCTAAAAAACGTGGTTATCAAGATGGAATTACATTTCTTTGTATGTTTTCTATTAAAATAATATATATGCTAATTAATAAAAAAAAAATTGGTTGAAATTAGGCGCTTGGATTAGGATTTATGAACACATAAGCACAGAAGTGGGAAACATTCATCCATTAATGCTCGCTACTGTACATTAGACCGTATCGCAAAAAAATAAAGTTCCCCGTACGCCCCCGCATATGATGTCTTTTTGGATAACATTTCCGGAAAAGTTTTTTATTTTTTTTGGACACCGCTAGATGTCGCTAAAATTTATATTTCTCATATCTTCGGTATTTATTGTCCGATCTCTAAGTTTAATACACCAATCTCTTTGGCTTGAAGGGGCGGCTTATACTATGGAATATTATTAGCCCTATGTGCGCCATTGGGGTCACTACCACCCAGTACTTAGTTTATACAATCCTAATGTACCTTTTTTATGTCTGCATGTTAAACGTGGTCAAAAATCATTAACCTTTTGCAAAATAAGTATTTCGATAGCTTGAGCAGAACCCGAAATAAAACACGTTCAACATTCCGAGGAATAGGTATAGGTTTTTCGGTTCCTTTGGTCTTTTAGGTTAATTTTAAAGAAAAATTTTCTGAGGAGACCCCTAATAAAATTTTATGCCAAATAATTTCCTTGAACATTTTAACCCTCTAGCGACCTTAAAAATACTATTTTTCCTGATTTTGAAAAAAATAGGGGTCAAAGTAACCCTTTATTGGCGGTGCTAGAGGGTTAACATGTTCTAGAAAATTATTCGCCATAAAATTTCAGTAGGGGTCTCTTCAGAAGAAATCTTTGTAAAATGAATCTAAAAGACGCAAGGAAGCGAAAAATATATATTCCTGGGAATGTTGAGCGCGTATTATTTCGGGTTCTACTGAAGCGATCGAAATAATCCTTTTGCAAAAGATTATTGATTTTAGACTACGTTTAACATGCAGCCATAAAAAATTGCATTAGGGTGGTATAAACTAAGTACTGGGTAATAGTGACCCCAATGGCGCACAAAGGGTTAATAATATTCCATAGTATAAGCCGCCCCTTCAAGCCAAAGACATTGGTGTATTAAACTTAGAGATCGGACAATAAATACCGAAGATATGAGAAAAATAAATTTTAGCGACATCTAATGTCCAAAAAAAAATAAAAAACTTTTCCGGAAATGTTATCCAAAAAGACATCATATGCGGGGGCGTACGGGGAACTTTATTTTTGCGTCCCTATAAGGCGAGACGGCCTAATGTACATATGTATATAGTACATATGTACATATCGCCCGTTTTATGCAATAGGGATTTAACTCGAAATTTTCGATTTCTGGGATTTTGCCATATATTTCAATAACTGGTTAGTGCCTTTGAGTCTAGTCTTATAAAATACTCAAAAAGATAAAAATGGCGGAAATATAAGTGATTTTTGATTTGAAATTATAAAACTTTATTTGCGTTTTCCCAAAAAAATTTTTTTTTGAGTTAAATCCCTATTGTATAAAACGTGCGATATATGTAAACTCCATATCCTTTTTCTACGGCAGCAGAGCAGCAAACATCCAGCATCTGCCTCTACATAAATACATATATTTGTTTGTACATATTTTAACGTTTTTTTTTCTAGCCACACGTTCATTTCTGCCTGCGCTTTTGGCTGTATTTGTCGTTGTTGTTGGTGTTTCTGCTGCTGCCACACGCAATTCTCGTAAATTTGAAATTATTTAAATGTAAACATGCACAAACACACCCACACATGCACACACAGCACAATCAGATCGCAGTAAATCCTAAAAAAAGATATGTATGATATCATTTGCATATACATACATATGTATGTATTTATGTGTTTGTTGGAATGTGTGTTTGCTCATACAAAAATGTTACTCATACGTCACGCGTCCCAACAATATATTTCCTATGAATTTATGCTTATGTATGCACATTAGGGCGGGTCGATTTGTAGGAAAAAAATAACATCGCGATCATGATTATTTGGCTCACTTCAAGCATTTTTGCCTAAAAAACCATATGTCCAAAAAACGAATTTCGAAATTTTCTGAAATAGATTTTGAATTCTCTGAAATACAGCTGGAAATCAACTAGCCAAAATGTGTATCTGGTGGTTTTTGGGATCGAGGAATCCATTTTTGGCATTCACTTCTTTTTTTATAGTAAAAATGGCTGGCTCGAAATTCATTTTAAACCTACACTAAGAAAAAATTGAACCAGAAATTGGTTGATAGTACTATTTTCACATTTGAAAGGGAATCAACCACAGTTCTGTTTAAAATTACATTTTTGATTTTTTGCGATATTTGATTTTAGACAAAAAAAAAACAAGACATTGGTCGAAATGGAATAAATGTAAGTTCTGTTAAATATTACAATTAATTTTTTTTTAATTTTGTTTTTCATACGAAACAATCAGCATTGTAATATTTATCAAGACTCTGGTTGAATTCCTTTTAAATGTGAAAACAGGAAAACAGTTCTTTTTCTGAGTGTATGGTTTCTTGGGCAAAAATGATTGAAATGACCCAAATAATCATAATCGCGATGTGCCTTTGATGCAAAAAATTTGACCCGCACTAATGTTCATACTTAGCTACATATCTATCTATATATATGTATAAATTCGTATGCTACAACATACATATGCACATAGGTTTTCTGCGTGTGGTAGATTACATTGTTATTGTTTCATTGTTGTTGTTCATTGTTTCATTGTTTATCCCTCCGCTTTTGTTGATTTGCATTTTTTCCACTATAGCATTTTCGTATTATTTTGGAGTGACATTTCAATATACAAAGTATTTATTTAGAAAGACACTCCAACAAATAATTTTTATTCCTTACAAAAGCACTACTTCCGATATTTCTGCTCGTCCTGCCTAAAATGCTGTTCATTTTGACTACTCGCTTGAGCATAAAGTAACTAAAAGTGCTGGAAGTCACATTCAACAAGCTTTAGCTTTCACAAAAAGCCTTTTAATATGTGTGCCTAGACAAACATACACAAACAAACACAAATCGATGCATTTTAAACAGCTGCTTCCATCTCTCTTTTTTTTTTAAATTCCAACTTTTCTAATTTCCAATTGAGCTTTGCTGCGGTTTTTTGTTTGCTTTCCTCGATACAAATTAATTATTTATAAGCTTTATGACATATTTCGAAACTTAATTTAACTTGTCGAACACATACCAACAACAAAAACAGTAGTGTTATCAATTCCGCAAAGTTTCGGTAATAAGCCGATTTCTGTGAAAATTATAATCGAAATAAGTCTTTGAAATGTAAGCAAACATCTTTTGAAAGCAAACCGCAATATGTTCGCCATTTCATTGAAATTCCCCCCAACACAGACACAAAGACTTACGTTACATGAGCCTTACAACCTAAGCGTGTTCTTCGTCTTCATGTTCATCTGCCGTGCCAGACACATCAATGAATGTGAGGAGGAGAAGGAGCAGGAGCAGGAGCAAGTCGCCAGGTAGGCCAGAAAGCGAGACACCAAACGTGGGTTGAGTGAATGAATGAATGAATGAGCACAGCAATCGCTTTGCGGTGAGCGGCAAAGTGTTTGAACGAGACTGAGGTTGCGCTTCTAGTGGTGGCAGAAGTGGGAGTGGAAGGCGTGATAGACAGATATGCGCAACACTCTTCTAAGTTGCCTTTTACATCCTGGAGGATGCTTTGATGTTAACACTCTGCCTTTCTTTCCTTCGCTGGCTGGAGGCTGACAGCTTCTTAGTCTGACATTGCTCCTTTGCCAGCTGGCAATACTTACAAACATACTTGCGTATTATATAT
The DNA here is from genome assembly GCA_960531455.1 of Urophora cardui. NCBI lineage: Eukaryota > Metazoa > Arthropoda > Insecta > Diptera > Tephritidae > Urophora > Urophora cardui. The sequence continues at coordinate 159,785,654 of OY482672.1, read as the reverse complement.
ATTATATTAAGATGAAGTTGGCGATAGACATGGCGATGGTGATGTAGATGGTGCAGTGAAATAACGCCCGTGGAATTAACGCCCGCGGGCGTTATTTCCCAAAAAAAGGAAATAACGCCCGTGGGCGTTTTTTCCTTTCTTGGAAAAGAAATAGCGCCTGCGAATAAAACGAAATTAAACCCGTGGGTTTTATTTCCATTCACAAAGGGAAAGAACGCCCGCGCGCCCTATTCGGCGATATGGGCTTTATTTCCCTTTCGAAAGGGCAATTAAGCCCGCAGACGGGGTTTTTTAAATATGGTGTATTAGTGGGAAAAGCGCCGCAGGCGAAAAATTGGAATAAAAAATCGCGCGATTTTTAATTCCAATTTTTCGTTTTTTTTTTTAAATATGCTGTATTATTATTGGGAAAAGCGCCGCAGGCGAATCAAATAAGTAATCCCGAAAATAAGACATGTGACACAGAAGACATTGATGTATCCGAAATGGATTGTTCTGACTATGAAGAAACGGCAGACAATTTTGGGAGAGTCAAAGCATGTTGTTGTGTGTTATTTGTTTTATCAAGCCACGCGATGTTCTCTTAAGCCCATGCAATCACTTTAAATTGTGTGCGGATTGCTTTGGAGAGCACAGTAAGGTTGCAATTGTAAATGGCAATATAAATATTTTGTGCCCGGTTTGTCGTCAAATTGTTGAAAACTCTATAAGAGTATTTGTTTAGATTGTGGTCTGAAAGTGCCAATATGTATGTGATGAAGTTTTATTTATTTTGATTGAGTATTTAAATATTTACTTACTTACAGACCTTGAAAATTGTTACTAATAATTGATTATAGAAATTTACTGAAGCTTTGTTTATTTTGATTGAGTATTTGAATATTTAGAAGGGGATTTAAAAAAATATAAAGAATCGAAAAATTGGAATTAAAAATCACGCGATTTTTTATTCCAATTTTTCGCCTGCGGCGCTTTTTACAATAATAATACACCATATTTAAAAAAAAAACCAAAAATTGGAATTATAAATAGCGCGATTTTTTATTCCAATTTTTCGCCTGCGGCGACTTTTTCCCTAATACACCATATTTAAAAAAAGCCCGTCTGCGGGCTTAATTGCCCTTCCGAAAGAAAAATAAAGCCCGTGATCAAACGAAATAACGCCCGCGGGAATTATTTCTTTTTCAAGAAAGGAAAAAACGCCCGCGTGTGTTATTTCCTTTTTTTGGGAAATAACGCCCGCGGGCGTTAATTCCACGGGCGTTATTTCACTGCACCGATGTAGATTGAGTTGCAGGTATTGAGGTGTTTTTCGCGGTGCAGTGAAATAACGCCCGTGGAATTAACGCCTGCGGGCGTTATTTCCCAGAAAAAAGGAAATAACGCCCGCGGGCGTTTTTTCTTTTCTTGAAAAAGAAATAGCGCCTGCGAATAAAACGAAATTAAACCCGTGGGTATTATTTCCACTCAGAAAGGGAAAGAACGCCCGCGCGCCCTATTCGGCGATGTGGGCTTTATTTCCCTTTCGAAAGGGCAATTAAGCCCGAGACGGTTTTTTTTTTTTAAATATGGTGTATTAGTGGGAAAAGCGCCGCAGGCGAAAAATTGGAATAAAAAATCGCGATTTTTTATTCCAATTTTTGGTTTTTTTTAAATATGGTGTTTGTTTTATTGGAAAAAGCGCCGCAGGCGAAAAATTGGAATAAAAAATCACGCGATTTTTAATTCCAATTTTTCGTTTTTTTTTTAATATGGTGTATTAGTATTGGAAAAAGCGCCGCAGGCGAATCAAATGAGTAATCCCGAAAATAAGACATATGACACAGAAGACATCGATGTATCTGAAATGGATTGTTCTGACTATGAAGAAACGGCGGACAATTTTTGCGAGAGTCAGAGCATGTTGTTGTGTGTTATTTGTTCTACCAAGCCACGCGATGTTCTCTTAAGCCCATGCAATCACTTTAAATTGTGTGCGGATTGCTTTGGAGAGCACAGTAAGGTTGCAATCGTAAATGGCAATAGAAATATTTTGTGCCCGGTTTGTCGTCAAATTGTTGAAAACTCTATATGAGTATTTGTTTAGATTGTGGTCTGAAAGTGCCAATATGTATGTAATGAAGTTTTGTTTATTTTGATTGCGTATTTAAATATTTACTTACTTAGAGACCTTGAAAATTGTTACTAATAATTGATTATAGAAATTTACTGAAGCTTTGTTTATTTTGATTGAGTATTTGAATATTTAGAAGGGGATTTAAAAAAGTATAAAGAATCGAAAAATTGGAATTAAAAATCACGCGATTTTTTATTCCAATTTTTCGCCTGCGGCGCTTTTTACAATAATAATACACCGTATTTAAAAAAACCAAAAATTGGAATTAAAAATCGCGAGATTGTTTATTCCAATTTTTTGCCTGCGGCGCTTTTTCCAATAATAATACACCATATTTAAAAAAAAAACCAAAATTTGGAATTATAAATCGCGCGATTTTTTATTCCAATTTTTCGCCTGCGGCGACTTTTTCCCTAATACGCCATATTTAAAAAAAGCCCGTCTGCGGGCTTAATTGCCCTTCCGAAAGAAAAATAAAGCCCGTGATCAAACGAAATAACGCCCGCGGGAATTATTTCTTTTTCAAGAAAGGAAAAAACGCCCGCGTGTGTTATTTCCTTTTTTTGGGAAATAACGCCCGCGGCCGTAATTCCACGGGCGTTATTTCACTGCACCGATGTAGATTGAGTTGCAGGTATTGAGGTGTTTTTCGCTACTAATTTATTTTATTTTATGTTACTTCTGAGTTTAATTAGCCTGCGGCTTGGCAAGCGACTCAATCGACTGCCGCAATGCCACATTATTTTGCGCCGCAGACATGAAACGCTGCTTGTGCTAATGGCATGTACAATTTTGTAAAAGAAAAAAAACGAGGCTATTTAAAGCAAGTCCATGTGAAGTAAGTACATATGTATGTATGTATATGTATGAAGTGAGACCCCGACCATGACCTAAGCCACAAGCAGCAAATTGCAACGTCAAGACTCAGAGTGAGCGAAAAGGGCTTTGTCGAAGCGTCCAAGAGCAGTTGCTTGATTTATATTTGAGAAAAGCTTTTAGAACCATTGGCTTATTACTCTAAGTTTTAGAAATGTTATAAAATACATTCATTGCGTGCAAATCACGATTGACAATGTTTTTTCATGTAATTGAAATGAATGATAATTGATATTGAAATTTAAAAAAAAACGCCATTGCATTTTCACATTTTTTCTCATTTAACTATACCGTTCCAGGCGATTTTGAGCTGCGAAAATAGCAAGAGGAATAGTCATAGTATTTGGTGGTGAAGTCGCTGCCCCTACCGCGAGCCACTGTCTGCATCTGGAACAAGTTCTTTGATGTTGCGAATGCATAAATGCACTAAATTAATTGACTAAGAAAAATTTTATTTTTTCTACACATAAGAAGCACTGAAAATGAAACAGCGGAAGGTAATATGCATATAGAAAGTGAGATTGAGTGAGCAAGAAGAGTAGGAAAGTTGGAAAAAAGACTGCAATTTAAAAAAAAAATATCAACACTCTTTCTAATTTGCTTAATGATAGTTTGCTGGCGGCAGTTGAAACAATGTTATTAGTTCGCTGGCCGTGTGTCGTGAGTGTTTGCTAGAAGAGGAGAGAGACAGAGGAACGTTGTATCAATGTGAGTGCAGAGTTGTGTACGAGTGCATTGAGTATTGATTGAGTAAATTGAATGAAGGCAAGGTAAAATAATTTGCTTTTGATGTGTTACTTATTATGCTACCATATGCATAAATACATATACATATACATTAATACATACAAACATACATACTTAGTATGTAGATATATCGTCCTTCTATGCATACACATGCGCTTGATTTGATAAACCTTTCAATGCGTTCTATGTGTAGAGAATGGGATCTACATGTAAAGAGACCACTACTTCTTGCATCAAATTATTTGCATTGTATAATATTAAGAATCAAATTAATGGATTTCTCTTATAAAAATCAGTGATTGTTGAATTTAGACGTTTTAGTTAGATTTTAAGTAAGCTCCTTATATTTTTTCTGATATACATACATAATACACACCAGCGTAATAAAGTAATTTGTTTGCTTAACAAGATCCCATCAGATACGTGTTTTAATCAAACACTAAAAGAAGAAGAAGAAGCAATTTCTAATCTTTGCACACTTAAAGCCCAAGCAAAATCCCGTGTGTGCTCTTCTGATAAATTTTTCTTTCACACTTCTTGTTTTTTTTTTTGTACGCAGAGCAAACAAGTGCTAAGTAGATTAAATTTGCTTTGGATTAGAGTAAATAGAAATGGCAGTTTTATATACCCGGATGTGCTAAAAGGCACTTAAGTCACAGAATAAAACAGGAGTGAAAGAAAGATTAAAAAATAAAAAATGAAATATAAAGGAAAATGAAATGAAACAAAAATGTGACAGGAATGAAAGAGAGAAATGAAACTGGAAGGAAATAAAAATGAAACAGAAATGAAACAAAAATGAAACAGAAAAGAAATAAAAATGAAAAAAAAAAATGTAACAGAAATTAAACGAAAATGAAATAGAAATAAAACAAAAATGAAACAGAAAAGAAGCAGAAATGAAACAGAAATTAAACAGAAATGAAATAAAAATGTAAAAGAAATAAAACAAAAATGAAACAAAAATGTAAAAGAAATGAAATAAAAATGTAAAAGAAATTAAACAAAAATGTAACAGAAATTAAACGAAAAAAAAAACGAGAAATTAAACGAAAATGAAACAGAAATCAAACAAAAATGAAACAGAAAAGAAACAGAAATGAAACAAAAATGTAACAAAAATTAAACAGAAATGAAATAAAAATGTAAAAGAAATGAAACCAAAATGGAATAAAAATATAAAAGAAATGAAACCAAAATGAAAAAAAATGAAACAGAAATGAAACAAAAATGTAAAAGAAATTAAACAAAAATGAAACAGAAATCAAACACAATGAAACAGAGATGAAACAGAAATGGAACAAAAATGAAACAGAAATGAATAAATTAAACAAATATAAAACAAAGATGTAAAAAATCGGCTCTTTATTTTAAAAAAGATTAATCCAGGAAAACAAGCTAAGCAAAATAAATTTCCCTTTCTTTTATTTGTCTAAACTCAAAACTGGTTATAAATTATTGCTTCCAGCACAACTGAAAATTCTTTTACTCGTTAGGCATTACTTTACTTCAACATCAACACACAAAAAATAAAGAAAAATGAAAATCAAGTAAATATTACCAATTCGAGGCGCCCCAATCAAAGAGTGAAAGAAAGATAAAAAAAAATGAAATATAAAGGAAAATGAAATGAAACAAAAATGTGACAGGAATGAAAGAGAGAAATGAAACTGGAAGGAAATAAAAATGAAACAGAAAAGAAATAAAAATGAAAAAAAAAAATGTAACAGAAATTAAACGAAAATGAAATAGAAATAAAACAAAAATGAAACAGAAATTAAACAGAAATGAAATAAAAATGTAAAAGAAATGAAACCAAAATGAAACAAAAATGTAAAAGAAATTAAACAAAAATGTAACAGAAATTAAACGAAAAAGAAACCAGAAATTAAACGAAAATGAAACAGAAATCAAATAAAAATGAAACAAAAAAGAAACAGAATTGAAACAAAAATGTAACAAAAATTAAACAGAAATGAAATAAAAATTTAAAAGAAATGAAACCAAAATGAAACAGAAAAGAAACAGAAATGAAACAAAAATGTAACAAAAATTAAACCGAAATGAAATAAAAATGTAAAAGGAATGAAACCAAAATGAAACAAAAATGTAAAAGAAATTAAACAAAAATGTAACAGAAATTAAACGAAAAAGAAACCAGAAATTAAACGAAAATGAAACAGAAATCAAATAAAAATGAAACAGAAAAGAAACAGAATTGAAACAAAAATGTAACAAAAATTAAACAGAAATGAAATAAAAATGTAAAAGAAATGAAACCAAAATGAAACAGAAAAGAAACAGAAATGAAACAAAAATGTAACAAATATTAAACCGAAATGAAACAAAAATGTAAAAGGAATGAAACCAAAATGAAACAAAAATGTAAAAGAAATTAAACAAAAATGTAACAGAAATTAAACGAAAAAGAAACCAGAAATTAAACGAAAATGAAACAGAAATCAAATAAAAATGAAACAGAAAAGAAACAGAATTGAAACAAAAATGTAACAAAAATTAAACAGAAATGAAATAAAAATGTAAAAGAAATGAAACCAAAAGGAAACAGAAAAGAAACAGAAATGAAACAAAAATGTAACAAAAATTAAACCGAAATGAAATAAAAATGTAAAAGGAATGAAACCAAAATGAAACAAAAATGAAAAAGAAATGAAACAAAAATGTAAAAGAAATTAAACGAAAAAAAAACGAGAAATTAAACGAAAATGAAACAGAAATCAAACAAAAATGAAACAGAAAAGAAACAGAAATGAAACAAAAATGTAACAAAAATTAAACAGAAATGAAATAAAAATGTAAAAGCAATGAAACCAAAATGGAATAAAAATGTAAAAGAAATGAAACCAAAATGAAAAAAAATGAAACAGAAATGAAACAAAAATGTAAAAGAAATTAAACAAAAATGAAACAGAAATCAAACACAATGAAACAGAGAAGAAACAGAAATGGAACAAAAATGAAACAGAAATGAATAAATTAAACAAATATAAAACAAAGATGTAAAAAATCGGCTCTTTATTTTAAAAAAGATTAATCCAGGAAAACAAGCTAAGCAAAATAAATTTCCCTTTCTTTTATTTGTCTAAACTCACAACTGGTTATAAATTATTGCTTCCAGCACAACTGAAAATTCTTTTACTCGTTAGGCATTACTTTACTTCAACATCAACACACAAAAAATAAAGAAAAACAAGTAAGGAAGCCTAAGTTCGAGTGGAATCGAACATTAGATACTCAGCTGTATGTTTTCATTGTTTGTTTGCGTTTGATGGATTTTATATAAAGCGGGTGCTGCATAAAGTGGGCGTAGCCACGCCCATTTTCAAAATTTTTATCAGTCATCCAACTAAGCATATGAATATTATTCTTTGTGCAAAATTTCATTCCTTTTTGACTTCTAGTTACAAAGACTTCACGTTACAAATTTCCAAAGCGTGTTCCAGAAATATCTTTGTTAAAAAGTAGGCGTGGTCATAAACCGATTTCGCTAAAATTTTCAACATGTATTACCAGAAGTAATAAAAGTGTATACACCAAGTTTCGTCTAATATATCGATTATTTGTCGAGTTATGGGCTCCGAAATCTCGTATATTCCTGCTTCTAAAAGGAGGCGGTTTCACGCCCATTTTCCAAAATTTTTATATTTTTTGTTTTATGTCCATAGTTGGACACCTTCCATAAAATTTCAATGATATATCTTTATATTTGACAGAGATATCGCTTAAAATGTTTTTATTAGGCCACTTTATAATACACATATATAAAAGTGGGCGTGGTCGTCAACCGATTTAGGAAATTTTTTGTCGAAACATTTGCCTAAGTAAGTGTATCACGCGTACCGAATTTCATCGATATATCTTTAACGGTTTCTGAGTTATAACTCATAAAACTTGCAATGTTTGCCCCTTAATAAGTGGGCGTGGCACCGCCCATTTTCCAAAATTTTTATGTTTTTTGTTTTATGTCCATAGTTGTACCCATGCGACAAAATTTCAATGATATATCTTTATATTTGACAGAGATATGGCCTAAAATGTTTTTATTAGGTCACTTTATAATACCCATATATAAAAGTGGGCGTGGCCGTCAACCGATTTTAACTATTTTCCGTACGAACGTTTGCCTAAGTAAGTAAATCACGCGTACCAAATTTGATCGATATATCTTCAATGGTTTCTGAGTTATGACATATAAAACTTTCAAGGTTTGACCCTTAATAAGTGGGCGTGGCACCGCCCATTTTCCAAAATTTCATCAGATTTCTTCCTAGGGGCCTGAGCTCAACACGTGGGTAAAATTTCATCGCTTCAGCTATATTAGTGACTGAGATACCAAATTTCCGATTTTTTCTATATAGGAAAAGTGGGCGTGGTCATGGTCCGATTTCACCCATTTTCAATACCAACCGTCCCAGTCTCGATACCAACTTGCATTTCAAATTTCATCGAAATATCTCAATTTTTGCACGAGTTAGAGTGTTTACAGACGGACGGACAGACGGACGGACGGACGGACGGACATGGCTCAATCGATTTCTCTTTTCACCCTGATCATTTTGATATATATAAGTCTATATCTATCTCGATTATTTCATTCTGTTACAATCCACCGTTATGTGATTAAAACTATAATACTCTGTGTACTAGTACAGCTGAGTATAATGAAGATCAAGTAAATATTACCAATTCGAGGCGCCCCAATCAATATACTCTTTGTGTGTGTGTGATTGTTATTTATGTACGTACCCAAAAGTAATATTTACTTACAATAAAAAACATAAAAAGCCATTTTCATGCCCGCTCAATTCACGAGCCATCGCCATCAAAGTCAGCTTACCAATGCCGAATACACAAACAAACACACGCACAGATAAATGTATAAATAACCGAAGCGAGTATTTTCTGTGTACACATTAACCCTTTGGGCGGTAGAAAAAAAAATCAAGAAAGAAAAAAGTAGAAGGAGAGAAAATCTGAAGCGAAAAACAAACGTTCAACTATAAAGTAATTTTCTGCTTTCCTTTTGGTTCATAATTAGAAAAAAAACTAAAGGAAAATCAAATGTGCCAATAAAGAAGGAGAAAGGAAGGAAGGGAGCAAGCGGCGAAGTCAGAGGGGAATTAGAGAGAAATAACTACATAAGCAGTAAGTGAGTAGTTGGCGGTTGTGCTAGATATCTATGCGTGTGTATGTGCGTACATGTTTGATCAAAGAATTCACAGGAATGCAGTCGAAAGTCGCAAGTCGGCGGCGGAGGCAAGTAAACAAAACAATCAAACAGCACAAAGAAATACAAAAAATAGAATACATAAAAGAAAAGCGCCTCAAGCGAAAATAAACGAAGAAGCTTAGCGATTACAAAAAAAAAATAACAACAACAAAAAAGGAAACGAAGATCAAAAACCGAAAAAATTGGCGAAGAAATTGGAAAGGAAAAAAAGAAAACTTGCGCTAATGAGAAAGTAAAGTGGCAAAGGCTGAGGATGAGGAGGTTAAGGCTAAGGCTGATGAGGCTGGGGGTGAGCGTGAAGGGTAAAGGGTAGAAGTGGAGTGGGGAGGCGAGAGTTAAGCAGTCAAATTGCTAAAGGCAGCCGAACTAATGCCACAACAAAGAGTGCTTGAACGCCGCGTCGCTGACAAGGCGATTAAACGGCTAAGCGGAGGAGAAGGAGAAAGGGAAGGAAGGAAACGGAGAAGTGGAGGGAGAATAAAGGAGGTTAAAGCAAAAAATCAGAAGCAAAAGAAGCAAAAGAAAAAAACACAAACACACACAAAATACAAGCCACTTATGGGCACTTAAGTGCGAAGAAAGCTAAAACATAAGAAAATGGGCGGACACTAAAAGGGTTTTTGTCCGGTCGCGGGGGGTCGGAAGGCGCTTTGCTGAGTCGATGGGTCGATGAGGCGCTGAACGAGCATTTTGCTTTGCTGCGATAGTTTTATGTGGTCAGCTGAGCGCATTGTTATTGTTGCATGGTGTGTAGGCGTAGCTCAATTGTGCTTTGATTTCGGTGCGGAGAATATTTGCACTATACTTTTATGCGTGTATATGTGGTTATTCTGGGGATTATTTGCGCCCGTTTATTTGTGTAATAGACAACTTTTTTTCTTTCCTTTGTCCTTTGAGTGCTTTTCACTACAAATAACAATTTTTATATATATTTTTAGTTGGTAGAGATTTTTGCGGCAAGGATATACATACATATGTATGAGTTTATGTGCATGCGAATGTGTGCGTGTGTATTTGTGTGTATTACACTCAGATGGCAGAAAAGTTCACATTTCTTTTCCAATTTCACAGCATTGCTCCTTCTTCGATTACGAATTTGTTTGCTTGGGGCGCTTGATATTGACTTTTAGACGTGTTATGTACATATTTACATATATGTGCAAGAAGAATATAAAATAAATGAATATATATATATTGTTTTCGATTTATGCGTGAATAAATACTCACAGCAGCACTTGTGCATAAGACCCTTTTCGCAAAAGAGGGTTATTTACTCATTTACTTAACTCAAGTCTCAAGCTTCAAGTGATTTGCTGTCACAGCCCCCGAGATAACCGCCCTCAAGCACTAGTATTGCATTACAATTTCTCCCGCTTACTTTAATTTACGTCCATCAGGCAATTTATCAAACAAGCCTTGATATGAGTCCAGAGGCGCGTTTCCCCACTCTCTTGACCTTCTTTATACTTCTCATTAAGCATTTTCTGATGATATGACATTTTTTAATTGTTGTTTTTGTTTCACTTGCTTGCTTGTTTGTTCAAATTTTAATTTTCTTCTTTTTTACATTTTATTCAATTCTTTCGCTTCTTTTTCTCTTACTTTCTTTACTTTTATGGTCTTCATTACAAACTATTTGGCTCATAATTCGTTGTAATGCATTCGACTTTATAGTCCGCTGTGTATTTGCTTGTTTTTGCTTTTTTCTTTGTTCTTTTATTCCTTTTTTATTTGTTGTATTTGTGGACTTATTTTTCCGCCTTTTCACTTTTTTGGCGTGTACTTTTCTCAGCTTTTCTCAGCTTATCGGCTTTTTATGCGTTCTTTTTTTCTTAGTTTTTCGTTTTCCTTTCCTTTTCGTCCTACCACATTTCGAGATTTCTGTGAATTTTGTGTCCTAATCACCTTCTTTATGGCACATTTTCTTTGTCCTTTGTCTTTTGCTCAGTGGCATTATTTTATAACTTTTACTATTTAAAGTCATTCTCGCATTGTTTTCTTCTTCTTGGCTTGAGCATTTGAAAAATCATTTTCATCTTCATCACAATCCTCAATTCCCTTGGGTTACATGTACACAAATTTGCTAATGAGTTCATGCTTTGCTCTTTTTTTGTGGATTTTGCTTTTTGTGATGTTATGCAAATTTTAATAAAAGTGATATTGAATGAAAAATTGCCTTTCGCTGCGGTTCAATGTAGTAATATAAAAGTTATAAAAAAAAACAGACAAAAAAAAATTGATTGCATTTTGGTTTAGTTGGTTTTTCCTTGATATTTTTCAATACTAATTTGAATGATACAAGTGTGAGTTTATTTTACTTTTCTGGTTTCTAGTTATTAAATTTACGAGCAAATCTAGGCTGTTAATAGAGCGTGCTAATATCACTCATATGTACGTCCTTTTTACTTGTTTGACTACTTTCATAATTATCTAAAAATGCTCTAACGACGAAAGTAGCCGAGGTTACAAAGAAAAAAAAACACTATCTTAAACTGGTCGGGCAAGCCTATGTATGTATGAAGCAGATCCCTTAGCCCTTTATGTAATTTTCTTCGCTGCATTATAACCAGATTTTAAAGAAATTCGTTATATGAAGTGACGAAAATATTTAGGCAAGTCGGGCTTTTCGGCTTGCATGAAGCGTCCGCCACTGCAAAAAGCGTACGATTTTTTCTCTAGATTTCAATTTAAAAGATTTTGCGTTTAAATTGCTTGATTGCCTCCCAATTTAATACAAGTAAAATATACTAAATTAAAATTATTTAAAGCCCAAAAAAACGCATAAAGTTAGAGCCAGAAATAAAAAGAAAACAACAAAAAGAGAACAAAAACTTATGTATGGAAATCAAATAATTTAAATTACTGTTCCGAGTGCACTTTATTGCTTGTTTTTCTAATTTTTTTTCCCCTTAAGAATAATGCCTTATTCTTCGCAAATCGCTTGTAAAACGTTGCTTCCCTTTTTCATTTCCCTTTGCTTTTGTTTTGTTTTTATTGTTATTTTTTTCTTGCTGCTTAAACGCCTAGAAACAAGTAATAAAGAGAATAAAAAATTAGCTATTTATTACAACAATTGTTGTTGTTGTTTATGCCTTGGAGTTCAAACGTGCACCGTCTGTTGCCAAATGAATTACAATAAAAATCTGAAAGCCGCTTGTTTTTTGTTTTGTTTTTGTCTTAGCCCAAAGAAGCATTAGTTTGTCGTGCCGCGCAGCAAATAATCGTAAATAAATCGTCGCAGCGCCCAAGTCCAGCGCGGCCGTTTTTTGAAAATATTTGTGAAGCGTGTAATCCGTTTGGGGTTCATTTGAAAACGTTTGACTATTTTTTTGTTTTTTTTTTTTTTTGTTTTTTGCTTTTTTGGGACACACATTTGGGGCGACGCGTGTTTTTTTCTTTCTTATTTTTCATAGCACTTTTCCGCTCAAATGCGCAAAATAGAAGGCAAGCGCCGCTAATGGCAAAGCGAGGCAAGCAAAAAGGTGCACAAAAGTGGAAAAAAATGGAAAAAATGTAGAACATACACTCGAAAAATGTGTCCTTTGTCCTTTGGTCAATAAATATAATCGCCCGCTTCAGCGATTCGCCATTTCAGCACTCAGTCGCGTTGCCAACTGCATAAACTCAAGCTGAAGGTGTAACGGTTCGAATGGCGTTGGCGCGGGCGCTGGCGTTGACGCTGGCGTTGGTGGTGGCGGCTGCTGCTGCCTGAGGTTATTTGTTACAGCGCTTTTCATTTCGAATATTGTTCTGTGTAATTTCGATTTTGAGTTTACTTTTTTTATTATTATGTTTTTATTTTTGTAATATTTCTTTTCGTTTTTTTTTTGCTTTATAAATTGTAATCGCTTTAATTTGTGCGCGTTGCTTCAGGTGCTTGCAAGTACAGTCGAGCCAAATGGCGGTCGTTCTCTCTTTTTTATTTGTTATTTTTATCGTTCATAGCTCAGTGTAGCTATTCACTTAGTTGTTGTTGTTGTTGTTGTCGCCGCCGTAGTTTTTGGCGTTGATGTGGAAAATTGATTTATTACTTGGAAATATTTCGGTTCACTTTTTTATAGCAGCAATCACAGCCGAAGGTATGTGATGGTATTTGCTTGCTTTGCCACACCCCCACTAACTCTCAAAAGCGAAAGTAAGCGAATGAGGTAAATCGTAGGGGAGTTTGATTCGGAATGGTTGTGATAGAGTGAGCGGTTAAGAGGTTGACAGGGGACGAGGGAGCGAGTGAATGCGCGAAGGATTGAGTTAAATTGCTGTTTTGATGATTTTGTTTGTTTTCTCTTGCTGCTGCTGCTGTTGTTGTTGTTGTTGGCATGGTATGCCAAAATATGCGGGTCGCTGAAGTTTAGTTGAAGCATAGCACATATGAAGGTATGAAGGTATGTATTCGTATGTGTTCGTGTTGTCAGCATGTGTCACTTTACCACGTGTATTGGTGTTGTTGGTTTATTTGCTGCGGGCCACTTTTTTCCAACACCAACACACAAATGCTTTTGATAACTCAATCAAGTTGCACAAATTTCACAAATAAATAGTGTTTTGGTGGCTGGCAGGCAGGTGGACAGGGGACGGGCGGTCATGCATATAATATATATGTACGAGTATATATTCTATAGAGCAATACACATGTACATTTGCCTGTGTGTGCTGTTTATGACTAGCAGCGCGAAATTTTTGGTGACACGTGTCACTTTTCGCTTGTTTGCGTGCGCCTTTTGAGTGGCAAATGAAATGTTCGAGCGCGCTCTGGCGGCTTGAACAAACAAACAGAGCTGTCAAAGTGACGCTGTCGGCAACGGCAATCATCACCAGCGGCGACAAAAATAATAATAACAATGAACAACACCAGCAACGCGGCAAGCAAACATTGCCAATTCAATTGTCGCAAAGCGCTGCCGTTCAATGCGCGAGCAGGAGAAGGAAGATAGGAGGGGCTGTTGTTGTTGTTGTAGTAGCCATCAAGAGGTAACAGGAAGAAATCTGGCGCACTTGGGCACTAGACGATTTTTGGCCATCAACCTTCTATGCCGGTGGATTTTAGTCGCCTCTTACGCCGCGCATTCTTTACCTCGGGTATGTTTCAAGCCGCATAATTCGCTAGGGGCTCCTGCCCTTCTCTTGTTCTCAAGCACTTACGCTGATGACTGGAGGGTTGGCTTCCTCATTTTATGGCTAAGGAGAAAGGACTTGTTAGTGTTGTAATGTTATTTTTTTTTTAGTAATGTAAACTTAATGGGTGAGTTTCTAAGACAAAGCTGCTCCGCAACTGTTGAGTGTTTGTCTTAGAAACGCACTGTTGAGTGGTTCCGCTCAGCTCAACAGTTGGCAACTTTTCGCCATTTTTTCCATCACAAATTTTGTTCGCTACTTGAACTCAACATGTTGTGTAAAGGCAAACAGCTGATAAATTCATCAAGCCGTTTCTAATACGTAGCTGTTTAACTCAACTGCTACCCAACTGTTGGCAACTGTTGAGCTCAACAGTTGCGGAGCAGCTTTTTCTTAGAAACTTACCCAATGTAAAACCATTAGCAATCACTTAGAGCATTCACTGCAGCCAATTTAAATGAGCACAATCGCTCATATATGAAAATGGCATGAACGACTATTAAGTGTGTGCTCTGTCACAAAAACAAAAGTACTTATGTATGCGCGTACATTTGTATGTTAAATATATAATTGCATATGTGTGTATGTGCGCCTCTGCATTCGAATAAATCCCTCTGCTCGTAATTCCTCAAAATACATTTCATGCATAAATACCGAAAAACATATGCGCCCATATTTCCTGGCTGATTTTCTGTTTTACGCTTTTTTCTGTTGTTGTTGTTTTTTCTACATTTACCAAGCACATTTTTCATAAATTTTTCGATTTTATACAATAAATATGCTTTGCCAAAGCGAATTGCTCTCGCTTGTTTTTGATTTTTATTGCTGCCAAAGTGCCAACACACACGGGCTGTGCCAGTGCCAGAGCAAGTGTTTCATCCTCAACCTTTTTTGGTCCCTTTTTTGCCCATTTTTTGCCATTTGCGTATTTGAATTAAATTTTTTTTTCTTTTTGTTGCTGCCACGAAAAGCGCAAATGTGCGTCAATTATAATTTTTGCCCGCCTGTTTGCGCTGTTGGGAAATTGCATGTGTTTGTGTGTATCATATTTGCGCGTATGTCTGTATTTGTATTGGTTTTTTTTTAAACTAAAAGTATTCGCAATGCGGAAGCTTTTTTGCCAAACTTTGCGGTTGCCCCCGCGCGATCTCTCGACTCTTCATATCCGCTTGCTAAATTGTGTTGTTGCTTTAAGCGCACAGTTATTTTATTCTAGTATTTCCCGTTATAGTTTGATTGCAATTTATTGTAGTTTTCATTTTCATTTTCGTTTTTTTGCACGTTTTTTTTCTCATACAAGCATGCATCTACATACATATATAACTTTAAATACATATATGTATGTACATAAATATATAAATTTTTTATATCTGCTTTCATTCTACTGCTGCTGCTGCTGCTGCTGTTTCTGTTTGTGGTGCTACGTGTAGTATGAGCAACATTGCGGGGCAGTGAACAGCAAACATTGACTCTCACATTCAGACACGCATTACTTACTATTTATTTATTTATTTTGATTCGCACAAGATTTGTTAGTGTTTGTTTTTTATTTGCAAGAATTTATTTTTTAACATGAAAAAGCACTTCGCAACGCGTCAGGCCATCACAGGCTCAAGGCCCTCCCCACCGCTCAACCACCCACGCACTCGCTTCCTTTTCACATTTCATTTTTCACTTCGCAATTCTTACTTTTTGCTCTAAAAATTCTTCAACTGTTGCGAAATTTTGGTGCATTTTTGCAGTCTTCTATTTTTTATTAATTTTTTATTCAATTTTTTGTTGTTTTTTTTCTCTTGTTGCTATTATCATATTCACATAACAAGCGTATACTATTTTACTAGTGGGTAGCGTATACAAATTTCGAGCTCAGCGCGCTCAAGTAGAGCTTGACCTCCGTCCAAACCAAATTCCAATCAGAACACTTTTTCATTGAATGTGATTTTTTTTTTGGTGAAAGCATGTAAATTTGCATATATATATATATGTGTATGTCTGTATTTCAATTCATGCCCAAAATATTTTCCAAGTTGCTATGCGCCGCTCTTCTGGGAATCGCATTTTAATCTTATAAGCAAAAATGTTACGAAAAATATTAAGCAATAGCGGTGAGCTATCAGTTGATGGGGGAACATAGTTTTCCAGATTTAAACCAGTCCAAAATGTGCCTATATCTTCCTTTCTTTAGGCTTCATCCGAATAATTTTTATGTGCCTTTTTAATCCAAAAAAGGACCGAAATACTTTTTGCTTTACTTTGTGTTCATGTTGCTTTTTTAGCTACGGAAAAAAGTAGCAAACCAAATACAATGTACATAATTTTCAACATGTGTTCATCGGCAAAAAAAAAAAAAAACCAAAAAAAAAATGTACGTACACGAGGTGTGTGATTGGAAAAGCAATTTGAATGACCGTAACAAAAAACAAAAACCGAAAAAAAGGTAAAATATTTGTACAAAATATATAACCAAATATGCACATAAATTTAATGCATAATGATGACAAAATTAATGTGAAAAAATTATAGTTTTTTCTACTTTCAAACATGTGGATATTTGTATAGAAATGTATAAACTTTTTGTCGATTTATATGTAAAAGTGCTTAACATATTCATTTGCATTAAAATTTAGGTATATATGTATGTATAGTTGGCTGCTTAAATACATATGTACATCATATATACATACATACATATCGCACCCTACATCATAAAGTGGCGCAACTCAAAATTCAATTAAATTTCAGGGGAGCCAAATACCATTTGCGAGCAATTATATGGGAAAAGGCCACGTACAATAGTTATTTTTGAGCTAAAAAATACTCTAATGGAAAAGATTTTTTGGCAATCGCTAGATATATATTCTCTGTACCGATTTATGCAGGAAAGCCGATTTCGAAAAATTTTGAGTTGCGCCACTTTATGATTTAGGGTGCGATATATTCAGTCAACCTCATACGTGCGAATAAATTATTATCTAAATTTATATGACTACTACTCTTGCACGCGCTCATTAAATAAAGTTTTTGCATTATCAAATGCATTAGAAATGTGTGCAAAGCAAAGCAAAGGTGTTAGAAATAGTAAAAGAAAATGCCGCTTTCATGTTCAGCAATGCATGCGCAAACATGTAAAGAAGAAGATTTGCTTGCTTTATTGCTGACGTATGAATATACATTTGTGTGCATGTTTGTGCATGCAAAATATGTAGGTCAAGTCAAATGAAATGTGAAAAGCAGACATCAAACAAACAAACAAACGAAAGAGCTTTTTATGCAAGAACTAATGATATTAATTTCAAATAATATATACATATTTTCTTTAATATACTATTATATAGATATACATATGCATTTATTTCTATATGTATAACATAAACATACAAATTTCAAGCAAACACTGCGTATACGTAACATTTTTGCTTTTAACGCCGTAAATGAAATTACGTGCCAACATTTCAACGCAGACACACCACAAATTTAATGCAATTAATTGTTTTGTGCAAATTAAATTTAATTATTGTAAGTAAAATAAACTGAAAATGTTCAGTTTAAGAAAATGCTTGAGATGCCACAAAGCAAAAATGTATGTGCAAAGAGCGAATTTATTTTCAATGCAACTTAAAATTCAATATCACATTTAATTTAAAATATTTTATATTTGAAAGGCTTTTGAAAATGAGTAAGACTTAAAATGATTTCCAACGTCTACTTTTACATATTTTAATGCGCTTTTCAATATCGATTTTAGTTATCTAGGAAATTCAGTGCTGGCTGAAGGGAGTACAATAAAGCAAGGAAAGTTTTGTTTTCGTGTCCTTTTTTTTCTTTTTAGTGCCAATGATGGTCACCAGCACATTTCTCTATCTAAAAAGTTACTTTTTTTACTTACTTTTTTTTTGTTTGTTGTTATTGTTGTTTGCTCTTGGTCATCCATTAAGCACATTTTTCTTTTATTATCTTTTCGCACACACAAGAGAATGGTAAACTTGGAATTTTTATAATAAAAACATGGCACACAAACACATAGACACACACACGCATGCAAAAGACATCTACACACATTTTGTGGTCATTTTTCGTGGTTTTTTGCTGCAGCGCCGCACCGACGAATGATAATGACCCAATAAAGAACTCAAAAAAAGCAAAGAAATACGAGAATGGGACACATTTTTTATAACTTTTTTGTGCTATTTTTTCGTCTTTTTCCTTTTTTATTTTGCATGTGTGTTTGCGTGTATAGGTAAGTTATTGTTAATAAACGCAGAGTTGTGCAGACATACATACAAACATAAATACAAAAAAATGTGTGTATGACAAAAAGCAGCCAACTTGAATTTGACCAACTTTGCCCAAGACGATAGAAAATAGAAAATGGGGCCCACATCTTTGAGGCTTTCGCATTTGCTTTTCCCATATCTGCAAGTATTTGCTCTGGTTAAATCTCTAACATGCGGTTTAACTTGCGATTTTTCTTTTTCTATTTCGAATTTTCTTTTTCATTTGTCATTTTGTTTTGTTTTTGCCCTTCAATTGTTAAGCTCGGAACAGTTTTCCACTGAAGTCGTTTGTGCTTATGGAATTTGACGTTGGTAGTAGAAGAAGAAGAAGCAGAAGCAGAAGCTGGCAAACCCTTACTCAAAAAATCAAAACAAAAAAAGCTCGGAAAGAAAAGAAACTTTTGCTCTTGCATGTGAAAAACATTGTCTTGCTTGACAGCCTGATAAAAATCCTTCAAACAAAGTGCAGTGATTAACTTTTTCTTCTTCGACATCTCAAGTTGAGCCGCAGCCGAGTTGGAATGAATGTGTAGATTCCCTGCAGCAAATCGCGCTAATTGCAGGCTAGCGCAGAACTAGTTAAAAATGTCCTAACGCAATGTGTTCAACTATCTTTTTTTATTACGGCGATGTCGGCAATTATCCCCCTCTGCAGAACTCTGGAACGCAGACTACCAGTTCGGAGTTAGTTGAAAAGAAAGCACTTCAGGTCTAATTGAAAAATGATAGGTCTTTTGGCGCGCTTTACAAAAATAATCCTCAGTCGGCGGAACTCTTAACATACAAGCCAAGTTTTCAAATTTAAACATACAAGGAGTTCACCTACAAAGTAATATTATTTACTTTGGTTATAGTTATATATATGTAACCAAGTTCTATTTGGTAATACCCAGTAAAAGACAACAAAAAGGGACATTATTGTAAAGTACAACACTCGTTGGTGCTCAACTTTAAAGTAATAGCTATAAATGTAAATTTTTCGTGAAGTCACAATAATAAACTGACCCACTCTCCATCCATTTAGAACTAGTTCTGAGCTGGTTGTGACTTCTTTAGTTCTAGACTGACCAGTCTATTTCGGGACTGTTCCTTATATTAGCTGCAGCTTATGCGTTTGTGTGTGTGTGTTTAATTACTGCCCGGCTAATACCAAGACCGCAACTTTGAACACCAAGTAGTGAATTTTCGTTCAGCTCTCTTACACCGCCAAATTTTGCTGAAGTTCTCTTAAAAGTCATCTTTTCCAAGAAAGCACAATTAAATAGTCTCCGCAAGAAATCTTATCCTATAGATCTCTGAATTCCGCCATACTTAGTATACCTTTGTCAGGCCTAGATCGTCTAGCTATTTGAATATGCCTCTCACCTTCACAGTTGCTCTTGGGTATAACAAAAAACAACAACAAAGTAAGCAATAAACTAATAAAAGGATACAAATTTGTACCTGAGCAGAGCAATAAGCCGGCAAGGCGAGATAAGGACGAAGGAAGCGAAGAGCAAAGGGAGTTTCTAAAGCTGAAAGCAATTTCTTAATTGCGGACATTAACTCACAAATGCAAGAGAAAGGCGGAGGGGAGAGCGAAGGGGCGACCGGAAGTTAGATAAAGAAAGATAAAGCTGAAAGAAAGGAGTGATATATTGAGCGGGAGATGTGAAGTGTTGGATTTGTTACACGCACGAAATAGCAACAAATGTTAAAGCCAAAGAACGCACAAAGCAATTTATCTAATGGCAGACACACACAGACACACAAACACACAGTCACACGCACACACACCGATACAAACAAAACACATAAATTCATTGTGTTTTTTGCTTGAGTTCACCTGAATTTCAAGCGTCATTGAAACTAAAACTGATATCTGTCACATCTTCATGCGCATTTCGGACGCCGGGTGCTGGATGCCGGGCTGGGCCGGACATTCCGGCATTTCAACCGCATTCCGACGTTTTGGAATTCTTCTCTAGCACCCCCACACCCACACCCATGACGTGATGTTGGAATTCATTCAAGCATTCAAGCGTTCATTCATTCATTTCCATTGCCATTCCTTCGTGCGTTCGTCCGAGTCATTCATTTCCAGTGCATTCCAACTTCAATGCAATAACCGAAAATTGTATAAATAGCAATGCCTGCGTATGAATGAGTGTGTACGGGTGCTTGTTCGTGCGTGTGTGCATGTGAAAATTGCCAAGCACACACCGACACACATCGACTGACTGATTGCGAAAACTATGCGGTCGAAAATTATGAGCAGAAGCACAAAAGAACAATGCCAAGTGGTACAAGGCGGTGGGGGCTAGAAGGAGTAGAGAGAGAGAGAGAGAGTGAAACGGGTGAAAAGGGTGGCTGCTGGCTGTCAGCGATTGTTGGCGAGTCATTGTGATAAAACATTCTTATAATAAATCTTAAGCAAACACAAAACACGCAGCCACACACAGACACACACACATACAAACGCATATAAAATTGAATTGAGATACAATAATTTGAGGCAAAGAAATTTATGTTGGAATGTGAGAAAATGCGCTACTTACGGCAGCAGCAGCAAAAAAGGATACAAACACACACACACACGGAGAAAAGCAAACACGCACGCATGCCTAAGCAGAAGAATCTGGCTTTACTCAGGTGTCTAAGCGCAGCGTGGAGTGTGGCTGTTGGTGATGGTGAAAGGGCAAAGGTCATGACAAGCAAAAATGAAATGAAATAAAATGAAATGAAATAAAGAAGCTGGAAGCCGTTTCTGTGCGTGTCCTTTGAAGGCGAGTAAGATTAAAGAAGCTTAAGCTTGGCCAAGTGGACAGTCACAGATAAACGGGTAAGAGGGACAAATGAGTGATAGAAACTGAGAAGAATAAGAAAGGCGGTATCTATGAAAATATGAAAGGTAATGCCGCTGTTGCACAGTCATGTAGAAATTTGATGTGGCGATGGTGATAAAACGTAGGCAGAGCCGTTGTTTTTGTCTTTGGTGTTGCTGTTATTGTTGTTGGTGTTCTTACTATCGCACTTACACTGTCGCGAAGTGAAAGAATGTGAACTGTAATGGGAAACAAGGAATTGCTACAAAGAGGTACAGATTACTTAAGTATAGCGTAGAGAGGCGAGGGGGCTCGATTTGTATGTAAGTATGTACACTAGAGCTTATCACGGTGTATGGAGGAAAAAAAAGTTGAAAATGCCCCCCCCCAGTTTGAACACTTACCTTATGAGGTTTTCAAAAAAATTTTTTTAATTTTTTGTCACCCTGTAAAAACAGCGAAATTTGTTTTTTTTCTATAACTTCTATATTTTACGTTCGATTTTCAAAAGTGATACATTTTTAGAAAGGTATTCACCAATGAAATATTTCATCCATAGAAACTTTTAGCCCATCATGCCAAGTTCAGCTTTTATTCTATTTTTACTAAATCCAACACCCTGTATTTGAAAAAAAAATTGTTTCCTGAATACTAAGAAAAACAAGTAAGAGCGCCGCTAACTTCGGACGTACCAAAGACTGCATACCTTTCATGAATGGGGAAATGAAAAGTTGCATAGTCTGATATTGTTTAATTTATACTTTCAATTCTCTGGGTAATTTATACAAAGATTCCTTAGAAAAAGAAGTGTCATTATTTAGATGGAGAAGTTATACCCTAAAATATATATATCTGAACAATCGGTTGTATGGCAGCTATATGATATAGTGGTCCGATTCGGCCGATTCCGACAAATGATAAGCTTCTCCTAAAAAAACACTCACATTCCGAATTTCATGTAGATATCTCAAAAATTGAGGGACTAGTTTGCGATTAAACAGACAGACAGACAGACGGACATGGCTTAATCGACTCAGCTCATGATCCTGATCATATTGGTATATATTTTCGTAGGTCTGCAACGCCTCGTTCTGGTACTTTCACCATTCGTGTTTCGGTACAAAGTTATAATACCATTTCATTCCCATGAATGGTATAAAAAGAATATTTACCTGCATATAATGAGGAAATAAATGTAATGCATTTATGCTAAATCTTTTCTTGGCTCTAATTTTCTGTAACGTTCTCGGCTACTTACTTTACCGAGTATATAACCTAGGCGTTCCTCGTCGGCAACTTCTGTACAAGAATCACTTACTACCTGTTTAAATCGTCCAGTATTTAGAGAATGGCATAGAAAATCTAAGTAAATTAATAGGTTATAATTAGTATAATTAGTATCAATCACTGCTGTTTGGAAATATTAATCAGGTATTTTTATAACATCATTACAATTTTGTAGTTCCTGCAAGTCCGTATCAGAATAAAATTGCAAGCATGGTGGCTCTGTAATTCTAAATGAGCTCCAATCGATCATTTGAGTGTACTATGTACTTCTTCATGGCATTTCTGCTCTGAAATGCTCTATGTTGCTCTATTTCGACAGCTGCACTACTTTGCTCTGCTCTAACCTGCTCCGAACTTTTTTTGTTCATTAAACAGAGCTAATATTAATAAGTAATAATCTTTTTTACTCATATAATGATGTCAAAACTAAATTAAAGGCTAAATTTACTTTATTCAAAAAATTTTTTTTAATACAGGGTGTTGGTTTTAAATAAATTTTAATAAAAGCTAAAGTTTGTGTCGCAGGTTAATGGCTTATATGGATGAAATATGACACGGGTTAAAACCTTTACAACAATATATTGCTCGTTAAAATCAAACACCAAATAGAAAAGTTATAAGCAAAAAACGAATTTCGCTGTTTTTACAGGGTGCCGAAAAAAATTTTTTTTCCATTTTTGAAATCTCCAAGGAGTAAAAATTCGAACCAGAGGGGAACATTTTAAACTTTTTTTGGCGATACGCTCTAATGTACACTGACAAATTGTATAGCACTCTAGCTGACCCGGCAAACTTCGTTCTGCCCAAAATAGATTTTTTTATTAATTTCATTTCAAAAATTGTTATTACACCGGTATTATTTTTAATAGAAAATTAACGATTTTTCACTACTTCATTGTGTATACAACTTCAAAAATATATAATTTTTAGTATTCAGTTTAAGGCTACACGATACACAACATTTTTAGTTTTCTGTTCCGGATATTTATTTTCACTGAGTATTGGCTATTTTTACTAAGTAAGTAAGAGGATTGATATAGTATACCTCCATAATGGTTTTCAGGCCCCTCCTCCAACCCGTTTAGATATATTCAGCCTCAAAAGTTTAGTACGTATGGGAGGTGCAATGCCCCATTTTTCGATAAATCTTTTTTTTTTTTTGGTGAACATGGTATTGATATCATATATCTGCATAGTGATTTCTATGTACATGCCATGAATGCTTTTAAGGATATTTAGCCTTAAAAATTAAGAACGAGTGGGAGGTGCCACGCCCCCTTTTCAGATAACCTACACTTTTATGCGCAAAAATTGTTTTGATATCATATATCTCTGTACGAATTTCCAGGTCCCTGACTTAAATCCTTTTAAAGATATTCAGCTTAAAAAATTAAGTGTTGTTGGGAAGTGCCACGCCCCCTTTTCGTATAACTCCTATTATTTTGCGTTAATATGGAATTGTTATCGTTTATCTCCACACCAATTTCCAAGCCCCTAGCGTAAACAAAATAGAGATATTCAGCATGCAAAATTAAGTTTGTATGGGAGGTGCCACGCCCCTTTTTCCGATAACCCCCACTTTTATGCGTGGAAATGGTTTTGATATCATTTAGCTCTATACCAATTTCAGCTCCCTACCTTGAACTGTTTTAGAGATAATCAGCTTTAAAAATTAAGGTTGTATGGGAGGTGCCACGCCCACTTTTCTGATAACCCCCAATTTTCTGAGTGAGAAGGGTTTTAATATCACCTACCTCTATACCAATTTTCAGCTCCCTACCTTAAACTGTTTTAGAGATAATCAGCTTTAAAAATTAAGGTTGTATGGGAGGTGCCACGCCCACTTTTCTGATAACCCCCAATTTTCTGAGTGAGAAGGGTTTTAATATCACCTACCTCTATACCAATTTTCAGCTCCCTACCTTAAACTGTTTTAGAGATAATCAGCTTTAAAAATTAAAGTTGTATGGGAGGTGCCACGCCCCCTTTTCTGATAACCCCAACTTTTCTGAGTTAGAAGGGGTTTGATATCACCTACCTCTATACCAATTTTCAGTTCCCTACCTTGAACTGTTTTAGAGATAATCAGCTTTAAAAATTAAGGTTGTATGGGAGGTGCCACGCCCCCCTAACATTTTTTAATTTTTTCTTCGACTAAACCTTCGCGGGATGACAACAAACAAACCCCCCTAAGGAAGTATTTGATTTGGTTCACCCGTTTTCAAGTTTTAGCGTTACAATTAAATACCAAATCATTTTTATATATCGTTGTTGAAGATGCATTTTTGCGTAAGAGGTATTTTCATTTTCGAGTAAGGGACATTTTTGCCAAAAATGAGATTTTCCAACCCTGAGTTCCTGACGCTCACCTCTATCGATCCATACCAAAACATTGCAATTCTAACAACAAAAACGCATAATAACAGTAAATTGCATAATCGCGTATGAAGGGTATTGTTAAAATTTGGCAGCATTACCGCGTATGATTTCAGTTCATTCATATAAGCGAAGTTATATGTTATTAGATAAATAAATTAAATGGCGAATTTTTATGAAAGGGAGCAAAAGTTAACTTATTTCAACAAATAATGTCAGGTAAATATCAAGCAGGTATTATTTTAAACAAATTAATGAAGTTGCTAATTGGTAAGCTACGTTTTTTTGCTACAATCTTTACAATTTTCCCAACCAAATTATGACTAAAGTTATCAAAAATTAAAAAACAAAACAAGAAAGGAAGCCTTAGTTCGAGTGGAGCCAAATATTATAAGCTTTCATAGTTTTTTTTTTACGTTTGCTAGATACACGGTGCAATTTAAAAAAGGCCGTGCCGCATAAAGTGGGCGCAGCCACGCCCATTTTGAAAATTCGTATCAATAATCCGACTAAACGTATAAATATTCTTGTTATTATAAAATTTCATCCCTTCATGACTTTTAGTTACAGAGATGTCACGTTACAAATTTCTGAAGGGCATTCGAGAAAAATTTTGATTAAAAAGTAGGCGTGGTTATAAACTGATTTCGCTAAAATTTGCACATATACTACCGCAAGTGGTAGATATAAGTCCACCAATTTTCGTCATAATATCTCAATTATTTGTCGAGTTATGGGCTCCGAAATCTCGTAGAGTCCTTTGTATAATAAGAGGCGGTGCTACGCCCATTTTCCAAAATATTTCTGTTTTCTATCTATCGTGGTACTTGTGCCACAAAATTTCATTGAATTATCTTTATAATTGGCGCTCAAAATGTTTTTATTGGGCCCCTTTGTAATAATCATATATAAAAGTGGGCGTGGTAGTGGTCCGATTTCGCCCATTTTCAACCGTCCCAGTCTGGATAGGAACCTATATACGAAATTTGATAAAAATATTTAAATCTGTGTACTATTACAGCTGTGTATAAAAATTAATGTATTACATTGCGATAAAAACATGTTTTTTGTAGGCCATGATTCTTATGCGAAAATTTATAAGACATTCAAGTCAGGTTATAAACCAGATAGACTCGGATATTCCTAATCCAATCCACAAAGGTCACCTCAATATTACAAAACGTAAATATCAACATTTACAAGAACTTAAAAGAGTGATGCCGTCCGATTGTCATAGCTTTTATGACAATTTACCACATTTACCTTAAGAGTTCTCCACCTATGTGTAAACAAACTTACGTTTTCTTAATTAAAAATATGAATTTTAGTTTAAAATGTAATATATGTACAAGTTTTGTAACTTTTTTTTCTTTATAAAATGCTAAAATAAGAATTATATTGAACATTTTGCCATTTCATAACCGATTGTGCGTGATTTTTGTGCCAAATAAAAATTGCACAACCGCACATGAAAAAAAAGAGTCCTAATAATTCAATTTGTTTCTTTTTTTACACTAAGTTGATGTTATGGCTAACAAACTGATCTACGTAACTATTTAAATTTGAGTTTGTACGCAGAAATAAGTAACGGTTTTGAAACGAAATAGTTTTTATGCTCTCCTGTAAAGTTCATCCAATGTCCGCTACGCGAAAATGAAAATACCTCTTACGCAAAAATGCATCTTCAACGACGATATATAGATTTGCTAAACCTCAGATCGAAGCCAATATAGTCGAAGATAAATAAATATACACAAATTTTGGTCCCGATAGGAGGCGGTTAAAGGATGTATCACTTGGGTCAAAGTCCAGATTACCATATGGGTCTTCTCTACACGCTACACCCCTTAAATGGCTCCAATCGGGACTAAAATTTATATGTGAAATCTTTGACCGTACGCACTTTAACCGATTGAGGTCGTAAGACTGAACAAATCGCGAATTTGATTTTTTAAGGACCACCCTAAAGTACGCATGAGGGAACTGATTGATTGATAATAGAGATATTTGTGAAATAATTCCTTTCAAAAACGTATGCATTGCTGAAAAGCCAATAAAAAGTGCGATTCAAGTCACTTTAATGTGTTCTTGATTTCAAGATTGGATAATAAAATTAAATAAAAGTGATTTGAGCTTTTGGCGTTATATAAAATAAATAAAATAACCAAAGTTGCATATGTACGTTCTCTGAAAAAAAAACGTTGTAAATCTAAAGACTTTCGCTGTTAAATCAATTACTTTCCGCAGTTGAAATGTGCCCAAAAACGCTCCGTTGTTGTTTCAAAGGTGCGAGCGTTGTTGATTTAAGTCAATAACGGAGATTGTTGGAAAAAAATTTCACCTAAAAATAAATTTTTGTTTGCATTTTACTCTTCATCTTCTCTCCGACCTGGTCCCAACTGCAAATATGTAGCCTCTGCTTGTTCTCCTATTCTTCTCTCCTTCTTATCATTCACTGGTTGCTATCTTTATTTCTTATTCTGATTTTTCTTCTTTATTTTATATTCTCCTCCTAACCTAAAATTCTATCCAATCATCACATAGTGGAACATTCAACATTATATTGAATTATAGTAACCTATTTATACTTCCATTTCCTAAAAAGGAATCCATGAATTATTTGAATCATTGTAAAAACAAAATTTAAAAAAATTTTCTTTCATTAGTTTTGTTTACAACGGAAACTGTTGGGTCAAATACGTTTGCCTTTAAATCAACAACGGGGAGAAAATTGTTGCTAAAAATAAACTTTTGTTTGGATTTTTCTCTTCATCTTCTCTCCATGATTATTTTTATACTCAGCTGTACTAGTACACAGAGTATTATAGTTTTAATCACATAACGGTGGATTGTAACAGAGTGAAATAATCGAGATAGATATAGACTTATATATATCAAAATGATCAGGGTGAAAAGAGAAATCGATTGAGCCATGTCCGTCCGTCCGTCCGTCTGTAAACACTCTAACTCGCGCAAAAATAGAGATATTTTGATGAAATTTGAAATGCAAGTTGGTATCGAGACTGGGACGGTTGGTATTGAAAATGGGCGAAATCGGACCATGACCACGCCCACTTTTCCTATATAGAAAATATCGGAAATTTGGTATCTCAGTCACTAATATAGCTGGAGCGATGAAATTTTACCCACGTGTTGAGCCCAGGCCCCTAGGAAGAAATTTGATGACATTTTGGAAAATGGGCGGTGCCACGCCCACTTATTAAGGGTCAAACCTTGAAAGTTTTATATGTCATAACTCAGAAACCATTGAAGATATATCGACAAAATTTGGTACGCGTTATATACTTACTTAGTCAAATATTTGGACGAAAAATTTCCGAAATCGGTTGAGGGCCACGCCCACTTTTATATATGGGTCTATAAATTGACCTAATAAAAACATTTTAAGCGATATCTTTGTCAAATGTAAAGATAATTCATTGAAATTTTGTGGCATGAGTTCCACAATAGCCTGGAAACAACAAATAGAAAAATTTTGGAAAATGGGCGTGGCACCGCCTCTTTTTACGCAAAGGGATATACGAGATTTCTTAGCCTATAACTCGACAAATAATTGAGATATTATGACGAAACTTGGTTTATACACTTTTATAACATGTGTTAATAGCCACGCAAAAATTTATTGAAATCGGTTTATGACCACGCCTACTTTTTAAGAAAGATATATCTGGAACACTCTTTGGGAATTTGTAACGTGACATCTTTATAACTAGAAGTCATAAAGGAATGAAATTTTGCACAAAGAATAATATTCATATGCTTAGTTGGATGACTGATAAAAATTTAGAAAATGGGCGTGGCTACGCCCATTTTATGCAGCACTCGCTTTATATTAAGTGCACCGTGTTTCCATCAAACGCAAACAAACAATGAAAGCATACAGCTGAGTATCTAATGTTCGATTCCACTCGAACTTAGGCTTCCTTACTTGTTTTTGTTGGTTTTCTCACAAAAAATATCTTCTCACAAAATTTTTTTTAAAAGCAAACAAGTTTTTGAAACAACAACGGCCGTTTTTGAATAAATTGTTGGATCAAAAACTTTGCTGTAAAAACAAATACTTTTGCTGTTGAATCAAAGACGGAGATTCAACAGCCGAAAGTTGTTGGTTTAACTACGGGTATTTTTTTCAGAGTGTCTGTGTACTTTTTTACATAAGTGCCAAATGTTTCTTATTCGTGACACAAAAAGCGGGTGAAACATGCAAAAACTCCCTGTTGTTGTTGTTGTTGTTCGCTTTGGTGATTTGTTGGTTCACAACCTTTAAGTAATTTATGTCTTTTCGCAAATGAATGTTTATTTTCTTGCGTTGCTTGTTGTTTGTTGTTTTTGTAACTATTTATGTTGCCATTTTCCTATGAGGTTACTATTTTAGTGTCTTGAATAATTAATGTCGTCCCGGTCACCTATGCAAGTGATTTCATGGGCACATTTGTGTTAAGGCATGCGCAGTCAAGTGCTGTGAAATATTGCTAAAATGGAGTTACGTGGGGCTCAAGTGAATTGTTGAGTGACAAAATTGTGGTCACAGATTTACACAGACATCGATGAAAGAATAAACCTTCCAAAACATTCAAATATAACGGAGAGTAAAATTAAAAATAAATTAAAACGCGAGTAAAACGTGATCAAAATGTCTTAAAACTCTAACTCTTACTCTAAACGTAATTGACTCTCCAAATCATCATTCACACTCGAATCCAATGCCAAAATCACTTCGAATTCCATAAGAAAATATCTGAGAGCAAAGCACCTTCGATTTAGAATCGCATTAAAATAAATGGCATCTGTAATTTCCCCAATGATATGGGTCAGATTTCAACTGGACCATTTTTGTCTATTGCGAACTGGTTATAAAAACACATAACATATATATGTATGTATGTATGTAGTATATAAATATAATAATAAGCAAAAAAAAAACAAGCAATCATGCACACTTACACACACATGCATACATACAAAAGCAAACATAATTGATATCGTAATCAATTCAAACTCCATCGCCAACACCAAATCTAAATCTTCTTCAGCTCTTCGGGGTGCACACCAGCTCAACTGAGGTGCCGTAAATAAATCCAAAGCAAAGCCAACCAAAGCACGGCCAACAGCCAACGGACAGAAACGGTCGTACATACACACAAAAAACACATACATAAGTACATATATACATACATATGTACAAGCCATGAGCTTGACATTTCAATCGTTTACGCTTCTGATTGCTTTTTTGAAAGAAGCACTGCACTCTTGGAAAGAAAAGCCGGAGGAATGACGACTAAGAAGATGAAAAGCATGAGCAGCGGAGTGTGAGTGAGTTTCATATAACCAGTTGCGGCTGATTTAGATCGCGATAAAGAAGTAGGAGCTTTCTGGGTTTAACATACCAGAGATTTCTTCATATTTATTTGGCTGTCAGAAGTCTTACTGTTGTCGCTTTTTTTCAACAAAATCTAAAGACAGGAGCAACTAAACCTCATGCTCTCTTTGGATTTATTTTTTATACATATATTCAAATAGTATACTTTTGCTGCAGCTGGTTATCGCAAATACCTAAATGCTAGAGCATCTTGCAAGCCAAAGGACAACGTTACAGTAAACAGAAGAAAAGAAAAGCAACATAGAGATGGAGACCGAGATGGAGACCGAGACGGAGACCGAGACGGAGACTGAGGCTGAGCTATCGTTCAAAATATTTTGACTCATTCAAGCACAAATCCTACTCTGCCATTGTACAAATAGAAATGAGAGCGTGTGGATGGAGACCGAGATGAATATATGAATGTAAATACATATACATTTGTATGTATATAAAAATGTTATTTTATGTATATAAGTATATATGTACATATATATATTTGTATAAAAACACGACACTTGAATTGTTACGCATTTCAACCCCAAGCTCTCCGCCACTTGCCCCTTTTGGCCGCCCGATCCCAAAGCAATAAAGTATACAAATATTAGCCGTAATGCCGTTGAGACTCAAAGGCAAGGCGAGTTGGTTGGTTGGCTGCGAATGCAACAACAACACAAACAAATAAATAGAAATAGGAAGAAAGCAGCAAATAATGGAAAAAAAAGAAATATAAAAAACATAACCTCAAAGCAATGATAATAAATATGTATGTATGTACATATATACGCATACGAATAAATATATGCATGCAAACATATCGACGGCTGAGAATAAGATCGCCCTATTTCAAAAATTGTTTCAAGAACGCCCTATTTGAAAAAATGTTTCAATAACGTCCTATTTCAGATTTTACTTCAAAAACGGCCTCTTTCAGAGAAAATTCAATATATATTTCTCTGAAATAGGGCGTTTTTGAATAATTGTCTGAAATAGGACGTTATTGAAACAAATTCTGAAATAGGACGTTATTGAAACAATTTTTGGAATAGGGCGTTTTTGAAATTTTTGAAATAGGGCGATCTTATTCTCAGCCGTCGATATATACATACATATGTATATGTGTACAATCAGATATATTAACCCTGCAGTAAATTTGTTTCACTGCTGAAGGATCAGTGATGATTCTTTGTTGAATATTCACCACTGTCGTCATAACTCTGTACATTTTTATTTATTTACTTATTTTTTTTTTTTCAGTGGAAAGCAAAACATTTATAGGAAAAATTCAGCAGTCTTTATATCATAGGTGAATTTCCTCAGAGATTCTTAAAGTATTCATTTCGAATTTTTACTGCGGGGAATATTAAAATACAAAGCACAGAAACACAAGTAATTTGAAGACAACAAAAAGGCAAAAAGATAAAAAAAATAAAAATAAAAAAAAATTACAAAAGGCAAGTGAAAGTAAAAATAAAAACGTAAACGAAAATGAAAATGAAATGAAAAGCAAAAAAATAAAATTAAACGAAATCGTATTGGCAAAGACAAAAGAGTATTACATGCACCCAAAGAATACGATTACAAACATATATATATAATCCATATAAATATAAAATTGGTAAGCGCGCAGAAAGGAAATGAAATTTTCAAAAAAAAATAACAAAAAAAGCAACCGATAACAATAAAAGGAAGACAAAAGAAGCGACAGCAGCCGTTGCAATGACAGGAGTAGAGAAAAATAATATAAACAACAACAACAACAACAACAGAAATGTTATCGAAATATCGAATATGTGTGCGGCAAAGAGTGGCAAAGTCAAAATTATAAACATATAAACATAGACAAAAAAAAACAAAAAAAAAAAAAAACAAAAACAAAAACAAAAACAAAAACAAACAAAAACCAAAACAAAAACAAAAAAGCATTAAAATGAATTGTGCCGCCGAGTATGGCAAGTGGCAAGTAGCAGCAGCAATGGTTGGTTGTGGCAAATGCAACCACAGAACAGCAATGCACAGCAAAATCTAACGGTAGGAGCCGTACATATGTACACATATACATACATACATACATACATACATATGTACGTACATACAAACATACTTACAATAACACAAGCAAATTAACATACAAATACATCTTTAGTTACAAAAGCAGTCACGCCGAAGAAACTACACACAATGGCAACAAAAACAATGAATATGGCACATTGAAGTTGCAACAGCAGCAGAAATTGCAGCAGGAACTGGAAAATTAGCAGAAAAATTAAGGAAAAGAGGCGGGTGTACAGGGAAACAGAGCAGAAGTTATAGGAGCAGAAGCAGAAGCAGAAGCATTACAAAGAAACTCTCAAAGGCAAGAAGCGCAAAAGTGCATGCCGAAAATGAGAAATAACAGTAAAAATAACAACAACAAATGTTCTAAAAATGACGAAATTGAACTTTACTTTTTATACCCAATGATGATTAATTTGTTCCACTTTCCCAAAAGCCTGCGTTGTTCGAAGTACGAACTTAGAAAACCAAGAAAGTGTGAGTAGTGCTTAAAACCCGTCTCCACATAGCTAAATTCGCATTCGAATAATATAACTACAGTTTTTGCATATTCCTTTCGGGTTAAATCAACCAAAAGCCAAAATAAAAGCGAATCAATAAAATAGTCAACATAAAATCATTGTAAAATAATAATAACAACAACAATAACAAAATAAGTAGTCAACACCATGTATTTTACATACATACATATTTACATACGGATAAATGGGCTGACAGCAATGAAAATGTGTGGAGTCAAGCAAGAATGAAAAAAGGCGTACCAAGAAAGAGAAAAAAACAACAAAAAAAAAAGAATAGAAATAAAGAAAAAGTTGCAGAGAAAAAAAAACAAATAAAAACAAAAAGCAAATGACAGCGCAAATGGCAAAAAGGGCAATTCGCAAACGTATTACGAAACAAGCAAAACAACAATAAATATACGAACAACAAACATACCAACATACATAAATGAGAAAATAAAAGCTTGAGCACAAGAAAATATTATTCTTGCCAAGAAAGGCCATCGCAAGCCAAGCAGGGGAGCCAATCGCCATCGCCATCGTCGCGCACATCAGGCGAAGACACATGAAAGGCACATAAACGCATAAACACGCCGCATATAAAAGCATGAGTACGTGTGCACGCGTATGTGCGCCATAAGAAGAGTTTCGTTGGCCAAATGTTACGTATACGACAAGGTGATCGGTGCTCGGTGGTCGGCGGTAATCCCACAATCCCAAACGAAACAAAACGAAACGAACAAAACAAGAAGCAAACATGTTAAGACTTGGCACAATAAGCACATGACGGCAGTGGTGGCAGGTGAAAACAACAACAACCAAGCATAACAACAGAAAGAATAATAATAACGACACTCAATTGCAGGTAGCGCTGGCTGGCGAAGTCGGTTGCTTCGCGCTGGTTTTGGCAATTTTGTTGGCGCTTAATGTTTTTTCGGCATGACGGCGGTCGCGGAAGTGACTCTGAGATGGTGACAGCTTTCATCTCTCTGCGTTAATGTTTTTATATGTGTGTGTGCTTGAGTGTGCGAATGAGTATTTTTGTGTGTGTGTATTGGAGTGCGTTTGTGCGTGTGCCCGAGATCGAATTAAGGTTATAGCCGTCGGTGGCATTTTGTGTCACATTGCGTTTATATTTGTTTGTTATTTTTTGCTTTTGCGTGACAGCCATATATTTTGGCTGCTGCTGTTGTTGTTGTTTTTATTGCCTTCAATTCGAGTGTGTGTGTGCGCGTTTGTTTCACACTTGAAGGTGGAAATGCGTTAACGTTGAGCTGGCGCTGCTCATGCATGGAATTAGATTAGAAATAATTATGGGCTGGGGGAAATAAATTTACGCTTATAAACTTTAGATATGTACCTATACATACAAACACACGTACACATATGTATGTATATGAATATTTGCATTGTGCTGCTCATCGCCGTAAAATGATTACACTTGGGAGCGTGAAGTGTGTGGCAATAATGACATTGTATTTGTGCGCGCGTGTGTGTGCGCGTTTGTGTGTTGAGTGTTTGTTTTTGGTTAATAATTGGCGCAAGTTAATTTGTTTTTGATGGTGAAACTGATTTGCATATGGATTATGCGTGTGCGATTATGCGCGCGTATGTGTTTGTGTGTATGTTTGTAGCAGCGCACATATGCTTTTGTTGGCATATTTAAATGTATAATTTGTTGTCAATGCTTCTGGTTGGATGCTGATGCCAGTAAAGCGGAGCAGGGACGCAACTCGCAAGACTCTTATGTATTTTAAGTACTTCTAAAACTAAACAAAGCGTAAAATGAAGTAAAACTTTTATGGTTTTGTGTTTGGTATGTAATGCTGTTTAATACAAAGTCAGCTTGGAGAAAGTACATACTTATGTTACAATTAGCCTGCCTGACTTGGCAAAACTCATAACAATAATTTAAGAAGCGACTTACAAATAGAACAAGAAGTTTGGCTGAACTCTATTCATTTTTATATCCCTGAATGAGTAAAATAACTTTCCCTTTAAGCTCTCCATTTACAGCTTAAATGGAAATAATTATGGAAATGGACATGTTTAAAACAACAACAATAATAATAGACCGCAACAGCATTAGATCACAACAACAGAGAACATGCAAAAATTTTAGTCATCACCAACGTCAACCCCCTTCGCATGGCACATGCATAAGTACATATTTACTCTGAACGCATTAGTTAAAGTCAATTTGGACTAAAGTGGAATAAAGCGATAAGAAGGAGGAGGTTTTAACCGCTTACAAGTTCCTAAAACTGTGTTTGCAACAGCAGACGTGTCAGATGCAAGTAGAGCGCAATAGAGAGTGTAGCGAAAACCTATAAAGAGAGTGAGAATGAAGTAAAAGGAATAAGAGTATTTGTGCTTTAGTAGCATGAGCATTTCTGCGGTTAAATTTGAAGCTGTAAAAACGTTTATTTATGTTTAAACTGCGGTTAGTTTCATAAGAAATTGTCAATAAACATAAAAACAACAACAAAGTGTTAACGGAAAGCAAAATAAAAGCAGCCAGAAAGTGCAGCTAACGCGCATGACATGAAAGAGAGGGAGAAAGAAAGAGAGAGAGAGAGAGATAAAAGTGAGAGAAAAGCGAGAGAGAATGGGAAAGAAGTAGAGGGAGAGAGATAGTGTGTACTTCAGGAAAAATTTCTCGTTATGCATTTTTACGAGAGAAAGTCATATACGAAAGAATAGAAAATTAATGGGCATTTTTTGAAAATAACTGCTAATTGCAGAGAAACCAAGTAAAGAGAAACCAAGCAAAGAGAAATCAAGCAAAGGGAAATCGTTTGTGGGAGTGCAAGGTAAAAGAGAATAGCTAACTGCTTTGAGCTGAAGCAGACCAGAGCGCAACAAATGCAACGAAGAGCGTTGGAGTACTAGCAGCTACTTAAGCACTCAGTACTATCAGCTTCAATACAACTCCATGCTTCCCGCCGTCGGCTACCTATAAAACCGAAAAACATCGCTCATTTTCCATTGTCGCCGACTTTGTGAACGCCAAATTTGCGCAGCAGCTGCTTTTTCAAAAACTTTGTCGTCGCCAAAGCAAAAAGTCTTCAATGCAATTACGGAACTATTTAAATCAATACGACGGCGACGCTTGTAAATGATACAGAGAAACGTTTCGTTGTCTTGCCGTGAGCGCTTTGCTTGGGTTGGATGCCAAAAAGAAGACGTAAGACGATGGTGAAAGTAGAAGCAGTTAAAACAGCAACAACAACAACAAAGATGAAACAAGTTCTAGCTGCATTCGCCTCTAAGTATTTTAGAACCTCGCATCTTCCGTACATCTTCCGCTTTCTCGCACTCTCTTTTCTTTTCGCTCCTAGTACCTCCAACTTCATCGCCATCTTCATCAGCATCACCATCACCATTGCCATTGCCATTACCATTACATTTTCGTGCAACATATTTACAGCCGATATACGCACACACAAGCATACATTTATAAAGTAAATGTCCTGCGACATTTGTTGTTGTCGCCAACAGCTCGTCGTCGTCTGTGGTTACTGCTGCTGCTGCTGCTCGACACCACATTTACGGATTGAGACATTCTTGCGGGTTTTTGTGCTATGGCGTTGAGTGTAATGGCATTTTTAAAGGTTATCATCACAACCACCAACCAGATTTTCTATTTAATATTTTTTGTGGTGTTTTTTTTGGTTTTTTTGTTATCTAAATTAGCAATGTCATTAGACTTAAGCGGTTAATGTGGTGTACATACATATTTGCGTGTGTGTGTGTGTTTTTTTTTTTTTTTTTTTTTTTTTTTATAGTAGGGGGAAGCATCGAAAGCCGAAAAGTGCGAGACTTTAACCCGCTAAACCTAACCTACTCCCGCCCAAAGCCGCTCCTACGGAACCACCGGACAGGCAATACTTCGTAGGAGGGCGGTTAGACATAAAGTCTTCATTCAACAACCAGGACAAAACAGGACACCTAACGCCTACCTTGGTCAGTGTATCTCAGTTGGGCTAATATCGACGACGATGCGTCGCTAACTGCCTCCCAAATATCAGGGGACTCACACATAAGTGTAGTCAAATTTTCCACCGTAACTCTAATTCCCGCTATTTGATTCAACCGTGAGCGCATGGCTGAGAAACGAGGGCAGTGAAAAAACACGTGTTCTGCATCCTCTACAACATCGCAACACACTGGACAAAAAGGACTATCGTCGCGCTTGAATCTATAAAGGTACGCCCTAAAGCACCCATGCCCGCTAAGGAACTGAGTAAGGTGGAAGTTGAGGTCACCCTGCTTTCTATCTGCCCAACTGTTTATGTTAGGAATTAATCTATACGTCCACCGACCTTTAAGCGAGGTTTGCCAGCGTTCCTGCCACAATAGGCGGCTTTTCCTCTTTTCCTCTATTCTGCATGACATCAGAACCGGTTTCGTTGCATTGTAAATGTTGCTGCATTCTCGAGCTTGAATGTCTATCGGCGGCATATTTGCTAAAACTTCTGCGGCATCCCCTGAAACTGTTCGGAATGCGCTTATAACTCTGAGAGCGGCCATGCGGTGTACGGCGTGTAACTCGGTGCAGCATAGAGAATGGCAGAGTTTATTGCCCTCGCTAGCAAATGTCGTCGAGTAGAGCGTACACATCCTTTATTTGTCATCATCCTCGCGAGACCGCCACATATTTTTTGCGCCTTTTCTGCGGCATAGTTCAAGTGCTCTTTGAAGCTCAATCTGGGATCAAGTACTACGCCAAGATATTTTAATGATGGCTGCGAATTTATCTCGCTTTCCCCCACTGTGATGCATATATTTTCACGCACCTTTCTTGTGCTTACTAGCAGTACCTCTGTTTTTTGTTCCGCTAGCTGTAGGTCCATGGTCGAGAACCACAGTCGTATTCGGCTTATTGCATCACTACAAATACGCCGCAGATCTTCTATGTGCTTTGCGACTCCTATTATTATGAGGTCATCTGCATAGGCAATGAGCTCTACTGATTTTGGTTGTTCCAACTCTAGGACACCATTGTACATCACATTCCACAGGAGGGGGCCTAGCACGGATCCTTGTGGTACTCCGCTAGTAATCGCATACCTTTTGGCGCCCTCATCGGTGTTATAGACTAACACTCTCTCTTCCAGATAGCTCAGAATTATATTTATAAGATACTGTGGGGCTCGGATGCGGTGTAACGACATGATAATATTCGACCATTTAGCTGAGTTAAAGGCATTCTTTATGTCCAGGCTAACAAGTGCGCAATACTTTTTGGCTCCTCCTTTCCACCTCTTTCCGCTTACTGCATTTTTTGCTATTTCTACTACGTTTTTTATGGCATCAACTGTCGACTTATGTCTGCGAAAGCCATACTGTTTCTTCGACAGCCCACCTGCATTTTCGAGGGCCTCCTCTAAGCGGTTACATATCAGTGACTCGTATACTTTGCCCATAGTGTCGAGCATGCATATTGGGCGGTATGATGAGGGGTCATCTGGCGGCTTTTTTGGTTTAGGGAGAAGTACTAGTCGTTGGACTTTCCATGAACTTGGAAATATACCCTCAGTGAAGCAGGAATTATACATTTTCGCAAACAGTGTCGGGCTTAAGTTTAGGGCCGCTTTAAGAGCTTTATTTGGTAGAC
Source organism: Urophora cardui (assembly GCA_960531455.1). NCBI lineage: Eukaryota > Metazoa > Arthropoda > Insecta > Diptera > Tephritidae > Urophora > Urophora cardui. The sequence goes on along the minus strand of OY482672.1, from coordinate 159,747,256 downwards.
CATCTACACCGGGCGCTTTGTTATCTTTTAACCTCTTGGCAATATTAATAATTTCTTCTTCTGTGACCACGTTAGGAGGTTCGTCGGGGATTTTTCGAGCAAGGTGAGCAGGTATTGGCTCGTGCTTCGGAAACAACGTTTCAATCACCCTGGAGAGAAAAAGAGGGCACGTAGGCTGCACGTAGTTATTAAATTTTTTCATGCACACTTTATAGGCTTTTCCCCAAGGGTCGACGTTTGCTTCTTCGCATAATTTAATAAAGCACGTTTTCTTACTATGAGATATTGCTGTTTTTAAATGCTTTTTACACCTTCTGAAGCTTTGTCTAAGCTCCTCCTCATTATTGCCCCTACGGCTTCGCTGGTATCTTCGCCTTGCCGCGTTGCAGAGTTTTCTGAGATAGGCTATTTCATTATTCCACCAGTAAACGGGCCTGCGTCTGGTGTTATATTTAGCCCTCCGCATTGTAGCATCGCACGCTGCAACCAGTCTACTTGTAACCTCGCTTACAAGGCGGTTAGCATCTTGCTACGTGGTTGGGGAGGTATCCCATACTAGGCCAAACAAATCCGGGTCAAACTCTCTGTGAACCCAGCTACGTGATTGTATTCTTGTTTTAACAACGGCACATGAGTTTATCGTGGTCGACACTTCGGCAAATATTGCCATATGGTCACTATAAGTAAATATATCTGAGACCTTCCACGCTATTCGTGAGCTGAGTGACTCACTTGCGAACATTAAATCGATTATCGAGCCCTTATTTCCTTTTTTGAACGTTTGCTGGGTACCGCTGTTTATAATAGCTAAATTAGTTTGGCCTATAAACTCTAATATTTGTCTCCCGCGCTGGTTGGTGCGTATGCTACCCCAGGCTGTTGACCACGCATTGAAGTCTCCGGCCACAATGATGGGAGTTTTCCCTCTGGTTTCCATGATCAGGTCCACCATCATGCTTTCGAACTCAGCCGCCGTAGAGCTGGGCGGGAAATAGCAGCTGAAGATGAAAATATCAAATATTTGAGCCCAGGTAAAGCCACACTTAGAGTCTCTTGGGTACTTTTGAAATGGGCAACCTTTGCACGACCATATTGCCGCTTTTCCACTTAAGTCGGCCACCCAGGTGTAGTTAGGCTTCTGAGTATATTGCTCACTCAGTATGGCTACATCGACGTTTTCCTCGATAACCGTTTGCTTTAGAAGGTCTTGAGCTGCCGCGCAATGGTTCAAATTTAATTGTAGAATTCTCATTTTATATTTTGTTTAATTACTTCGCAGTATTTTGGGCACTTGGCGCTGAGGGCGGAATGGCTACCCTCGCATAACATGCATTTAGGAGTGTTAGTACACTCTTTAGCTTTATGAGCCGTACCACCGCACTGTGTGCACAAGGATGATCTATCAATGTTGCTCTTGCATTGACGCGCTATATGACCGACGTTGAAACATTTGAAGCAACGGGTTATTGTGGTGTGTTCGCGAAGACGACAAATTGACCACCCAACTTTAATTTTGTTTGCGCTGAGAGCTTTCTTCGCATCATCCATCGATAGCTTTATTTGGGCTATTTGCATGCCGCCAAGCGTTTTTCTCATCGCTGTTATGCTTTCTTCAGTGATGCTCTCTATACCACATTCCGATTTTAACGCATTACACACCTCTGTAGGAGTTGTGATTTCATCGAGGTCTCTGCAAATAATTGTTACAAATGGACTCTTGGGCTGGACTACTGCCATTTCACCGACCATTTTTTCTAACACGTCTTTATAGTTCGTGGCTCTGGTGTTTGGCTGTTTAATTAATTGTAAGTCACCCTTCATGGTTTTCCGGATGTACGTTACCTTAGATCCAAGGTCGTCCAATCCGCGATCATTTTTTATTTTCTTTAATATGTCGGCATAAGAGGCGCCTTCTTTTTTCGACAGTATTATTGCGTCTGGCTTCAATTTGGGCTTTCTTTCTTGTGGCCTGTTTCTTTTGACCACCTTCACCCATGTTTCGTCTTCATTATTTACCACTGGCTCTACTAATACAGCAGTACTGATCTGCTGCTCGGTTATGCCGGAACCATTTGGGTCGGATTTTCTCGACTTTTTCGGATATGGGAGGTTCACAGTTGGTTCCCGCCCTCTTTTTGCTGAATCGATTTTCATCACCATAGGCACAGTTTGAGTTGCCTTCACCGATTTCAACACAATACCTTCGTGTTCCTGCTCTTTATTATATAAAGAAGTTATGCCGTTCATGAGGTCTCTCATTGCCTGGTTAACATGCCTTTGGCCATTTATCATGCTCTCGAGTTCTTTAATTTTTTCTCCAAGCATTTTAAAATTCGAAAACCCTCCGTCCCGCATAGGACTGGGCGAGTTCGCTTGAGTCACAGCTCTTACAGTGACCTTGCCACTACCTACCGTTGTTCCAGAAACGCTGGGAACCGCGCCTAAACCTTTTGGTGGCATTCTGACCATTTTGGAGTTTCTCCTAAAGGGATTATCCGGTGTCAGCACGATTTTGTTTTCCGAGGCCATGCCTCGGAGAAAAATGGTGGGTTGTACCTAACACTTAACAACGTGACAGAAAATATAAGATGTTTTAGTCGTGCTGCTAGGGTTAAGAGCAAAAAAGTGGTTGGCAACGCGGGTAAACAAAATGACATGTTGGTCAGCTGATTTTGACCAAAACAAAGCAAACAGAACTAAAAATTATTTGTTTATCTAGTTAAAGTGTTTAATTTGTCCTTTTCCAACAATTATATTGGAAAAGGACAAAAGGATAAATAAAGAGGCGCGAATTTGCGAATCGGGTAAGTACAATAGTGCAATTGTATTAGTAGAAGAAAATTTCAGAAACAGAAAATGAAAATTAAAACTATTTAACTTATCTTTAGGGATCAACACCCTTCTGCACCGCTGCCAGGCCACACGAGGCGGTCGCCTAATATTTATTTAGAGGCGCCCGCACAATATAAAAGGTAAAACAATTCAAAAAATCCGAGCACTACAGAACACGACTTATCTCAAAAAACACACAAGTGTTACGTGCGTGTGTGTGTGTGTGTGTGTGTATTTGCTTTAGTGCAGGTGTCTGTGTGCCAACCTAAGCCACCTAAAATTCTAATGAATGTGGCCTGAGCTTGAGTTGTTGTTAAGTGAAAATTGCTTGAAAAAGCACTGTTTGGCATGAGAAAATTTCATTATGATTTAATTATATAGTATTTAATTTAATTTTTATATACAGACGTAGTAACTTTTATTTATGAAATTACTTAATAGTTAATTCATTTAATCAATGTAAGGGAGCTATCATTTTCAAACTGGTGGCAACACTTTTAAAATTTTTTTCCTTAATTTCTGTCTGTTAGTGGTTATTTTGTAAAATTGAAAAAATTTTTTTAATCGGATTTTTTCACACCGGTGGCAACCCCGATTAAAAATGTTTCCTCTGTTAGTCTCCTTTAGTTTTTGTCACTTTTTCGTCAATTTGTAATATATATAAATTTTTAAAATTAAATTTCTGAAACAGGTGGTAACTCTCTAAAAGGGGTTTTCATCGTTAGTCTTATTTAGTTTCTGATTTTGCCAGTTTGAAAAATTTTATTAATTTTTTTAATAAAATTTTTTCAAATAGGTGGCAACTCTCTAGAAATTTTTCTTAACCGTTAGTCTTATTTAGTTTCCGAGTAGCTAATTTGTAATATTTTATTATTATAATTTTTTTTATCGAAATGTCTAAAACAGGTGGCAACGCTCTAAATTTTTTTTGCACAGTTAGCCTCTTTAGTTTCTGATCGGAAATTTTAATATTTTATTAATTTTGTTTTCATAGAAATTTTTACAATGGGTGGCAACTCTCCAAACTTTTTTTAACCGTTAGTTATTTTCAGTATCTGATTGCCATTCTTTAATATTTTGTAATTTTTTTTAATAGAAATATTTCAAATTAGTGGCAACACTCTAAATTTTTTCACCCTTGGGCCTATTTTTAGTTTCCGATCGCAAACTGTAATATTTTATTAATTTTTCTAATAAAATTTTATAAATAGCTGGCAACTCTCCGAACAGTGTTTAACCGTTAGCCTTCTTTAGTATCTAATCGCCAATTTGTAATAATAAAAAAGGTGGCAAATCACTAAAAAGATTGCCTCTTTTAGTTCCTCATTACCGTTTTTACTATTTTTCTACATTTTTAGTCAAAATTTGTCAAACGTATGGCAACTCTGTAATTATATTTCTGTTTCAAATAATCCTAGTAAGAAAGGCGGCGATCTACCCACTTTGCAACATCTGGGTATACAAATTTGCCTAACACGCTAATCTTTTTTTGCGATTTACAATATTTTGCGGATATCCGCGCTGCAGGAATATTTCATGCACACTGATGTACGTATTTTTTATTTATTTATGTATTGGGGGGCGGTGGTGTCATATAAAGCATTCAATTTCAGAAAATAGCTAAAATTTAAATCCATTTGACACATTGAATACGCTGGTGAATTTTATTTTTGAATTATTAATTCGCGGTTGGCCAACGTGGGCGCGGCACATTGTGTGCTACATACGTGCATAGTATATGTACGTGCTTAAATATAAATAACATACATACAAATATAAATAATAGCGCATTTCATGCCAGGCCATCGCTTTCGCCTCAACAACATTAGCGCTCTGGTAAATTACGATATTGAAGCCGCCGCAACCGTAAATGCCAGAATGGCTGAATGGCAGAATGGCAGGCGTAATCGTCGTTGATGGGTGGGCGTGCAGCGATAAGCGGCTAACCGAGTGCCGCTGGCTGATGTGTGATGGGCGGTAACTGGTGGATGGGCGATGGTATCGTCATCTACTTTCCATCATTTGCGTTGATACTTCATGCCACAAAATGTGGCCGATAAATGATAGATGTTTTTTTTGATGACGTTCGACTAATTTGTAGGCGGTTGCCAACGCTGTAATTTGACATGGATACAAGTGGATGTATATGTATTTACATAGCTAGTACATACATATTTATTTACAAGCATATATGTATGTATTTGCATATATATATTATTGTAGATAAGCACTTTGGCTCGCCCATCTCATTATACGCTTTCACCATTTCTATATAATCACTTCTTTTGCCTATTGAGCCAACGCCATGATGGCGCACCAGGCTTTGGACGTTGAATTAATTACATATAAATTTCGTCAAAAACAATATTCGCAGACGTGTTAGTTTTTCGGCTTATGGCTATGCATTTTATAATATTTAATAAATTTTGTACAAAATTCCAAATATAAATATGCATTGTATAATTTCTAGCATTAGTTGCCGTATCAGCTTAAACGGACCTGAGATAGATGGGCTAAAATACAGGAGTATGCGCCTCACTGAGATCAATGAATTTACTCTGCTTTGTTCTTACTAATAACCTACACTAGGACGAGCTCATTCAGGAAATTTATAACCATGCTCAGCCTCAGAGTGTGAGTGATTTCAGACTGATGAAAAACAAAAAAAAAATTAATTGTGCTAGTTTCGCTGCTCAAAATTTTTCTTTGCTATTATTCATTAATAATTGAATTATTATGAAATGCAATTGAAAAAAAAAAAATTATTATGAAAAGCTTTAAAAAAAAAACAACAACAACCAAACAGCAACAAAAACAAACGCTAGTTTTTGCTCTCTCTTTATTTAAAAATGCATACATGAATTTATAGCAAATGCCATGCCAGCGCAGCAATTCATATTCACATTTACCGTGTAGGCCGTTTTCCCTTCAATTGAGCAGAAAAGCCTGTAAAGCTTACAAAAAAGCGGACAAAGGCATACAAAAGCAACAACTTTAAAAATTTAATAAAAATAAAAAATTTCCTGCCATTATTTGTTACTTTAATAGTTGATTAACGATTTTGGCGTGTAAATTCAAAACAACTTTGAACATACTCACACACACATATATATAAAAGAAGACTTATTACTTCTGGCAAAAAATTAAATAAAAATTTAAACAAATTGAGCTTGTGAAGCAAAAATGTTTAGCAAAATGTTTTTTTATAAATTTTATACCCATGCATGCCGCTTTTGCAAGTATACGCAACTGGGTATAAATTTTTTGCTCACTTGCTATTTTATAAAAAAAATTCTATTATTTCCATCGGTGATTTTTTTTAAATTCTTTACATATTCAAGGCAAAAATTACACTCAGGAATTTCCGTCGTATGAAGTCTTCGTTATATTATACCTGATTTATTGACAATAACATCTTTTTTGTTGTTTGTTTTTCCGAGAGGGTAGGATTACGATGTTCCGAAACAAGGTAATGAAGATGACATATCGGCGAAACCGATTTATAACCAAGTCAAACTTGACAATGGATGACGGAAATTGGTCAGTTAATAAGGACAGCTCTCCCTCCTTAGGTTTCTAAGCCATGGCAAATAAGGCTTACATTATTCTGATAAGGTACTCTAATATCTATAGTCACTAGTCATAATGCCCTAAGTCGAGTTAATGATCACTCAATTTACTCCTTCTGAACTGCTGAGGGCCTAACTACAATTGAGTTCTTGCTTTTTTGAAACCTTTTCTGAACTAGAAATTTTGCTGACGAGTTAGTGATTTACCTGCAGGGTATATACATATATATCTAGATATGTATTTATGTATGCATGTGTTTATGTACGTGTATATATATGTATTTACTATATATTTATTTAACAGTCAGCAAATGGAATTTGCCTCAAATGATATCTGTGGTTAAATTAAAATTGAATTTTATTTACAAATATTAAATTTCATCATTTAATTATCAGCTTTACTTATTTATTTGCGGAACATTAAAAAAAATATGACTAAAAGACTTATAGATTGAAGTTGCACGCAAAATTGCACAAAATACTATCAGCAAATGAGATAAACGTAAATAAATTTGTTATGATGAAATTGAGGAAGAGTGATTTTTGTTGTTGCTGTGCTTGATACGTTTATTGCAGCAAACAAAAATACGCCGCTCGCCATTCATTCATTTCATTTCATTTCATTTCGTTTCATTTATTAAAATTCATTCATAATTTCGTGCGAGCAAAGCAGTTTTATGTGAATAAAAGTTGAACGTAATGAAGGACTCATTTTTATTTTGTTTCAACGTCAACTTGTTTTATTAACAAATATAAATTTGGTGGAAGAAAGTGAAAAAACAAATAAAGTAAAAAAATAGTTTGCTGTTGTGAGAAACATTTACTGGGCGCATTTCTTTTTTTTAGTTTATGAATTAGATTTTATTTATTTGTTTTATTGCTCCTCTGTTTTCATTTTTGTTTCTTTTACTTAGTTCAGTATTATTTATTTTGTTTTTTTTTTTGTATTTATTTTTATTTTTTTTTTACATTTGTGCTTTACTGCTGTGTTATTTGCTTTTATCTGTGTGTGTATGTGCGTGGCCTACTTACCAAATTACATGACAGCGCAAATGTTATTCATCGTCGCAAAACGTGACTCAAATTATTTAGCAACCAGACAGCCACGGAGTTGTGCTGAGCTGTGCGTCACGTTGCGCTATAAATCTGTGTGTGTGACTCTGTAACTGTATGTGTATATGTGGCTGTGTGTAGGTCACGCTGTACCGCCTACTCATATCTCTGCTTAATACTTATGTGCTTACCGTTCCGTGCTGTTCTGCTTAGACTGTCGTGCTTACCATTTACCACTTAAGTGACTACTTACTTACTTAGAAAGTATCTCATTGGTGTGTATATTTTATATTTTACTGTTCGCAGACTCTTACCCACCTTCTTATTAACTTAAAACGTAGGAGTATGTGCATTGCATTTTGTTTGGTTTTCGTTGTCATTATTTATTGTAAGTTTACGCAAATGTTAGCAATTTTATTACTTAGTGAAAAGTTAGTTTTTCATTTATATCAAGTTGGTTATTTATGTGTACGAAAGCACACATTTATTTATATGTACATGCATGCAAAAGTTGGATTAGGCAGTTTCTTATATGCGTTGGCAGCTTTAGGCTGTCGCTGATCTGGTGTATCGGGCGTATGAGTAACATAAAATTCAATACAAATCTCACCCGCCAAAGAGCGCATTTTAAAACAGATTTCAGTGTGGAAGAGCAGAAAATTACTAAGTTTAAGCAGCCTAATGCTTTCAACTGCCACTCTAATTTATATATGAATATGTTATCATCTATCTATGTAGACTAGGTCGTTTTGCTTTATATGGACCAAAAAAAGTCCACCGTACGCACGCCCATATGATGTCTTTTTGGAAAATATTTCCGGAATTTTTTTTTATTTTTTTTGGATGCCGCTAGATGTCGCTAAATCCATTTTTTTTTAATATATTCGGCATTTATGGTCCGATTCATACACCGATTGATACACCAATGTCTTTGGCTTTAGAGCAGGGTTTTGTACTTTAAAATCGTGTTAACCCTATGTGCACCCTATTGGTGCCACTTCCACCTAGTACTTAGTTTATACCACTTTAATGTAACTTTTTTGCCGGCATGTTAAACTTCGTCAAAAATCATTAATCTGTTGTAAAATAAATATTTCGATTGCTTCAGTAGAGCCTGAAATAAAACGCGTTTAATATTCCGAGGAATAACTATAAGTTTTTCGCTCCTGTGATGCTTTGAGTTCGTTTTACAAAGATTCTTTCTGAGGAGATCCCTACTAAAATTTCATGCCGAACATTTTTCTAGAACAGTTTAACCCTCTAGCACCTCCAGGAAAGGGTTATTTTGACCGCTTTTAAAGAGTCAGAAAAACTAGTATTTTTAAGGTAGCTTGCACGGCGAACTTTTTTGTTGCGATACGGTCTAATGTAGATATGTATGTATGTATGTAGTATTTGTGTAAGCATGTAATAATATTTCACTGCCACACCGGAAAACTTTTCGTACAAATGTTCAGGTGTCTCAAGTTTTTATTTTTCCAAGACAAATTAGTTTGTAGTGATAGTTGTTCTTTTTGTTGTAATTGTAGTTGTTGTAATCAAAAGTAATACGAGTTGAATTTCACCAAGTTTAGGAGCGGCTGCTGCCACTGCTGCTTCTGCTCTATGTGTGTTAGACCTATCATTTAGGTAAATGCGCTGCAGATTAACTAAACGAATGTGAAGAGATGTTGTAGATGAGCGTTGAAGTATATGTAACTTTGTGTGTGGTGTGTATGTGTGTGTTAATGCCATTTTGCATTGTCTAACTTGCCATCTGCTGTTTACTTGCAGCACAAAACACAAGGCACTACTGTTGCCATGATCTTTGCATGAGTGAGAAGAAAACGAAGTTCATAGCAAGTGTTAAGCGAAAGCCTTTCATGCAGTGCAAACATACATACATACATGTATGCACACATACGTAAATAGTATATCTATCCACTTAAACGATTATAATATTGTGTTTCTAAATATATGAATATGTTTATTCTTTACTTTTGTTTTTTCATGCCTATTAAAACTTTGTGCCAAAAAGTTTGGTTTTTTTTTTCTCTGTTATTTGTTTTATTCTTTTTTCTGCCAAAATTTAGTAAGATAAATAAAGTTTCTGGCGAGAGCAAGAAGCAATAGACTGTAACTGACAGCAAAAGCAAGCACGTCAAGAGTTTTGTATTTAATGGCCGGCAATTTGTGTGCGATTACAAAGAGCGACGACGTGGCGTATGAGTGACAAATTCTGCACACGAAAAGAAAGAAAAAGAAAGAGAGAAAGGAAGAAAGAAAGGATTCCTGTATTGCACTTATTACTAAGATATTTACATGTGTGCTTAAGCAAAGGATTGTGCTGGAGCTTTACTAAATAGAATTTGAAAGTTTGTAATAATTTTCTTCAAGTCACTCACCGCCACACGCGCGTCTTTGCATGGAAATATAAGCGAAAGAGTATTATGTTGTATTCGAAATTTTTACTTGACTTGCTTGCATGAAAAACTGCATTAAAATTGAGCAAAATATGCAGCAACAAACCAATGCAAACAAAAACAAAAAACGCAAAAAAACAAAAGTGCAAATTTAAATCGAATACGACTAAATGAAAGGTTTTAAAACTAATGAAAATTGATCACTGCACTTTTAAGCTTAGATTTTAAGGGCATGAAAATTGCAGTGGCACATGTCATGTTAAATTTGTATTGTTGCTGTTGTTGTTATTGTTATACCACAATTTACTTTTTGGCCGTGGTTAATATTCAGTTTTGTGAATTGTGAAAGTGAGTTGCTATTTTGCAGAAGCTTACAATCAAACTGCAAATGGACACGTACGTAAAAATATGACATGTGAAACAAAAATGTAGCTGCCCAGTAGAGAAATGAAGAATGCTTAAAGTGCTTAAGCTCTTCCCCGCCCAGAGGCTCTTATGATCTAAATTCTAGACTAGAAAATTTGTCTGAAAAGAAGACCAGCATTTCGCCGTTTTAACTTCATTACCGCCTAAGTGAGACTTTTATAACCGCCCTTTGAATACTCAAAGCACATGCAACATAACGAAGTAATAGCTTATGGACGAATTTGATTTCAACCTCACTTTTGCTTCAGTGTTGTGCAGCAAAGCTTTAAAAAGAGCAGCGCACTTCACGATTTTACTACTGGGTTGCTAAACATGCACGTCCCAACACATACATGCATACATTTCTATGTGCATATGTTAACATATAAACACATTGCACCTTAACAAACACTCTTTTAATTGAGTTAGAAAACTATTGACTCCATTCTGACTGCCAAAGCGAGACAAACAGACAAAAAGCGAGAGGGAGATAGAGACAAAGAGCAAGTGTGAGAAATCTGATTTTTCAGCTTTTAAAATTGTTTTGAATGATGAGTTTGCAAAATATTTTGCTACTACACACAAATAACAAAAAATGTAAAATAAAATAAAAGCTTTTAAGCTGATGCAATGCACAATTACAAAAACAACAAAACCAATAGCAGCAGCAATAACAACAGCCACTACTAGAAAACACAAATTGAATGAACAAAAGTGCAAAGCTGCAAAACATTGCCTGATGGGAATATTCTCGGCTAAATGGAAAGTGTCAGCAATGCAGGGGAGCAAAAGGAGCAAATAAAGTTGAAGCAAAATAAAAACGAAATAAACGAAAAATTAAGTGAAAAATAAAGAAAACAAAACAAAAAAAAAAAAATAAAATAAAATAAAAAAACTACAAAAATGCTACAAAAACAAAAAAATTGTAATGTAATGCACAAAACAGCAAAAAAAACGGTGGGGATTTGCTGAACGAACGTGAAATATTTGTAAATTTGTTAAAAATAAAATTTACAACAACAACAAATAAAAAGTTGCAAATAAACAGCTGAAATTTTTAACTTAACTTGTGCCAAAAAGTTAAAAGTGCAAAAAGAGAGCACTTACTTATTTAAATAAAAAATTAAAAAAAAAAAAAAAAATAGAAAAAAGTAAAAATTAAAAACAAAATTACTAAAACAAAGTTTCACTGCAAGAATTGTGCTGAAAGTAGGATTTAGCTTAACACATATTTGTTGTTGTTTTTGTATGTAAATGCACTTCGTCTGTATATATGTATGTATATTTATTGTTATTGCAGATCGATTTGCATTTAATTTAATTTTAGCGCTAAACTTTGGAAAAAAAAAACAAAAAAAAAAGCTAACTAACAAATGGATAACGTGACATTTTAAAAGGATTGCGGATTATCGCAAAAATAAAGTGAAAAATGATGGAACAAAAGCGAAAAGCGAAGAAGATATTTGCAATAAAAGTCAATAGTTTGAAATTAGTTACAGTTAAGGTTAAAGTTTTAGAGCAAGCATGAGCATAAAATGGCTCTTTTGTTTCGCTTTGGCCCACAACAACAAACCATAGGGCACAAACACGCAAAACAATCCGTGAAAAGCTACTCTTAGTTCATAACAGAAATTTTTCGTAAATTGGAGCAAAAAACTTCTAAATGCGGATTTCACTAATTTGACTGGACAAAGTTTGCTATCTTAACCATTTGGCCATTGAACTATGGCATGATATTAGTGGTGCGCTTATATTTATGTTGCTTACGTTATCATTATTCACACATACATATAAATTTTTGAACTTGTTGTCGTTGTTGTAGCTGTGTCAGCAACACACCATCACACAAGTTGAATCAACTTTACTCTTGGCACTTTTACTAACTTTACTGAGAGTTGCAGAACAATTAATTGCTAATTAAATGGATTTTTCTGTGCTTAGCAGTCAATTAACGTTTATTGAGTGTTGTATGTGGAATAATAAAAATAATGCGCTGTTGTTGTAATTGTAATAAAATAAGCATACATAGATATATTTATTCAAGCGGAAGCTTTTATAACCAATGATCAGGTAGTCTGCTTGAAAAAAAAAATATATAATGGAATCACATGCACTCTGAAAAGAGAGGAAATCCTTCATTTAATGGGGGTATTCACTGGGCTCTACCTCATTAGAAAACACGCCGCCGGAAGGTTAGGCGAGCCCTGATGCAATATTTGCAGAAACTACAAGTATAATGATGATGAGTGGAAAACGATTAAAGAAATCATCTGAAATCATCTACAACTGCCCGGCTTTGAGTGGCGACAGGCGACGAACACTGTGAGGCGCCTTTGGTGAACAGCCTGCGTATGTAAGATCGTTTTTAACGACATGAAGGACCGGATGAGCTTCATTATACTCTCAGTGTGGTTTAAGGGATAGGAGTAAGCTGCAGTTTGTGTGCTAACACAATGCGCCTTTGTGCTGTCGTAATTGACGGCTCAATAATATTCAAAAGTAGGCTGATGTAGCGCTCAATCTGTCCAAGGTCTAGTAGAGGTAGCACAAACCCATACAGAATAAGAACACACACACACACGGCCTCAGGTGTTGCGAGAGGACAGCAGCTTTCCGCAACGAGAGAGTTTGATGGTGAGAAGAGAACGAGGATTAATGAAAATATTTTAACCCTTTAATGCTATAAGAAAATGGCCTTTTGAAGGTCGTTAGAGGATTAAGGTGTTCAAGAAAATTATTTGCCATGGAATTTTTGAGTCTTGAATGTCTAACAACCTCCAAAAAACAGGCACTGGGTATACAAAAGTAATAAACGAACGCGCAGGTAAAACAATAATCATACATTGCCACATATATATGTATGTAGTTATACCTATGTATTTATTTGTTGTATTTCATTTCTGATTATACAACTTTGCTGCAAATGTGTGTGTGCGTTTGTGTGTGTTTTGCGTATTGTGTCTAACAATGCAATAACGGCAGCAGAAAAGCCAAAATGGCGGACGAATTCTTAGTTTTTATGCGAGAATTGTAACAAGAAAGAAATCACAAAGTAATACAATAGATTTGTAGACGATATAAGTGGGTACTCATCGATTGAATGGGTGGCGTGCCATGTACACACATACATACATACATACATACATACATACATATATTTTATTATAAAGCAACGGTAATGGGATTTTATATGCATGAGTATGTGTGTGCATGTGTGTGTTTGGATGTTTGTTTACCGGTTTGCAGGTATTATAAAAGTTTTACTGCTCTTGTAAAGCCACTCGCTAAGCCTTCTTCCGCATAATCATTTGCTCTGCTTGCTCTTCTTCCTTTTCCTCTTACACAAGTGCAGTCAGCGGTTTGATGTATGTACAGACCCCGTAGGAAAAGTTCAGCTTCTGTATTGTTGTTTAAGCAACAATAGACTGCAACTCTTCTGCGTTTTCCTTGTTGGGTCTGTCTTGCCCAAATGTGCGTCTGCGGCAGCTTACCTAACTTTATGCTCTCGAAAGTATTTGCGAGCTGCTTCTTATAAGAATTATACAACTTATTTTGTGCGAAGGTGAATGTGTGTGTGTGTGTGTGTGTGTGGGTGGGTGTGTGTAGCGAATGTGTGTTTGTGGCTGTGTGTTTGCCTGTTTGATTGTGTCGTCATCGAAGACTTTTTGTTAGAAAGTTTTCCACTTATTTATTGGCAGAGTTAGTTATTGTATTTCAGCGTGAACAAAAGAAAAGTCATCGTCGTCGTTGTCGATATGCCACTACAAACTTGAATGAGCACACACACACACACACACACATGCACAAGTGTGGCTGCTTTTACCGCAAACTCACTTGGCGCTGAACTGAGCTGAGTAGAGCAGAACTGAGCAGAGCAGAACTGAGCAGAGTAGTCTTGAGTTGAACTCATGTACTACAAAACAATTTTCTAATAAAAGTTTTACGCAAATTACAAAGTGCATGTTGTGCCAGTGTCATGTTCGTGCCTTGTAATATTCATACATACATACATAAATAATTCTTTTACTTTATATAAAATATTAATTTCACTTTCGTTTACAATTGTTTAGCGATGTCAAAAATATGCGGTGATTAATTTGCAGTATTTTTTCGAGAGAAGAGCAAGGGAATGCCTACGCAAATTTTGTGAGAGTTTCTGCCGACATGCTTAGCGAAGAGCTGAACTAATTGTTTTAACTTACGATACAAAAAAGCTAGAGATGGCAAAGATAACTGAATGGAATATTACTTTTCGTTGGTTGATTAGAGTGGCGAGTGCCACAGACACAATTTAGCGCCGAAGCGCCATTTTGCTACCACGACTCGTGCCTAAAAACCAGAAAAATAGATAAAAGAAGATCACTTTGGAAGCAGGGCAGCTCCTACATCCTGTTGAGTTTAGGCACCTACCTAAGAAGCTCCTCAGGCCTGAGATCCTTAAGTTACGAGAGGTTGTCGAAGAAGTGCCTGACAAGGAATTTCATGACCCATCTTGCATTCGTCTGTGAAAACTGAAAAATCGAATGTCTGAGAGAGTTTACCATTTCCCCAGGCCTTCCTTGATGAAAGGATAATCTCACAGTTTGTGTCTCGTGTTGATGTCGGAGGCCACGTGTTACTTTTAGTCGTTAATAAGTTTACCCTTCCCATTCATCATCAAAAAAAAAAAAAACTAAAAAAATGGCATTAAATTACCCAAATTAACTTGAAGTTATAAATTTTCTACGCCAAAGCTAATTTTACTACCTACAAAATAGCCTTAAATTATGCTTGTGGCAGAGGAAACGAGCCAAAAAGTCATATTACTAAAGCAAACCACAAAAATACAACAAGTTTTAGCTTTATTTACTACTAAACTCTGCCTCACTGAGCTCCACTCAGCCCTGCGGCAAACGTGAGATTGATTTGGTATAGATTTCTTTGAAGAAATTTCAGCGCCAAATCAGTGCACAAGTAAACCAATCCATGGAGGTGCGCACACAAACAAACAAGCCAATAAACAAGTCACGACATGCTTTTAGGCGCGCACATGCTGAACTGCCGAACTGCCGAGCTGACGGCGACGCCATGTGTGTGTGAAACACGATAAGAGCAAAGCCAAGAACAAGAAATAACATGTTTAGTTATGTTCAAGTGTGTGTGTGTGTGTGTTGGGACTGTGTGAAGAAGCCAACAACACAATTGAATCATTTATGATGTCGCTGACAGGTGAGAAGAAATAACAGTAAATCACGTAAACAAGTTAAAATGGCAGAGTTTTGCTTGGTTCTGCTTGTTTTTGCTTGTTTTTTTTTTGCTTTTCCTTGTTTTATTTTATTCTTTTGAGTTTTCTTCGTTTTCCTTTTAATATTGGTTTAGCTTTGGGCAAACAAACAACAAAGCAATACAAGATTTATACCGCAGCCAGAAGGTGTAACACACCGTAACGAGGGTAACGAGTGCCCGAGGTGCAACACAAAGCGCCCCAACCGCCATTGCAGCTGGAACATTCGCTATTTATTGCCGACAGCGCGCTGAGCAGCAACGCCGCGGCATGTGGTTTTTATGCGGCGCTACAGCGAAACTGTGACGCCAAAAAATATGCAATGCGAAATAAATAAAAAAAAAGTTAAATTGAAAATGGAAAAGATGAAGCGAAATTTATGTTACAATTCCGCCCAAAAATGAATGCTAAACATGCAAATAAAGCAATCACATGTGAACAAGAAGAAGAAGAATAAAAAGAAGAGGAAGAGGAATAATCAATGTGAACATGAGCGCGAACAAGAAGAACATGAAGCACAACTACACTAGTTTACAAACAAACAAACATAGCAATTCTAGACTCATCTGCAATAGAAAAAGAAAAAAGACAAAACACAAGAAAATCAGAAAAAATTATAGAAAATGAAGAAAATGAAGAGAATCAGGAAGCAAAGCATACACAAACCCACACACACATAAGAAAACTAATGAACTTAATTTTCAGTGTTTTTTGCTGTGCTGCAGTGTTCCCCAAGGAATTTGCTCCTTTGCACGGCTATCTGTGTGTGTGTGTGTGTGTGTGTGCGTATTTACAGCAGAACAGACGACACAGTTGTCGTCACAAATAAAAATTATGGCGCTTATAACAAAGCAGAGAAGAAGACGAAGAGAAGGTGCGGCAGCAAAAGCAGAAACAAATCAGAAATGAAAAATCACTTGCTTACACGTTCGAACATGAACAAACAAACATACACAAGTACAAACATGCATAGGTACATTTGTATGAGCAAAATTAAGAAGTGGAAAAATTGCAAAAACAACAAAACCCGCTCGAAGATGAATGGCAAACGCGAACGGGCAGCAGCAGCAGCAGAGCAATGTGGGAAGTGGAGAGTGTAGAGGAGAAGAATATGAATGGTGAAATCAGAGTTTACTTGTAAATTCAGAATTTGTAAAATTAAGAGCGAGGAGCAGGAGGAGATGGAGAAGGAAATGAAGAAAAAAGAAAAAACAATAAAAAAAAAAAAACAAATAAATAATTCACCAGAGAAATGTGGCAGCGCAGCAGTAAATCCATAAGAGCGGCGCAGAGCAGCTTATGGAGGTGCGGCAAAGTCAAAAGGGTTTCATAGTTACTACAATGCGCGGAGGTATTTCGATGGTTGGCAACGCTGGCGAAATGCACACGAATAATGATGCAGGGGTGCAGAAGAGAAATAAAGAAAAAAAGAAATGAAAAAAAAAGAAATGAAAAAAAAAGAAATGACGAAAAAAGGAAGGAAAAAGAAAAATTAGTAAAAAATCAAGGAAAAAGGCAAAAAAAATATTTAAAATCAATACTATTTTAAAGCTTGCTCTTGTTCTTTTTCTTGTCGTATTTGTTGTTGTTGTATAGGTATAATGTTGTTTGCAATAGTTATTGCATTACGCTGATTTAAGTAATTTTGTCTTGCATTGCATTTGCATGTCGTGTCGTTTCGCGTTTTTATTTTCAAAAATATTGTATGACATGACATAGCTTTAGATTTACATGCATACATTTTGGTTAGGTTCTGATTTATTGCAGTTATTTTGTATTTTTTAGCTTTTTTATTTTTATTTTATTTTTTTTTTTTTTTGTATTTTAGTTCAATTGTAATTCAATATTTTTTAGAAAGCAATCAACATTCGCGTCTTGCTGAATTGTCAAGCTGAAAGCGGAAACTGTCAGTAGCGAATGAGTTATTGTTGTGCATAGGTGTATGTTTGTATATATGTATTTACATGCAGAGGATAAACAATGAAGGTAAGAAGATAAAATAAATAGAAAAACTTCATAGATATTCTTCCCTACAAACATTTTTATACTTTTGAATTTATTAAATTTAATTAAAATTATGCATTCACCTTGTCAAATGATATTCAAAGTCAATAATGAAAATTAAGAGACAGAACCCCGACATTCTCACATATATTTTTAGCTTTCAAAACGCTATAACTCGAGAACTGAATATACCGACATATAATCTTGTGTACCTATCAGCATCTAAGACGCACGTACTACACCACAAAAGCTTCCCAAATGAAAAAATATCACATTTAGCAGGTTTAAGAGAAGTTGAAATTTTTTCAAAGGCACACAACCCTGAAAATCGTCTACAAGACAAGGGCCAAGACAACCGCTTCTTACAGTTATATTAAGGTCCAAATCATTTTATATATATATGTATGTATGCTTTAGTGTAAGAAAAACGGTTAAATAAAGTATATTCACATAGAACCGAATTTTAGTTCGTTTACAAGTTTTTACACTAGGCAAATGTTACTCATACGCCATGTGGCACAGAAAAAAGCCAATTTCATTTATTCACTTCAAAGCATTTTTCTTTCCTTTTTTTTGCATTTTTTTTAAACACATTTTCACAAAATGACTTTATTTTTAACTTGTTTAAATAATTTCCAATTAAGTTATACTCCAAAACAAACGAATAACAGTGAACTCATTCGCTTTGCATGAACAGGAAACAGAAAAAGCATTTAATTTTGTTTGCTGTCTAAGTGTTACCGAAAAATAAATAAACAAATGAAACGAAACGAAACAACAACAAAAAGAACAAAAACAATAAAAACAACAACAAAAACTAATTTTGTTTGAAATTACATTAAAATATTACCGCATGAGCATTTATTTGTGTTCATATTAAACTTTGTCAAAATTTATATACAGACATACGATCCATAAATGAAGGCACACAAGCATGTAAATATACATACATATATGTATATATTTATTAAAATTTTTACATGCTCCTACATATATCCACATGTACATACATATCTATTTACATGAGTATCTACATTTCCTGCAAAATAAATTATGCTAATAAGTTTTGCATAAATAATCCATTCTACATAAGTTTGCTCTCTAAGCCAAAGCAACAACAACAACCAAAAGCTCAATTTAATACATTAATGCACACAATATTTACATATCCTAATACATTACATATGTACATGTGAGAGCATGTAGTTAGATGTGTATTTTTTCATAGACGCAATCGTCCGATTCGCTCGCTTCCGATTGATCCAATTTAATTTATTTAATTAAAAATTACCTTTATACGAACACACACACACATACATACATAAGTAGATCATCATTTGTACCCGAAATAATTATAAAAGCATTTCCATACATAAAAGCATACATACATACATACATGCGTACATATTTATATATTCGTACACTCTGAGAAAAGTTGCCAATTAAAATCGAGCTGTGTCGTACTTGATTCAAGAGTTACAGAAATTAAGCAAAAATAAATTAAATCTAAGTTTTCACAAGTTTAATAAGCTTCACACAAGTTAAAAACCTAACAAAAACAAGTAAGGAAGCCTAAGTTCGAGTGGAATCGAACATTAGACACTCAGCTGTATGCTTTCATAATTTGTTTGCGTTTGATGGAAACAAGGTGTACTTTTTATAAAGCGAGTGCTGCATAAAGTGGGCGTAGCCACGCCCATTTTCAACATCTTTACCAGTCATCCAACTAAGCATATGAATATTATTCTTTGTGCAAAATTTCATTCCTTTATGACTTCTAGTTAGAAAGATGTCACGTTACAAATTCCCAAAGGGTGTTCCAGAAATATCTTTGTTAAAAAGTAGGCGTGGTCATAAACCGATTTGAATAAATTTTTGCATGTCTATTAACACAAGTTATAAAAGTGTATAAACCAAGTTTCGTCATAATATCTCAATTATTTGTCGAGTTATGGGCTCAGAAATCTCGTATATTCCTGCTTCTAAACAGAGGCGGTGCCACGCCCATTTTCCAAAATTTTTATGTTTTTCGTTTTATGTCCGCAGTTGGACTCCTGCCATAAAATTTCAATGATATATCTTTATATTTGACAGAGATATGGCTTAAAATGTTTTTATTAGGTCACTTTATAAGAGCCATATATAAAAGTGGGCGTGGCCCTCAACCGATTTCGGAAATTTTTCGTCCAAATATTTGACTAAGTAAGTATATCACGCGTACCAAATTTCATCGATATATCTTCAACGGTTTCTGAGTTATGACATATAAAACTTGCAAGGTTTGACCCTTAATAAGTGGGCGTGGCACCGCCCATTTTCCAAAATGTCATCAAATTTCTTCCTAGGGGCCTGAGCTCAATACGTGGGTGAAATTTCATCGCTCCAGCTATATTAGTGACTGAGATACCAAATTTACGATTTTTTCTATATAGGAAAAGTGGGCGTGGTCATGATCCGATTTCGCCCATTTTCAATACCAACCGTGCCAGTCTCGATACCAACCTGCATTCCAAATTTCATCAAAATATCTCAATTTTTGCGCGACTTAGAGTGCGTACGGACGGACGGACGGACTGACGGACGGACGGACGTGGCTCAATCGATTTCTCTTTTCACCCTGATCATTTTGATATATATAAGTCTATATCTATCTCGATTATTTCGTTCGGTTACAATCCACCGTTATGTGATTAAAACTATAATACTCTGTGTACTAGTACAGCTGAGTATAAAAAAAGATAAAAAAAAATTAAAATAATGATAAAAAAATAAAATAAAAAAAAAATAAAAATAAAAAAAAAATAAATAAAAATTTACATTAAGACCGCTATTCATAAAAAATAAAGTAACATTCTCATAAAATTTTTCGATTTTAACAGTTTTACTATTTAACTGTATTTTTTTGTGAATGCTGGTCTACTGGAATATATATTTAATTTTAACATTTTCATGCTTAACAGACTTTCATGGCATTTTCGGCTTAGTTCAATCCCGCCAGACTTAAATTTAGCTGATTTTTTCTTGAGTGTATGTATCAGCTGTGCTGCGTTTAAATGAAAAATTGTGACAAATAAAGTGTAGATTAAATTTTCCAATTTGTCGAAAAGAAAGTGCTTACATATCGCACACTAAATCAAAAAGCGTTACAACTCAAAATTCAAAAATTTTCAGGAGAGGCAAAAAACTTTTTAATTTTTATAGGCAATGATATGGGAAAAGGCTACGTATAATAGTTATTTCTCAGTTAAAAAAGACTCTGATGGAAAAGATTTTTTGGCAGCCGCTAGAGATATATTCTGTGTACCAATTTATGGAAGAAACCCGATTTCGAAAAATTTTGAGTTGTAACGCTTTTTGATTTAGTGTGCGATATGTATAACTACAATATTTAAATATGTACATACCATGCAAAAAAATGAGCGATTAATCCCGAAATAGATTTGTCCCGGATTGATCACTTTCGAGAACAATTAGGCCCCGATTGTTCCCGTACGGGTATAAATGTAGACTAATTGTAGACCAATTCTTCCCGAACGGGTATAAATGTAGATTAATCGCTTTCATTCCGAACGGGTACAAATCTAGATTCCTTAAATGTAGAAATTTTACAAAAATGTGCAATGTATTTAAAAAATTGTAGAACAACCTGTAAAACGAATTGAACACCCTTTCTTTTAATAACAATGATGAATAATAATTTTAATAACTTGGAAAAATCTACATGAAAGCGATTAATCTACATTTGTACCCGTTTGGGATGTGAGCGATTGATCTACATTGGTACCCGTTAGGGATGAAAGCGATTGATCTACATTTGTACCCGTTCGGGATGTAAGCGATTAATCTGCATTTTTTGCAGGGTACTTACTTACTTCCGTACGTTTGTGTGTCAACTAGCCAATATGTACGTGGTATTAAATAGACACAAAGTTGGGGTTAACGCCACCACCCAGCCAACACTTTTTTGGTTATACAAAAGTGTTCGTATGCGAGTACATGGTTGTACATACATATGCTTCCGCACGCACCGTAAAATAACCGTAAATACTACGCACATACAAATATATATGTAAATAAAAAACAAATCCGCAATATGAATATCCGCTTTTTGCGCCTTTTTTGGTTTGTCTGCCACATTCGTTCGCTAGCCTTTTGCCTTTGACTTAACAAAGATAGACCAGCTTTGTGACGGTACACTGGTGGCGATTATAAAGTAAATAAATAGAAAAAACTATTTGTTCACTGCAAAAGAAGTATGCGATTTATCTCTAAAGAGTTTTTTCCCGAATTGCTTTTTTTGGGTAGAGACGAGCATGAATTGTCGCCCAACTAATCCTTTTTGACACAGTCAATAATGTCACACTTGACACAGCTTGCAATTTATAATAACTTGTCGATAGGCGTTTCGAATTTAGGCAGATAATTTATATGTAAGAATTGAAGAAAGTGAATGAAAAAAGCTACTAAAGGCAAAAAACAAGACTAGTTCAATTTGGGCATAAACAGGGGCTCGAACAAAAGGGGACACTTCATTCCATTCAAAAAGATAGCAATGGGTAGAAGTTGCCTGTTCGCTTATGTATCCCGGATTAAACGCAATTTGTGCAGAGTTGTTTGTGGAATAAACAAAAAGTGTTGGAAAGCAAATATCTAACAAAAACAAAAAAAAAACGGAAAACAAAGAAAAGTTCCTTAGAGATTGTTGATATTTGTGCATTTTTCTTTTTCTTGCCACCACTGTACGCATACGTGTGTTTGTATGAGCGTATGTGCTCTTATATTTATATGTTTTCTCTGGGTTGTTTGTTTGTTTGTTTGTTTGCTTGCTCTGCCGCAACGCTTACTATTTTCGGTTAAAGTTTTCGATTAAAACGAATCACAGTTTTTGCTTGTTTTTTTATGGCAAGTAAAATGGCTGCATTTGAGCGGATAAACACGCAAGAAACGAGGGTGTGCGAGGGGCGAACAAAGCTGCAGCGCAGATTGTGGATGAAAGCAAGCATGTTAGTGGAGAAAATCGCAGATAACTGTATATGAATGTATAAAACTGTATAATAAATGCAAGCTCACATACACACCAACGCACATAAGTTGTACATATACCTACACATATCTATTAAGGTGGTCCTTAAAAAAATCAAATTAGCGATTTTCTTTGGTATCGGTAAGAGCACAGTCAAAGATATCACATATACATTTTGATCGCAATCGAAGATGGTTAAGGGTTGTCGCACAGGGCGATATCCATTTCGACTACTGTGTGAAACCGCTTAATCCTCTCCGATCGGGACAAAAATTTATATGTGGTATATTTGACTATATCCACATCGATCTTGGGGGTGAGGTGTGAAAAAATATGATATAAAATTTGTCTGCATGCATTTGGGGACCACCCTAATAAATCTACATGTGTATGTGAAGTGAGGGTGAACGAATAAATTATAAAGTTGGAAAATCAAAAACGATTTAAATGCTTTTGAAGTAAACAGAAAAGCAGCAAAGCAAAAACCAGGCAAAGGGTTGAGTCTGAGGTTAAATACCCAGATGTGGCTGCTAGCAGGCGGTAACGAGCTATAATGTCAGTATAAGATACTTTTATTTGCATTAAATTGGAAAAAAGAGATTGAAGTTGAATTCATACAAGAAGTCTATGTTTTTTAGGACTATACTCAAGTTAAAGGAATATGACACAGATATTCAGAAAGACAGGGAAAGAGACAGTGGAGTGGACGAGGTCTTTGCAATTTTTGTAATCACCCAGATTTGGGTATATAAAAAATATAAAAAAAGAAGCGGAAAGCGAATGAAGAAATGAATCAAACAACCAAACGAGCTTTGCTGTGTGCGAAACAAAAATAAAAACAACAAAAAAGAACATGGTAATAAAGCAAAAACTACAAACTGCGCTAGTGACAGAAAAAGCGAGAACAAAAACACTGAAATAAAAATTGTATGCGAAATGAAAGAAGTAGAAAAAAGAGAAAGAAAAGGAAAGAAAAGAAAAAACAGAAAAAGCAAAAAAAAAGTGAAGTAAAAAACAGAAACAAGTAAGGAAGCCTAAGTTCGAGTGGAATCGAGCATTAGATACTCAGCTGTATGTTTTCATTGTTTGTTTGCGTTTGATGGAAACACGGTGTATTTATATAAATCGGGTGTCGCATAAAGTGGGCGTAGCCACGCCCATTTTCAACATTTTTATCAGTCATCCAACTAAGCATATGAATATTATTCTTTGTGCAAAATTTCATTCCTTTTTGACTTCTACACCTTTTCCAACTGTATTTCGGAAAAGGGAAAATGTATTTCAGAAAAGCTCAAATTAATATCAGAAAACACCAATTGTTTTTCAGAAAACCTCAAATGTATTTAAGAAGTTCCAATTGTATTTCAGAAAACCTCAATCCCATTTCCGAAAAGCTCAAATGTATTTCAGATTTTCCAAATCTATTTCAGAAAACCACAAATCTATTTCAGAAAACCACAAATGTATTTCAGAATAACACAGTGTATTTCGGAAAAGAGCAAATGTATTTTAGAAAAGCTCAAATTAATATCAGAGAACGCCAAATGTTTTTCAGAAAACCTGAAATGTATTTAAGAAGTTTCAATTGTATTTCAGAAAACCCCAATTTTATTTCCGAGAAGCTCAAATGTATTTTAGAGAAACTCAAATGTATTTCAGATTTTCCAAATGTATTTCAGAAAACCACAAACGTATTTCAGAATAACACAAATGTATTTCAGAAAAAGGCAAATGTATTTCAGAAAAACTCAAATGTTCTTCAGAACACCCAAATATACATATTTCAGAAAATATCAGTCGATAAAAATTACATTTTGTTATGAATGGAAAGTTAAACCAGTTGCAAAAATGAAATAAGAAGCAACTTAATTTAAAGAATGACATAGACTTTTATTAAACTCCAACTGACATGTCACGCAATGCCAAAGCTTCCGAGAAAAAGGAAGATGCATGCTGCATAGAGCGTGCACAATCAGCCGTTCGAACGGTCTGCTTTGCTTGTACAATAACACCGCCTTTCGATTACGCCTGATCCATTCATGTTTGGAAGTGCTATATTCGTTTTTATAAAGGATTGTATTTTGGACCAAATACTCTCAATAGGATTAAGAATCGGAGAGTTCGGTCCGAGACGTACAAGTGTAGCTCCTCGGTTATTACACACTTCCTCCAATCCCGCATGACACGGCGCATTATCGCATGCCATGACTAAATCTGTCAAACATGGAAGCAATCGGAAAACCGGTTGCCTGCACATGTCAACCATGCAAATTGCGCAATTATCCTTTAATTCCATTTAAGCGCTAATTTATATACATAACTCGGGATACGAAAATTTACTCAAAAATTATTCACTTCTTCAATCTCAAATAAATTGTTTTGTTTGACATCTTTCTATACGCATGTTATATTCTTCGGGTTTTTGAAGAACAACTTTTTTAACATTTCATTCATAACAAAATATAATTTTTACCGACTTGGATATTTTCTGAAATATATTTGGGTGTTCTGAAAAACATTTGAGTTTTTCTGAAATACATTTGCCTTTTTCTGAAATACATTTGTGTTATTCTGAAATACGTTTGTGGTTTTCTGAAATACATTTGGAAAATCTGAAATACATTTGAGTTTCTCTAAAATACATTTGAGCTTTTCGGAAATAAAATTGGGGTTTTCTGAAATACAATTGAAACTTCTTAAATACATTTCAGGTTTTCTGAAAAACATTTGGCGTTCTCTGATATTAATTTGAGCTTTTCTAAAATACATTTGCTCTTTTCCGAAATACACTGTGTTATTCTGAAATACATTTGTGGCTTTCTGAAATAGATTTAGGTTTTCTGAAATAGATTTGGAAAATCTGAAATACATTTGAGCTTTTCGGAAATAGAATTGAGGTTTTCTGAAATACAATTGGAACTTCTTAAATACATTTGAGGTTTTCTGAAAAACAATTGGTGTTTTCTGATATTAATTTGAGCTTTTCTGAAATACATTTTCCCTTTTCCGAAATACAGTTGGAAAAGGTGTAGTTAGAAAGATGTCACGTTACAAATTCCCAAAGGGTGTTCCGGAAATATCTTTGTTAAAAAGTAGGTGTGGTCATAAACCGATTTCAATAAATTTTTGCGTGTCTATTAACACAAGTTATAGAAGTGCATAAACCAAGTTTCGTCATAATATCTCAATTATTTGTCGAGTTATAGGCTCAGAAATCTCGTATATTCCTGTTTATAAAAAGAGGCGGTGCCACGCCCATTTGGCAAAATTTTTGTGTTTTTCGTTTTATGTCCGCAGTTGGACTCCTGCTATAAAATATTAATGATATATCTTTATATTTGACAGAGATATCGCTTAAAATGTTTTTATTAGGCCACTTTATAATACACATATATAAAAGTGGGCGTGGCCGTCAACCGATTTTAACTATTTTCCGTCCAAACGTTTTCCTAAATAAGTAAATCACGCGTACCAAATTTCATCGATATATCTTCAATGGTTTCTGAGTTATGACATATAAAACTTTCAATGTTTGACCCTTAATAAGTGGGCGTGCCACCGCCCATTTTCCAAAATTTCATCAAATTTCTTCCTAGGGGCCTGAGCTCAACACGTGGGTAAAATTTCATCGCTCCATCTATATTAGTGACTGAGATACCAAATTTCCGATTTTTTTCTATATAGGAAAAGTGGGCGTGGTCATGGTCCGATTTCACCCATTTTCAATACCAACCGTCCCGGTCTCGATACCAACTTGCATTTCAAATTTCATCAAAATATCTCAATTTTTGCGCGAGTAGAGTGTTTACAGACGGACAGACGGACGGACACGGCTCAATCGATTTCTCTTTTCACCCTGATCATTTTGATATATATAAGTCTATATCTATCTCGATTATTTCATTCTGTTACAATCCACCGTTATGTGATTAAAACTATAATACTCTGTGTACTAGTACAGCTGAGTATAAAAAGGAAAAACGTAAAAAAGCGCAAAAAAGCAAAAACATGAGTAATCGAAAAAACGGATAGTGGTGCTCTAAAAGGAACTGCCATAATAACAATATGAAAATGTGCAAATATGAACGACAACAACAACAACCACAACAAGTACAATAATGCAAAAACCTTAATAAAAAACAAAATTGTACAGGAACACATTTACTACAAACACAATTGCAGCCAACAAACAAACAAGCATTGACAGCGTAGTTACAGTGTGTGCGACAAAAACTACACAAAGTGCACGCAAAAAAAAAAACACAAAGAAAGGAAAAACAAATGAAAAAAGCAGTAAGTAATAAATGAAATAATAAAAAAATCGACAGCAAATTGTAGTGAGCGAGCAGCTGCGACATTGACAACGGCGGCAGCACTTTGTTTTTGGTTTTGCTTTTGTTTGGTTTTTCCGTTTTTGCTTTTTCGCTGCGTGTTTTGCTGTGCTGCAATCACCGCCGTTCGCCTGCCGCACCACCATCGCCGTGGATATTAATTGACAGGAAGTGAAAATAATAGAAACGGAAATACACTTTCGGTGTGCTTTTACCTATAACTATGCATTTTGTATGCTCATACAACATGAACGTCGTGAGATTACCTAATTCTCAGTCAGTTTCAAAAAACTAATTATATCAACTGTAAGCTTTTACTACCAAAACGTTAGAGGTTTGAATACCAAATTAACTGATCTGTACTTAAATGGATTTTGCTGTAATTACAAAATTATTTGTTTGACTGAAACATGGCTCAAACCTCACGTCTTGAACTCAGAAGTTCTTCCGAATCAATATGAAATCTACAGAAATGACCGCGTAAATAGAATTGGCGGTGGTGTTCTAATTGCAGTGCACACATCGTTGCCATCTGAGGATGTTAGTGTTTCATCCAATGCTTACTTTGAGCTCAAATGCATACGTGTGTTGATTGGTAAAGGATATATGTATCTAACCCTTTGCTATATCCCACCAAATTCCAACACGTCAATTTACAATGAGCTTCTGTTAACACTTAAATCTATAAACTCTAGGATGACACTTTCTGATACTCTAGTAGTACTGGGTGATTTTAACCTCCCGAGCATATATTGGAACGTTAATGACTCGGATATTGTACCTGTTTCTTCTAAGGATAATCACATTTTTTTCCTTGAAGAAATGGCTGAACTATGCCTCAACCAAATAAACTTGAATTCAAATAAATTTGGCAGGATATTAGACCTAGTATACGTTAATGATATTCCGAACTTCTCCCTAAATCGGTGTGACCCTCTAGTACTTCCGGAGGATGTTTATCATCCTGCTATTGAGTTCTCTTATGAAGTTATTAACGAAAATGGAACTAAAAATTATTTCAGTTCTAGTGATCAATTTGTTTTTGCAAAGGCGAACTTCAAGAAAATAAATAAAGAGTTGTCGCGCTTTCCCTGGCCAAACTATGTAGATGATATTGACCTTTGTGTTGAACATTTCAATAACACCATCTATAACCTATTTCTAAAGTATGTTCCTAAACGCAGGGTCAATGAAGAACAAACACAGTTATGGTTCACCAAAGAGCTTAAAAAATTAAAAAATAAAAAGTCACGCTTTTTTAAGCTATACAAAAAATCTGGTCTTCATAGAGATTACGTCAAGTACTCAGTCTTGCGGCATAGATACATGGCATTAAACAAAAAATGTTACAAATCATACTTATGCAAAATGAAGAAAAAACTGGTTCACGATCCCAAATCATTCTATAACTTCGTCAACTCAAAACGTAGAGTTCATAGTTTTCCGTCCGCCATGAATTATAATAACACTGCGTCTTCTGATAGCCAACTTATTGCTAACATGTTCGCAAAATTTTTTAGTTCGAATTATTCTATGGACTCTCCTAAAAGTAGTGATTATCCGTTTAGACTTACCCCATCCAATTTAACTCATGTCTCAGTTATATCTCCGGAAGTAGTCTTAAATTCATTAAAAACCTTAAAAGATTCATTTAGATCTGGACCGGATTTCATTCCGGCTTGCTTTCTTAAAAAGTGTGCTGTAAATATTTACAAGCCCCTAACATCCTTATTTAACTTGTCTCTAAAAAAAGGTGTTTTCCCATTAGTTTGGAAGGAATCTTTTATAATACCCCTACACAAAAATGGCAGTAGGTCTTCTATTGAAAATTATCGAGGCATAGCCAAGCTGTCAGCGGTTCCAAAATTATTTGAAGCAATCATTGTTAATTATCTGACGTACTCTATTTCCTCATCAATATCGCCATCTCAACATGGGTTTTCTACTGGAAAATCTACCACAACTAATTTATTGCAGTTCACAACTTATGTTTCAAATGGATTTAGAGAAAATGCTCACACAGATGTAATTTACACGGATTTTAGTAAAGCTTTTGACAAAGTATGTCATTCATTGCTCATCCGTAAACTAGGTCTAATAGGTCTTCAACCCAGTTTTATTCGATGGATATCTTCA
The DNA here is from genome assembly GCA_960531455.1 of Urophora cardui. Classification (NCBI taxonomy): domain Eukaryota; kingdom Metazoa; phylum Arthropoda; class Insecta; order Diptera; family Tephritidae; genus Urophora; species Urophora cardui. Next base: position 159,718,238 of record OY482672.1, on the reverse strand, counting down.
TACCTACATGGTAGAACTCAAAAAGTTATTTTCAAAAATTGTTCTTCCGATGTCATTTTCGTTCCTTCGGGCGTTCCCCAAGGAAGCCACCTTGGGCCAATTCTGTTCCTGCTATTCATTGATGATATTTCGTCAGTAATAAAACATTCTAAGATCTTATTATATGCTGATGATGTAAAACTATTTAAATCATTTTCCTCTATAGAAGATAGATCTTTCTTACAAGCAGATCTTAACAACCTTGTTCATTGGTGTAAAGCAAACTACATGCCGCTAAACTTAAAAAAATGTAAAGTTATGTGCTTTTCTCGTAGAACAGTACAACCAGCTTCTTATAAAATATCACAGCATAATCTAGATCAGGTAACTAATTTTATCGATCTTGGCGTCACAATGGACTCCAAACTCACCTTTAACCTCCATATAAACTCCACTGTCAACAAAGCTAAAGCTGTCTTTGCATTTATAAAGCGATGGTCTAAGGAGTTCAATGATCCTTACGTCACAAAAGCTCTATTTACAAGCTTAGTTAGACCTATCTTGGAATACGCATCTATTATTTGGAATCCCCACTACCAGTGTTTTTCAGATAAAATAGAATCTGTCCAAAAGCAGTTCCTGCTTTTTGCTTTGCGGAACTTTCGTTGGGACTCAGATTACATTCTTCCACCTTACACTTCTCGTTTAAAACTCATTAATTTGCCTTCACTTTCTAGTCGTAGAGAGATGCTTGGTATAGTTTTTATGGTTAAATTAATCACTGGACTTATAAATAGCCCATGCCTTCTAAGTGAGTTATATTTTAACGTTCCATGTAGAGTATCGAGGCATTTCAAGCCACTATTTGTGAAACCTTGCAAAACAAATTTCGAATTAAATGAACCATTCCGCCGCTTATGCCATGACTTTAATAATCACTCCAGCACGTTTGACACTTCAGACTCGCTTTTTATTATAAAAAAAATAGTTCTAGCCTCACTTAATAAATGATATACAATCAGCTGATGAATTTTGTTCTGTAGCTGAAAGGTTTTAGATCTCGACACCTAACAAACCCCTTCCTGTACGACTCGGCACAAAAAAAAAAAAAAAAACAAAAAAAAAACATATCCGTGCGTCATGCGGATTGGCGCCCCTCGCGTCGGTCGGGCGGGATATGGAGGGTAAACCGTTGGGTATTAAATAAAATAAATAAATATGTATGTATGCACGAATATTTTTACATACAACCATCTGCGTTTATTATGCATAGGTATTTTTACCTCCATATTTCCATATGGGAGAAAGCAGCAACCAACCTTCAGAAAAAACATTGTCAACGGAATGTTTCACAAAGATGAAATTTACGCTTTGAACTTTGAATAGAATTTAATGTGCTGGAAAACTGCATACTCGGAAGTTTTCTTTAAATACTAAATAAAACGTTTGAAAGGTTGAGATCACTTTTTTTTTTAAATTTGTAGAACTTTCTCTGTGAAAGCTTTTAAGTTTGTATGCTATTTATGTGACCGCCACTGTATATGTTCATATGCACGTAGTTACATTTATTAATTACATATTTCTACCAAATGACAATAAATTTGAAATTAATCTTTAAGTTAAACAAGTGTTTACTTTATCGCTTAAGCCAAAGTTATTTATTTACTTGGTTGCTTTACCAGCTTTAGCCTATAGCCCAGTTTGTAGACTGAGGGGAGGTGTGCTCGACCGGCACAACGATTGCACCTTGGTCATCTCAACTGGTCCACAGCCAGAGTCAGGGCCAAGTGCAGCAGAGTTGGGGTATCGTAAAGGCTGCGGGACTGCGACCACTTAGCCGAGGTGACGGGGGAAAATATGCCAAGAAGGCCTCGCCCGTCGCCTTCGCCAAGGCATGGACGACTAGCGCCATGACAACAGCTCATCCACCAAGCCAGCTAGCGGGAGGTTTAATGTGTCAGTAGTTAAAAAAACGGCTGAGAATTACCGTGCTTGTTTGTTATTGGCAGGCAGCGAAACGCTATTGGTTGTTGGTGCTGTATCTGCGCTATTTTCCTAGAGGGATTTTAGGCGAAAATTGTCGGAAGTTGCAGTGGTGGCTGTTTTATTGTAACGCTACGTTACAAACTTTGCAATGCGTTGGTACACTTCTTAGCGGAAAAGTGAAGTAGTTGCCTCACATCGCTAGCACAAACTTAATTATTAAGCAGACGAAATTCCCGAATGATGCTCACATCTCCTTTATTGCGTGAAAAAATTGCTGAAAAGAGCATTTGGTAAGAGGATAAACCCGCCATACACGTTTCCAAGGATTCGAGATGGCTTAAGCAGTACAACATCCGCATTTAATTCCAACTGGAAATCACTGAAGACCCTTTGGAGGTGCATTGGACAAAAAAAAAATGTGGGACGAAAAGCTCATGGAACCCTCTAAAACGCTGTCCTAGAGATGTATTCTATTTTCTGTCATGATTTGTCGAATTCGGTTTGGTGACGCTTTCGGCGTTGTGCCATCTTTTGTATCTGTTTTAAGTTTAACAAATCAAATAAATAAGCAAATTGAGAAAAGTAAAAGAAGTTTGTTAAATTAAAGCAAGAAGGTGCGTTTAAACGTGTATGTATGTGCCTTTGGTACTTTCTCTTATTCATAATTGATTTAATACCATATCTCCACATAACGTGTTTCGCTTTTTTTCTCTGCATTTTCTCTCTCAATCTTGTTTCGACACGGAAACCAGTGCCGAGACTCGCCAATTTCCATACAAATTTCTGAGAGCGAGTGAAGATTGAAACACTGTTTCATTCTGAATCATCTTGCCTACCTCGATGATATCGATGTCTTCTCTAATTTTGTATCGAAAATCTATCGAAATCTCACACAGACCAAAACAAAGACGCAAAAATAAGCAAACATACAAACATTTAAGAATAACAAGAAAGATAAATGTCAAACTGCATCACGATTAGCCACGTGGAGACGGGTTATTGAGCGAGATGTTTTGCTACATGTTTCTCTGGTGAATCAAGTTATGTGGAGACGGGCTTTTACATTTTAACTAAAGACGACCTTAAGAATTGCATACGAGTATTTGCCTTAGAAGAAAGTAAATACAAACAATTTCATAAACAAATTTTAGTGCACTCAAACTGCCGAAGGAGTGGAATATCCTTCAAAAGTATCCTTAGCAAGTGCTCTGTAGCACAAACGAGCATGTGAATGAGTGGCGGTGTGAGTGTGTGTGTGTGTTTTGGACTTCAAACTCGAAAAGATGCAAAAACAAATTTTCGACTGCTCCTGCTTCTTTTTATTTTAATGCAATTGCAATTCAAATATTTTTGACTGCACACTCCACAGACATTTACCTCTATTATTATTATTATTTTCGTTGTTATTATCATTTTTCCGTAGGCAAATATTCGCCCGTTTGAAGGAGCGCCGGCTGCTTTGAGTGGTTTTGCTGTGTACACACACACGAGTGCATGTGCACTTACTTATATTAGATTTACATTGTAAGTACACAGAGCCAAAAAGTTCACCTACAATCAAAGAGACTGCCACCTAAAAAAGCTATTTGGCCGAGGAGAGGGAGAGGGGACAAAATTGAAGAAATTTTTGCTAGAAATTCTTCTGGATTTTAGCTTGAATTTCTTCTTAAATTTATTTAAAAGGATATCGTCTGAAAACGAGGAGATAACTTCTTGTTTATTAATTTTTTATGTCATTTTGTAAAAAAAATTAAATTGTTAGAAGAAATCTGCTTGTTTTTAGGAGAAAATTTTTATAAAGCAAATCAATAAGGACATCCTCTAATTTTTACTTGAACCTTTTTGAATTTATTAAAAAGGAAAACTTTTTATTTTTAAAAGAGCCCTTATTAATTCAAATTTTGCTTTAAACGTCTTAACATACGTACATACATACATATGTACATATATACTCGTACATACTAGAAGTATGCATAACAGTTATTGCATCAGCCACGTTTTATGCGTGCAATTACATGTTCAAGAATTTAAAAGGGAGAACTTTTTATTTTTAAAAGAGCTCTTATGTATTTCCTCCGTTCGTCAATTTCACTACGGCTTTGCACATTTCTACAATTCTCAAACGATTAATGAAGCACTTGGTATAAAGAGTTTATTATGTCCATCTGCACTTATATGAAATGAAATGTTGCCCTTTGTCTGAATAAGTCCTAGGAAAATACTAGTTGACTAATTATGTTTTCCAATGAAAATCAAGATTCTCTTCTTAATAATATTAAACAGGGTTTCTTCTTAATTTTACAGGTTATCTGCTAAATTTATGTGAAAAGGTTTCCATATTTATTCTAGGAGTCATCTTCTAAATTTTATTTAATAGGTTTTCATCTTAGTTTTATAGGTTATCTCTTAAATTTTACTGAAAATGATTTCATCTAAAATCCACGGGTCATCTTCTTAATTATATTGAAAAGGTTTTCATATTAGTTTTACAGATTATCTACTTAGTTTTATTAAAATGAAATATCCAGTAATAATAAGACGGGCATCTTATTGGAGAGAAAGCATAGAGAAATCCGCTAAACTTTGTTCTAATTTATGGGGCATTTTAGGTGGTATTTTGGCTCTGTGTACGTAAGTACATTTTGTTGCAAGAAGGGTGTGACCCCCAAGAAGGAAGGAACAACGAATATGCAACTAAGTATTTATTTAAGGTGTTTATGTCTGTTTGTTTCTTTGTTTGTTTGTTCGTTTCATTGTAAGCTCTTTTATTTGCTTGGCTGTTGCGCTCGAGGTGCGCAGTGCAGGGCATTCATTGAAATTTATTTGGTGAATAAGGAAATGTGACTAGTTTAGAAGATCTATTTTGATTAAATGAGATTTATGAGCAGTTTTGCTTAAAATGTGCGTTTATTGGAGGAGCCAAAACGAGTTTCTACTTTCTTGTATAATTTTTGCTATGAATTATAAAAAAACTAAAGAAAATCTCAGCCTCAACTCGTCGAAGCGAATAAAGATTTAAACAAAATCTAATATACTATTTTAAATTACTACTTTTATATCGACCAAACCACAATAATGGGGCATCGTACGCAAGTTTAGAGCCTTTTTTATTTCATAACACACCATACTAATGGGCAAAGTAAAGCTCTGAAGTAAAGAAATTTCATATTTTCTTCGAATTAACTGAAAGGGATATTAACTGAACCAGAGGATGGCACGTATGTACGGTATACCGTCTGGCCTTATAGAGACGAAATATATTCAACATTCCGAGAAATATATGCTTTTCGCTTCATGTGATCTTTAAGGTTCATTTTACAAAGATTTTTTATGAGAAGGCCCCCACTGAAATTTTATGGCGAACAATTCTCTAGAACATTTTAACCCTCTAGCACCACGAGTAAAAGGTTATTTTGACGCTTTATTAAGTAATTCTGAAAAAATATTATTTTTAAGGTCGATATAGGATTAAAATGTTCTAGAAAATTATAATTATTCGCCATAAAATTTCAATAGGGATCTCATAAAAATATTTGTAAAATGAACCTTAAAGATCACAGGAAGTGAAAAATATATATCCCTCGGATTGTTGAACGTGCTTTATTTCGGGTTCTACTGAAGCGATCGTAGTAATATGTACTGAGTGGAAGTGACCCCAATGGCGCACATAGGGTTAATAATATTACATAATAGAAATCGCATTATCAAGCCAAAGACATTGGTTTATCAAACTTGGAGATCGGACCATAAATACCGAAGATATGAAAGAAATGTATTTAAGCGACATCTAGCGGCGTGCAAAAAGTTTTTTTCCAGAAAGGTTTTCCAAAAAGACATCATATTAGCGTACGGCTTCCGAAATAAATTTAACATTGCATACATTTAGGAGCGAATTAAATCACTGACGGTGCTAATTGGAATTAATTGTGTTTTTACTGCTTTTATTGATTTTGCCTAGCTTTTAATAAAAAAAAAATTAATTGGGACTTAGAAACTTCATATGCATATTTTCTTAAGAATTTGGACACTTTTCAACATTATATTTTTCCTAAAAGCAAAATCAATTTCTTTAAGCGACAAAGTTCCAAAAGTTACGCAGATGCGCAGCATTTCTCTATTGGGTAGCATTACGAAAACGTGTGTGTTTTTTCTTACTTCAAACTTTAGGTAGTTACATCTGTATATTCGTACCTCAACATCTTGACAATTGCGAATGCATTAAGAAATGTGGAAAACGTTGAAAGAGGAGCAGGAGAAGGGGCAGCAAGTCTTGCACGGAACTAAGTCTCGTAAGTATTTTTTATGCAATAAACTTACAATTCATATGGCTGCTTGTATGTGTGGGCTTTTCAGCGATTGTGTTCCACCTATTTGTAAGCTTGTTTGTAAATTTTCTTTTTCGCTTTTTCACTTTTCCTTTTTTGTTTGTGTGCGCGAATGTGTAACAAAGTCGTTACGAATGTAACAAATGCAATTTTCTATGACTGCACACGCAGTTGGAGCTCACAAGAGCCGCCGCCTCAAAACACACACATAATCCAGCCAGTGATGTGATACGTAGAGAAAATTCCCTACATGTAGGGATTTTAGTCGGAAAAAAGTGACCGTAGGGAAAGAAGGACAGATTTTTATAAAATAGCTAAATGTAGGGATTTTTCGGCAAAGTCAAATCAAAATTTCAATTCAACTTTTTTTCACTTCAACACTGACTGTCGATCTGAATAATGAAAATGCTGCGAAGTATTTGACGCAATAACTTTTTTTTTATTATTTTTTAGAGAAATGCTGTACCTATGATAGTATCAATGAAATGTTTCGTTCCCTTACATATTTATATGCCTACGTCTACCTACCTATATATCGCACGTTTTATTCAATAGGGATTTAACTAAAAAAAAAATTTTTTTGGGAAAACGCAAACAAACTTTTAGAGCCTATACACACTTGCGACTTGCATGGGAATGTATGGAAGCATTCACACTACATTCAATTAGTCGAACAACTGAAACAGTTGGATTTGCATACAACAGCCCAATTCGACTAAATCGATTGAGTCGCAAGTGTGTATAGGCTCTTATAATATCAAAGAGTTTCCTTCTACGGCTAACTACGAAATCACTTTTATTTCCGCCATTTTTATCGTTTTGAGTATTTTATAAGACTAGACTCAAAGGCATGACCCAGTTATTGAAATATATGGCAAAACCCCAGAAATCGAAAATTTCGAGTTAAATCCCTATTGCATAAAACGTGCGATATATATGTTACATACAACGCATTAATACATATATTTTTTTATTATAATAATTGTTCAAAACAGTAAATCATCAGTATTTTATTGTAATTTTTTTTGGATTTCTTTGAGAGCCAGTGTGTATGCAGTATGCAGTAGAACAGCCGATTTTCATTATTTAGTAAAAGAAAAAACGTTCATCTACTGCCGTGCGGTTTCTTCATTGTTCTAGCATGGAAATAACTAAAAAAAAGTGTAGGGAATTACGTAGGGAAAATTTGAAACAAGCGTAGGGAAAAGTAGGGATTTTTTTCTTGCTCTGTAGGGAATTTCCAAAAAAGTATCTACCATCACTGAATCCAGCACACAAACATGCATAGACATGAACACTTACGAACAATATTTGTAGATGTATGTATGTATGTGACTATATGTAACATTCAACTGTCGAAGTAACAACGCTGCGGCGAAAGCGCGACGGCGCAGATGACGAAGGAAGCAGCAGCAATGCTTGAGAGCATTTTGAGGCTTCTTATTGCTACATGCCTTGTGGCTGTTGTTGTTGTTGCTGCTGCGGCTTCTTACGCTGGACCAAAATCGTCTAACTCTAACTACACGCCACACAAAAATAGTCGCCTTGACTACTCTCACTTACTCACTTTTACCTTTGCTTGTACGGCTGGCTTTGTGTGTGTCTGTGCCTTTGTCTGCGTTCTGCCTGCCTTTGATCACTGCTTGGCTCCTTTGCTTGGCTTGGCTTGGTTAGTGAGTCGGTTGGTTCGCAAGAATCCGCAGCAGTTCTTGAAACTTCTCAAGCTGCGGCCAGCAGCTTACTTACCTGCATTTTGGCTTCTTATGTGTTTTTTCTTTTGCCTCTTTCGTTTTGTTTAGTTGTTGTTGTTGCTGCTTACTTACTTCACGTCTTAACCGTTTTAGCTCTTGCGCTATCTGACTATGCCAGCGTTTTCTTCTTCTTCTTCCTTTTCTTCTTCTTCTTCTTCTTCTTCTTCTTTTTCTTCTTCTTCTTTTTCTTCTTCTTCTTGTTCTTCTTCTTCTTTATTTGCTTGCTTACGTTGACGTTAAGTGCATTTCCTATTTTTCAGTGAATTCTCCAGGCATACAAACACACGCATACAAATTCATTTGCAATAAATGCTTATATAAATGCAGGAAAATACTATAAGTACTTATATATATACACATGAATGTGTGCTTTCATATATTCGTACTTGATTTTTATACTCAGCTGTACAAGTACACAGAGTATTATAGTTTTAATCACATAACGGTGGATTGTAACAGAGTGAAATAATCGAGATAGATATAGACTTATATATATCAAAATGATCAGGGTGAAAAGAGAAATCGATTGAGCCATGTCCGTCCGTCCGTCCGTCCGTCCGTCTGTCCGTCCGTCCGTCTGTCCGTCTGTCCGTCCGTCTGTAAACACTCTAACTCGCGCAAAAATTGAGATATTTTGATGAAATTTGAAATGCAGGTTGGTATCGAGACTGGGACGGTTGGTATTGAAAATGGGCGAAATCGGACCATGACCACGCCCACTTTTCCTATATAGAAAAAATCGGAAATTTGGTATCTCAGTCACTAATACAGCTGGAGCGATGAAATTTTATCCACGTGTTGAGCTCAGGCCCCTAGGAAGAAATTTGATGACATTTTGGAAAATGGGCGGTGCCACGCCCACTTATTAAGGGTCAAACGTTGCAAGTTTTATATGTCATAACTCAGAAACCGTTGAAGATATATCGATGAAATTTGGTACGCGTGATATACTTACTTAGTCAAATATTTGGACGAAAAATTTCCGAAATCGGTTGAGGGCAACGCCCACTTTTATATATGGGTCTTATAAAGTGACCTAATAAAAACATTTTAAGCGATATCTCTGTCAAATATAAAGATATATCATTGAAATTTTATAGCAGGAGTCCAACTGCGGACATAAAACGAAAAACACAAAAATTTTGGCAAATGGGCGTGGCACCGCCTCTTTTTATAAACAGGAATATACGAGATTTCTGAGCCCATAACTCGACAAATGATTTATATATAATGACTAAACTTGGTGTGTACACTTTTATTACTTGTGGTAATACATGTTGAAAATTTTAGCGAAATCGGTTGACGACCACGCCCACTTTTATATATGGGTATTATAAAGTGACCTAATAAAAACATTTTAAGCGATATCTTTGCCAAATGTAAAGATAATTCATTGAAATTTTGTGGTATGATTTCTACAATAGACCAGAAACAACAAATAGAAAAATTTTGGAAAATGGGCGTGGCACCGCCTCTTTTTACACAAAGGGATATACGAGATTTCTTAGCCCATAACTCGACAAATAATTGAGATATTATGACGAAACTTGGGTTATACACTTTTATAACATGTGTTAATAGCCACGCAAAAATTTATTGAAATCGGTTTAGGACCACGCCTACTTTTTAAGAAAGATATATCTGGAACACTCTTTGGGAATTTGTAACGTGACATCTTTATAACTAGAAGTCAAAAAGGAATGAAATTTTGCACAAAGAATAATATTCATATGCTTAGTTGGATGACTGATAAAAATGTTGAAAATGGGCGTGGCTACACCCACTTTATGCAGCACTCGCTTTATATAAAGTACACCGTGTTTCCATCAAACGCAAACAAACTATGAAAACATACAGCTAAGTATCTAATGTTCGATTCCACTCGAACTTAGGCTTCCTTACTTGTTTTCTTACGTAAAGTAACACACATTGAGACGTGAAAGTTTCACAAACAGACACACACATATACATATATCCATGTACATATGTACATTAGGGTGCTCCCCAAAATGTATGGAGACAAATTTGATATCATATTTCTTTAACCTCACTCCCCAGGTCGATGCTAGTATTGTCGCAGATACCACATAAAAATTCTGGTCTCGAGCGGAGACGACTAATTGGTGTCGTAGAAGGGTAAACATCCATATTGGACCTCCATGGAGTTTTCTGAAATTTGACACCCCTTAACCAACTCCGATCAGGACCAAAATTTATATGTGATATCTTTGAATGTGCTGTTATCGAAGTAGGGGATGAAGAAAATCGCTAATGTGGAGCACCCTAATGTACATACATAAATACATACATATAAATATGTTTTTTGGGGGTAAATTCATACAGTCAGCATCACAAATGTGGCAGTTCCATTTGTTCTGATTGACTTTATCATAAAAGTTGTATCGTAAATTTTTTTTTTTTAATTTTTATCGTAAAAACTATCGTAAAAGTTTTATCGCAAACATTTTATGATAAAAACTTTATCCTAAAAAACATTATCATTAGAACTTTTCCCATAAAAATCTTATCGTAAAAACGTTTTCTTAAAAATCTTTATCGTAAAAACTTTTTTTCTTAAAAAACGTAAAAGCCTTTTCCTAAAAATCTCTATCGCAAAAATTATTTCCTAAAAAACATTATAGTAAAAACTTGTTCCTAAAAAAATTATCGTAAAAACTTTTTTACCTATAAATATTTATCGTAAAAATTATTTTCTAAAAAACTTTGTAATAAAAACTTTTTCCTAAAAACTTTATAGTAAAAACTTTTTCCTAAAAATTTTGTCGGAAAAAATGTATCATAACATTGTATATGAAGGACTTTATAGTGCAAATTTTTATGGATAAGTCGGTGTGCTATTGGATATATGCATGTGTGTACATTATAGTGGAAGCCACATAAAGTTTCAACTTACCTCCAGACGGCGGCACAGCAACTTACTATACAAATAACCGTCCAAGCAACCAAGCTAGTCTATGGGACGAAGACTTTATACGGGCAGTGTAGCTATTTGGGATTTTGTACAAAAATTGCATTCTAGGGTTAACGCTAGTTAAGCTTATATATATATTTACTTATGAATATAAAAATAGGTAAAAAAAACTTTTTAAGTTAAACGGTTTTATGTTATACATACATTACAATGTTTAAGATAAATGTACTAAAAACCAAAAAATAATAAAATAGATACAGTCGTGGGAATTATAAACATTTGCATAGACTAGACTAAAATAAAACCGTGGGGCACGTCAATTGTCTACAATCGTTGATTAAAATGTTTGTTTTGTAATGTTACACTATAATTAGGCAGTTGTTCAACCGACAACGATGGACGTGTGATAAGTAGGGCTAGAATGTGGAAAAAAGCTAGCAAGCTCGATTATAAGCGAGTTTTAGGGTTTCATAGTGGTGAGCGAGTAGTACTTTTATCATATGTTTTGTCGATTAAAGACAAACTACGAGCAGTGAAACGATTCCTCGTGTGAATGTCCAACGATAAACTAGTTGAAACATCTCTTTTATTAACATGGAGTGTATAACTATTGGAATTTCCATGAGCAAGAAAATAGTAAGTATTTTCCTCACCGTCTGCGGGCCAACTGCCTAACGACGAATTAAACGATTCTTCTATCGCACATTAAGTCGATAATTTGTAGACAATTGACGTGCCCCCCGGTTTTATTTTAGTCTAGTCTATGCAAATGTTTATAATTCCCACGACTGTATCTATTTTATTATTTTTTGGTTTTTAGTACATTTATCTTAAACATTGTAATGTATGTATAACATAAAACCGTTTAACTTAAAAAGTTTTTTTTACCTATTTTTATTTTCTAGTTTTTAGTTTTTATTTCGCATTCTGTTTAATTCATTTAGTGCTTCATTATTGCAAGGTTTCTTGCCCGTTAGTTTATTGCAGTCCAACGCCTCTATAGCGACCCACCCGCCACCTATCGGAAGTTTTTTTAGGAAAATATTTCCTTTCAAGGTAGTAATACATGTTCCGAATTTCAGCCAAATCGGACCATAAATGCGATTTTTGTAAATATAGCGACCCACGCGCCACCTAGCGGAATTTTTTTTTTAAGAAAATATTTATTTTCAAGGTAGTAATACATGTTCCGAATTTCAGCCAAATCGGACCATAAATGCGATTTTTGTAAATATAGCGACCCACGCGCCACCTAGCGGAATTTTTTTTTTTTTAAGAAAATATTTCTTTTCAAGGTAGTAATACATGTTCCGAATTTCAGCCAAATCGGACCATAAATGCGATTTTTGTAAATATAGCGACCCACGCGCCACCTAGCGGAATTTTTTTTTTAAGAAAATATTTCTTTTCAAGGTAGTAATACATGTTCCGAATTTCAGCCAAATAGGACCATAAATGCGATTTTTGTAAATATAGCGACCCACGCGCCACCTATCGGAATTTTTTTTTCATAATATTGCATTGTCATCGGGGTTATACATGCGTGCAAAATTTCAGATTAATCGGTTGACAGGAAGAGGGTGAAATTTGAATTACTAAATTTGACCCAAGAATAAATAATAAATAATAAAACAAACGGGGTGAGCTAAATAAAACCGTTTAAAAAACAAACATATGTCTGACTGCATATAAATACATACATACATATGTACATAGAAAAATTCATGCATATATACATACTTATACATATAAATAACACTACCCGACAAAATTTCAAAAATTTTCATATCCTCGACACTTGATACATGATTCCTATGTAGAATTTTCTGATGATTCCAAATATGTAATCAGATGGTTCAAAAGTAGGACAGCTTTCGAGATATTTTGAAATTTCAGTTTTTGATATAAGAAAAAAAAGTAGGATTACTTTTTAGTCAATATCTCCGCCATTACCGTCTCGATTTTTACGTTATTTAATTTTGTTTTGAGGGGATGAAATACCCTTTCCAACAAAGCCCAAATAATTAAAATCGACGTTAAATTGACGGAGTTATTGCGATCAATAAATTTTTTTTTATGAAAATTTTCAGTTTTTTTTCCGACATTCATATACTTTTTTGTAATTTTTTTAAAGAAATATTAAATATCCTCCTGGTTTCACACTTTGAGTCAATAGCCTATTTCTTAGTGAACATTTTGGCACTTTCCGGATTATAATCCGTAGAAAAATTACAATGCTATAAGAGATTTAATGAACAAACCTATGTTTATTTTTTATCACAATCTTGTACTTAGCCTCCATTTTTTTTTATTTTTATGTATATTAAAAGTGTTTAAATGTTGATAGTTTTCGCCGTTTTGGTATATTTTGTTCTTTTCGAAGAAGGAACCAGCAAAAGTGGCTCATCATTCAATGTCCCTGACATTCCAATGGCCTTGGTATCGTAATCCCATGTTTTTTTTTTATTTCTCCGTGAGAACGCTCACCGTTGTAAAAGTCATCACATATATGAAGATTATGTTGAGAGGGTTTCGGGACAATTTTTTTTTACACCACGAAATACCGCGAAAAAAAATTTTTTTTTTTGCAACTTTTTTATTTGACATCCGATTTGTAAAATTGATATGTCATTATTTTAGTCTGGTGGAGTTCTATATATCGCTCTAATGTCCTTTTGAGCTATGAAGTCGTTTTCACTTAGTTGGGTCACCTAACCAAGTTTTTCGTCTATAAAATATCCTTTTCGTTTCACCTGAAAAAAATCCCTAAAAATAAAGTACTAATGGGATCTTGGTAACATTACGCTTAAAGTGTTTGCAATTTAATAGGCTAATTTTTAAAAATAAATCTTTTGCTGATTTTCCCAACTTCTTATAAAAAACCTATTTTCAAAATCAAAATTAAAAAAAAAATTGCAAAAAATCCACAAAATTTTGACTTTGGCCAGCTATGGCTCAGTGAGTTTTACTCAACCACCACAAGTTGTATGTCGTTAAAAGCGTATTTTAATTACGTTTAGGTAGAACGAGGTACTGTTAGCTGTTATCGCACATGTAACTTTAGCGAAAAATATTTTTGAATGAAGTGATAACCAAAAAACACAAAATTACCGTTATCTCAAAAGCCTAACCGTGCAAAAAATAAAACTAAATAGTTTTGAGCTCATGGGCCCATGCCAATTTTCCCCTATACCCCGATTTCTTGGTATTTTTTGCTGTAAACTAGTGTTAATGTTATAGTGGTTTATATTTTCCAGATTTGGAAGTTCAATGAAAATATAAATATAGGTTTCTTCACTTAATCTCTTATAACTTTGCCATTTTTCCACAGATTATAATCCGGAAAGTGCCAAAATGTTCACTAAGAAATAGGTTATTGACTCAGTATGTGAAACCAGGAGGATATTTAATATTTCTTAAAAAAAATTACAAAATAGAAGATGAATTTCGAAAAAAACCTGAAAATTTTCATAAAAAAAATATTTTAATATGAGCATATATTGGGCTTTTTTGGTCAAAAAGGTTGCAAGTGCGAAGTCACATAAAAATGTAATTACATCCACTGATTGCCCAACGTTTCGCCAAACACCTTGGCATCCTCAGGGGCGTAATCTTTATTAACAAACATAATAAAGATTACGCCCCTGAGGATGCCAAGGTGTTTGGCGAAACGTTGGGCAATCAGTGGATGTAATTACATTTTTATGTGACTTCGCACTTGCAACCTTTTTGACCAAAAAAGCCCAATATATGCTCATATTACTTATAAGTTGGTCAGCTAAAATTCACAAAAAATATTTTGTTCGCCATAACTCCGTCACTTTAATGGCGATTTTAATTATTTTTGCTTTGCTGGAAAGGGTATTTCATCCTCTCAAAACAAAATTAAATAACGTAAAAATCGAGACGGTAATGGCGGAGATATTGACAAATGAGTAATCATACTTTTTTTCTTAGCTCAAAAACAAAATATCTCGAAAACTGTTCTACTTTTGAACCATCTGATTACATATTTGGAATCAGCAGAAAATTCTCCATAGGAATCATGTATCAAATATCGAGGATATTTTTTTTGTCGGGTAGTGTAATAATTTTTTTTTTTGGATCGCGCTACACTCACCATTAAACTCATTCGTTCACACTTGAAGTTTTTAATTACCGTCGCTATGATGGACGAGCCATGTGGGAATGATGCCGTGATGCCGTTACGGTTGCTCTTGATGACTTGCGGTTTTTGTTGTTGCTGCAGTATGTATGTAAGTAGATATTTTTCCGTTTCTGACTTTTGCTGTTTGTTGTTGTTGTTGCTTAAGCTTCTGCTTCTGCTTCTGCTGCTTTCACTGACATTGCCTGCTGATATTTAAGGCGCGCCGCAAACAACCACGAATTCGCCGCTTCAAGTTCTTCTGGCGCATACACAAACCGATGCACTTGAGTTCTTGATGCACTTGCATATATGTACACATGTGAATATGAGATTATGTATGAATGTATGTCCTTATACTTATAGATCCTTTTAATGCATTACGCCCGCAATCAAACAAGTTTGCTTTCTCATTATCTGGCTTGTCTGTGCATGTGCCCTGTATGTGTGTGTGCTTACTTATACGTAAGTGGGTGAGTGCATTTCGGTGCAATTGGGGGGGAGGGGGGGGGGGGGGGTTGTGGTGGATTGTTGCCGCTGCTTAACTTAACGCTCGTTTTCCGCTTGCACAGGCGGACAACAAGCCGGCTTAAGTACACAATTTTATATACACACACGTATGCACATATGTACGAGTATGTACATATGTATGTAAGTATGTACGAGAGTTCTTACTCACCAACTCAAATTTCGCTTAATTCATGCGTTTGTTTGTGTATTCGTACTCGTATGTTCAGAGGTTTTGTATGTGGTGCACTTGTAAAATTTTCACTTTCAATTTGAACACGTTACAAACACACACACACGCACACAAGTTTTTCTTTTTCATTCACAAATGTAAGTGCATGCGTACTCGTTTGTATGTGAAGCACTCCACGGTCGTTAATTTTGTTGTTGTTGTTTTTATTTTTTATATTTATATATTGTACACTACCTTCTCTATTTCCAAAGGTATTCTGATATCCTTCTGCTACTTGTTTGTTTGCTTTTTTTATTTATTTTTCAAAAGGTTTTTCTTGTTTTTCCTTTTTCTTATTTTTAGTTATTTGCTTTAATTATGTACATTTTTATTTGATTCTTATGTGTATAGTAAAAAGGGTGAATTTTGCTTTTATATGCTATAGAAATGTGTTTTGTTAATTGTTCATGGTAAACATTGTATGTGACTGCATTGAATAAATATAAAAAAAAATATCATTACAAATTACATTTGCCCTGAAAAAAATGCAAAAACATTGTAAATACAAGTCAAAGCTCATGTTATTATGCTTAAGAGAACTTCCCGAACAGAGGGTTATAGATTATGGACATTTCGCCATATTCAGAAGCATTCCAAAGCACCAATCAGAAAGTTATCTTCACTGCAGCGTCTTCGCGGCGGAGATAGCAGCGGTAAAGAAGACGGTTTAGTCCTTGAAAGCAAGGACAAGCATACGTAAAGACCTTTACATCTTCTCAGACAGTCAATCTGGGTGCCTTGACACTGTAACATACCCGTTAACGAAGTGGCAAAGGAACTGAGTTATCCCTGATGACGTGGCTATTAACAGACCATAAATCCTCGAGAAGCATACAGAAAGTATGAATGCTCCCTATAACGATTACTTCAAGGCTTGTAAGGACGAAGAAGAGCCCGAAAAACTGCCGTGCGATTGTTCAGCACTGGGATAGGAGACAACTGTGATACTATGAAGCTTACCATTTCAGTGATTTAGGAGATTTGTGGAGTCCATACGATGGTTCGTGTAACGGGTGTGCTCGGATCCACGTGATATCACAATGGGACCTTCTGCCCTAAGTGTGTTTGTGGAAATGAGCAGCCACTGCTACTTAATTTAGGCATGAGCTGAATCCACATTTTCCTCTTGTCAAAGAGGTAATTAACTTTCAAAGTCAGGTCCTGTGTTCATATAATTTTCATAACGAAGCGGCGGGGCGTATGAGTAACTTTTTTCAATGAAGAGAATAGATGAGTAATCTACTTTCTAAATGGCTAAGTGATTTTTTCATATCTGTATTCATATAGAACAGTAGCTTAAGTCTACTTAAGGAAAAAATGAGTCAGTCTCGAAAAAGCTGAAAGAAATTCATATCAGAAAGTACATTCGGCATTTTTTTTAAATCTCTTTCACAGGCTTTCAACCAGCTTCAGTCTCAATGATTTTGATTAAAAATCTTATGCGGGAACTGCTGGAAAATTACAATAATTTACGAATATCGTGAAAATTTACCTTTCGACATAAGCTAACTACTGTTCGATATGAACTCAGATATTAAGCCACAAATTGGAAAAAAACAGATAGATTATTAAGAAAGTGTTCATATAAAACCATAAAGTCTTGTGAAAGTGTATTCGTATTTAATGCTGTTTTTTTTTTTGCAGAATACGGACGGTTTTTGCAATAAATTCTTAATGCACATTGTGGACCTTTAACTATCTATTGGTACACAATCCATCAAAAACTCAATATCGAAAAAAAAAAATTCACATAGCCACTCTTGACAGTGAACTACTCATATTCTTCCAAACTCTTCGAAACCCTGATATTTTTGTTTATTTTCATCATCATCATAATCTTATAAACATTTCACTATTTAAATTTATTAGTAGAAATATAAAACGTGCATTTTCTTTGTTATTTTTCAATTTGTGAAATTGCCGCATGCACATAGACAAATCTCCTTATATACATTGTGTACGTATTTGAAATTGAAATTATTTGCTTTTCATTATCGCTGACGCTTTCATTAGCATAAACAGCCAGCCGCCTCAGCCGCCTGCCGTTTGCCGCCTACCGTTTTCCGTCAGACATCAATTAGTTTATTTGACGCATTTACCTTTTTTGCTCATGCCATACATACGACTACATACATACATACATACATACGTATGAGCACACTTTCAGTACTTTTTGGTATGACTTTGTGCATAATTACGTTTGTTCGTTTCCACAATTTCGCTCATACTCGTACACATTCGGCGAACTCGCTTCGCACACACACACAAACTGCCACAATTCATTCGTCACATTCATCGTTTTATCATTCCATCGAAGTCAAATTTTCAATTTTCAATTTTCAATTTGCTTGTGCGTTGGTTGCGCTTCAACGGAAGCATTCCTTGCGGCGAGTGCAACTGAACTGAACTCAACTGAATTGATGCCCGAATCGGCGCTTAAGCACGAAGAAGGCAACACACGGCAAACATGGCAGACAGCGACGTCAGCGTCAACGCTAGCAGAGCGATTTGTGGCGTCGACGACGACGATGAAATGCTTTGTATTTGTTATTGTTTTTGTGTTATTCTTATTTGTTAGTGCAATATGGCTGAAGGAGGCATTGCCAGTAGATGAAGAAGAAAAAGAAAAAAAGATACAAAAGACAACAACAATACCAGTAGCAACAAAATGCAGCAAAATCGTATTCAAGACGCGCTTTGCCTGCCGATTTCCACAGCCGACGTTGTTGCCATCGCAATCAGAGACACACAAAACAAAAAAGCAAAAACAATAATAATAATCGCAGAAGAGACAGACGTGTGTATAAGTGAAGGGAGAGGAGAAGAATAGAATGAAAAAAAAAAACAAATAATAAAAACGACCAACAATTTGTAGTTTACAGAAGCAAGAAGGAAAGAAAACAACTGCATAGCTGGCAAGTCAAAGCAATCCAAAGCAGTCCAAGCCAAAGTAAAAGGTAGTCGATTCAGTCGCAAGTCACGATTTCGAAATGTAAGCGTGCTGAAAAAAGCGCTCACGTTCACGTGCACAATCGCGTACGCGCTGTAAATGCCGCATTACAATGCTGACGCAGCGCAAACACACACAAACAAACAAACCCATTTGTCTGTCTGTCTGTCTGTCTCTTTTTGTGTCTAAGTGTGTTTGTATGTTTGTTTGTTGTACTGTGTGCCTTGTGGCAAATCAAAGAAGCGCCGACGATGTGCTGCTGCTGCCTAGACACGGCCACGGACGCAGCTACGGACGCGGCATGGCACAGCACGACATGGCGTATACGTAACTAACTTAAAGTGCAGCAGTTGAAAGTTTGAGTTGCTGATGCTACGTGCGAGCAATTGTTGCCAATAGCAATAACAACAACAACAACAACCACAAACAACAATAAACAGCAACAATGAATAACAAAAGCAATCAATGTAAAATGCAATAAAAACAACAACAAACAACAATCGAAGAAGTAAAATGAACAAAAGCATAAAGAAGAAAAAAAAGTATGTATGTAGTTTTACAAATAAATTTTAGCTGAAGAAGGGAACGGCGAAAGGGAGCAGAGATTTTTACACGTAGCGGAAAAAAATTACTTTAAACGTGTTTACTTTATAGTTTAGTTTGTGGCATTTAATAATAATGTTGATTCCTTAAATTTAGTTTCTTTAAGTTTTTTATTTTTTTATTTTTTATAGGGAAGCATAAATACTTGTTGTCGCTGTTGTTGTGAGCAGCCTAACAGGTAGAAAACTCACGCAGAGAAGGAGGGAGCTTCGGGCCCTTGTGTGGGTGATTACAGGACACAATCCATAGGGATAGCACATGGCCACCAAAGGCCATCGAGAGCTCAGTTTGACTATCTTTACTGGAGAAGGATGACGACGACGGCTAAGAGCATCTTCTCTGCATCTGTACGGCCTTCGCTAGGCTAACATTCCGCATTCTTGGGCCGTATGTAATGAAAATGGTGCATGCACACGACAAACTTCTCAGATTTATTAAGGAATCAGGGAAGCTTTCAGAGGAACCCTGATTCTACTAACCAACCCTTTTGCCTACATGCT
The DNA here is from genome assembly GCA_960531455.1 of Urophora cardui. NCBI lineage: Eukaryota > Metazoa > Arthropoda > Insecta > Diptera > Tephritidae > Urophora > Urophora cardui. The sequence continues at coordinate 159,698,329 of OY482672.1, read as the reverse complement.
GATCTTTTCTAAATACCTTAAGTACGAGGGGAAAATATGCTTGAGTGCTTGGGAAAGACATAGTTTTGCCCGGCCTACCACAATTATATTCCATTCATTACAAGGACAACAAAAAAGGAACGAGGAACGAAAAAAAATATGCTATATATGGCATAACACCGAAATCGGTTTATAATCAAATCAAACTTGACAAGGTATGAAGGTAATTCGCCCCACATATATGACAAAAATACTCCCTTGAAGTTTTTGGGAGTGCAGCCTTAAAACCGACTGCCGTGGGAAAGAAGCAGAAAACAAAGTGCGAGCCGCTTTTCATCCACTAAGCCTAGCTCACTTCCACTGAGATGTATCTGCCGTGGCACCAACGGGTATTGCGTACACATTACAGAGGATGGACATTTATAATTTTACATATTCTTATGGATTTGTTTATAATGAAATTTTGCTATGGATTGTAGTCACAGTCGCACTTGAAATTGAATGCTTCGCTGAAGTCGAAGAAAAGCTTGAACTCACCGACCGTCCTAGAAAATCGCAGAGTTGCTTTTAGTAGTCGCAGAATGATACTTCTTCGTCATTACCCATTCCGAAGCTAATATATTCTCAAAATGAGCTTGACGTCACACAAACTGGTCGAACGTTGTCGCATTTCAAATATTCAAATATTTACCAGATCCTTCCATGATGCTAATAAATTCATGTATGCAAGTTCTTAGGGTAATCTAGGTCTCAACACATATCTTGTTTGATGAGAATTTTCACTAATTGGGTAGAATTAATTTTGTAGTCTTTGACACTCTCTCCGGTCATTTAGCGACACTATTTCGTAATATTTCAAAACAAAATCTCGTATGCCACTTCATTATTAGCTTGACGTAGAACACAAAGCAATGCCAAATACATTCCCAAATTTTCTCCAACGCTTCCATGCGGCAGCGCCTCAACGTCTGGCATGTCTGTTCAGTCGGTCGGCGGCGGTCAATCGTGAGTGTTAAGTCAAGGCAAATGCAAACAAAAATGCTTAACACAATATCAACAATGGCGAATGGCGGTGGCAACGTCACGATTGGCCAAAAAAAGAAAGAAAACAAAAGAAATCCAAAAGCGCGAGGGTGTGAGAGCACAACAAGCAGCAATCAAGAGCTAACAAAAAACAAATGGAAAAACAAACAAGAAGAAATAAAAACCAAAGAAAAAAAAAAACAAAAATAGTAAACACGTATGTATGACGACGAAGGCGGCAATACAAAGGAAAAAACGTGAAAAATAAATAAAATAAAAAAAGCAAATAAAAAATAAGATTCCCAAAGCAAAGAAGCGCTGAGGCGTTCGAGGCTAAGTCCAGTCATGGTGCAGCCAGCCAAAATGTGCAAATAAATATATGGACTGCAATAGACTTTTTGGCGGTTTTGCTGATTTTTTTGGTTGTTGTTTTTTTGGTTCTTTTTTGTTTGCTGCATTTGACTAACAAAAGAAGTGAAAACCAAAGCAAACGAAAAGCAAAAAAAAACGTTAACAACATTTTGATGGCCGCCGGCAAAGCCGAAAAACAAGGCGGTCAATGCGCACACAAGAAAGGCAAGCGCAAATGGCGGTGTCAGCAGCGCCAAAGCAACACAAATGGAAAGCCAAACTAACAGACACACACACACACGTGGACACAAACCAATTTGAAATGTTTTGCGAAAAAAAAATTGCATTTCACGTTTAAGCGATAAACGAATTAGCCGCGGGCGATGATGCAAACGGACAGAAAAAACCACACGAATAATAAATAGTCGTGTGTGACGCGTTAAAAGGAAATTGGAGTGTTGTGGCGTGGAAAAAAATAACAACAAAGTAAAATGTAGTAGCGAATGCTAGCGAAAGGAGATGCCTCATGCTGCAAACTCAAGCTCAGAACCGAAAAAAGTCAACACCAAAAAACTTTTCTTCATTTCCTTTCAACAAAAAAAACTGACTAAAAGTTTTTACTTTCCATTTGTTTATTTCACATACAAAGCAACAAACCCACACATACACATTGAATAGCTCGCATGGGTTTTTTTTGAAACGAATTTGACGCGCGTTTTTTAATTATTCACATACACACTGGTGACCAAACTGGTACTAACACAACCGATAACCGACGAACACGCGCCTCCAATTTGAATTGCGAACCGTTTGCTCTGATTCACTCCCAATAACTGAATTTCATTGTGTTGAGCTGCCAAGCGAATGGTGCAAAGCTAAAATTTGGTCGCGGCGCTTGTTGGCGTCGTCACGTAGCACGAAGCGCAAGAGGCACACGAAGCGAATGCACGAAAGGCGGCCGAATGCTTCGTTTAACAGTGAAACAGCCGAGGAGATGCTTGTGATTCTGTGTGTGAAGACTGTGAAGGCTATGAAAGCTATGAAGGCTGCGTTGAAAGATGCGAATGAGAGCGAGAAGTATGAATTGAAGAACTCGCACAGCTTCAGTGTGTGTGCATGTCCTGCATAGCATTTCTCTCTCACCTTCTATCCTTCGCGCTCTCTTTTTTATTCTCCTACTCTTTGCTTCGCTGCTGCGTCGTTGCTGTTCACTGTTGTGGAGCGCCGCATTCCGCTGTTGCCCTCCGTCCCGCTCACCAGCATCACCGCAGCTCTTCATCCATTTATTGTCTGACTGGTCTGGTCGGGTTAGTTGGGTTGTTGTTTTTGGGTTGCGTATACGCCGTGCTGGCGCATATTCGTACATTGTATGTTCTGCTTACGAGTTTATATATCGCCAAAAGCGCTCAGCACAGTTTGTAGAAGTAATGAAGATAAAAAAAAGTAGAAATGGTACACACTAAATATTTTTGGCTTAAAAATATTTGAAAATTTCTATTGAAAACCAATAAATGTATGCGATTTTTGGAATAAATATCGCTAATTGTTGAATGTGAAATTGCAATATGACCCCCTGCCATTGTTTTCAGCTATTGGATTGGGCTTATTTGATGATGGTGGTGTGGCACTAACTCCTTACACTTCAGTTATTGTTTGAAAAGAGAGCGAAATTCACTTCCTTGTGGTGATCGACGACTGACACAAAATGCTTGCGTTGGTAGGCTGGTTTGGTTGATTTGAGTGGCGAGAATATCAATTCGAAAACCAGTGACGTTCCTACGCCCTATATCCATTCTGTTGAGTTAAGATATCTAAGAAGCGTGACTGGCCTGACGTCCTCAAGTTCCGAGAGATTGTCGAAAAAATACATTCCAAGGAATTCCATTCTGTCTAGGCAGTGCGAAGGACATTCGCATAGCAGATGCTCCACCGTCTCCTCCGCTCCTGGAAGATTACAGCTGCGACACAGGGTGTTATAATTCTGTCAGCCTGCGTAGGTACCAATATCCCAATGTGAATACCGCAGTTAAGCGGGAAATGTCCCTCATGTCCATTTTTAACATACATTGTATCTAAGGAACGCATACGATTGCCGGAAGGAAGCGTTCTACAGACTCTGCTGGTACGCAACCGCTTTCATCTGTTTTTTGCCTCCTCGAACCAGTGCCGAGTGATTTGGTCCTTGATAAAGCTCAAGGGCGCAAGAACGTCCCACGCCATCGTGATTCGAACAGCCGACCTCTGCCTGGCCAGCTCATCAGCCATTTCGTTTACCTTGATATCGCGTTGCCGCGGCACCCAAATCAGAGAGACGCCATGACGACTTGCTAGGCCCAAGATCCACCTCCTACACTGCCCGACCAGGCCTGATGAAACCGTTGCAGATGCTAGAAGAATGTGCTCACTGATGGACTAACTGGCAAGCCACAAGGTTTCAGTCGAAGTTTATATCATTAGACAACAACAACAACAACAACAATCAACAACAACAATCAACAACAACAACAACAACAACAACAACAACAACAACAACAACAACAACAATCAACAACAAAATCTGTATCATCTAATTTGCGCTGTTTCGACAAAAAAACACACGTTGTTGTTGTTTTTTTTTGCTGTTACTTTTGTGATAATTTTTGTAGTTTTTTTCATGTCGGTGTTATTGGCATGATATGTAGTTATGTATTTTCATATCGCAAAATGCAAGAATGTTGCCGACAAATTCATTCATGCGCTTTTCTTGTTTTCAATTTTCTTCTGCTGCTTCTTCTTACTCGTCACTATTTTGCATTTTGCTCCGCGTCTACGGGCGTTGATGACTTGCTTGTACGCCTGTCTTGTTGTTGTTATTGTGTTTGTGTGTGCTATTTTATTGCATTGAAATTGGCAACATTTTCTGCCAATAAAATGACTCTTTTATGCGTGCAGGACTGCCAATGCCTGCGCCGCTTCACTGCACACTTTTTTCTGACTAAAATATTTTTAGTTTTCTTTGTTGTTGTGCTTGTTACTATTGCACACTCACGTAATCAACAACGTTTTCTTCAAATTAATTCGATTTCAAAGAATTTAAACAATTTCAGTTTAGTTAATTGCAACAATTCAGTCTTGGCTTGTCTGTCCAGTTCCTGTTCTGACTTGGCTTAACTTGTTTTGGCTTGTCTTCTTCTCTTGCCAACGCACGCACCTTTCGTTTTGTTCTTGTTGATATTATTATTGTTGCTGTTGTTGTTGTTGTTGTTATTGTTGTTGTCGTTGTTGTTGTTGTTGATATTGTTGTTGTTGTTCCTCTTCCTGCCGTTTTAGTTTTTGGCAAAACTTCCGCGGTGAGAGTTCACATTTTTTGGCCTTTAAAAGCACAGCAATTGCGGAGCTCAGGAGCGCTGCAGATCAATTGAAGGAACAGCTGCGTTCAATTTTGCTACACATAACGGTACACATAACGGTTCGTGTTTTCTTGGAAGTTAGCAAGTGCCTTCGGTTTCCTGCGTGTGCTGTTTCTGCGCTTGCATTAGTTTTTAGTTTTATTTTTGTTGTTGTTGCTTGTTATGTTTGGTCTTGCAGTTCTTCTTCTTCCTCCTTCTTCTTCCTCCTCTTCTTTTCCTTCCTTTGTTTGTTCGTGCTTGGCTGCGGCTGCTTGCGTTAAAGTTTGGTGTCGCATTTGCGCTGCTTCCGCCGCTGCCACGCAAAAGTTTGCGATTTCCCTTTGTTCACTTTGGTTCGCATTGCTTCACGTTGGCGCGTGTTGGTTCGCGTTGCTGCATTTTAGTTAACTTTCACGAATTTCACAAAGTTTTTCTGTAGTTTGTTTCAGCACTCGCGCTTGCAGTTTCTCATGTTTAGTTTTCATTGCACACAAAATAATTTCATTTCAGTTCAGCTAATAGTTTCGATTACATATTTGGGGTTAGTTGGTTGGTAGTTATTAAAAATCGCGCAAAATGATATTGATTGTTTGTCATGCTGTGGCATTAAATTATATTTTAGAGCAAGGGTGGCCAGGCAATTTAGCTAACGGAGCCACACGACAACAACGTCACAAACTTTACAATAACATCGTTCCCATGGCAGCGCTCGGATCGTTGTTGGTGGGCGGCAAACTGAGTTAAATCGATGTTGTTGTGAGCCAAATCGATGTTGTTGTGAGCCAAATCGATGTTGTTGTGATCCAATAGAGCCTTTGCTTGGCCATGCTTGTTTTAGAGTACACTCAGAGAAAAAGCAACCTAAATTTAAGTATAGCGGGCTTGAATCAAGCCGAAAACGTTATGAAAGTCTGTTAAGCTTGAAAATGCTAAAATCAAGAATATATTCTCATTTTTAGAACGCTTATATTAACAATTTTCTGTTTTGAAATAAGCTTAAATAAACTTGTTTTCAGCATTGCCCATGATAGATTTAAGAATGTTCATTCTTATGCGTAGAATGTTCAAATTCGTTTTAAGAATACTTATTCTTGATTTTCCACTTTTTCGAAATTCTAAATTCGAAATTTTTAACCCACCTAACAAAAATAAAATATAAAAGTGGGTATTTTGTGCATGGTGTTTTATTTTCTGATTTTTCAGGTATTTACATACAAACATATATAGTAATATATACAATATATAATTCAGTCATTACATACAAAATTATATATTATAAACCCAAAAATTTTTATATATTAAGATATTGTTATAACTATAAATACAACTATAACTATTACAGATATTTAATTGTAATAAAAAATTTTAAATCAACAATTCAGCTTCCCAGAGTTATTTAGAACGAGATGGGGAGGGAAGCACTGCGTTGAACATTACGATTGATAAATAAACTTGAGGATCTGAAATAAAAGATAAAAATTAAAAATTATTATAAAAATTTAAATTATAATCGATTGCCGATTGTATGTTATCTTTATAAATGTATAGCACGCATACACGCATATGTATGTAGTTATACTAGTCCCAGATCCAACTGTAGAAACATCTACGAGTTGAGTGATTGCCTCTATTTTTATATCCATCATAAGGGAATTACTTATCTACTAGGATTCCTAAGCGCAATTACATACATATGTATATTGTTTTTACAAATAAATTTTGTTATATTTCTGTAAAAACTACATACAAAATATTCGTATGACGAGCCGTATGAGTAACTTTTTTAGGTAAAAATATGGACAAATTTGTTGAATTTAGTTGCATAAAATTGTATTAAGGATTGAAGATAGTACAGCGAAACTGTCTATGCAGGATATGGTGCTGTATTAATTTTGAATGAAATTTTTTATCGAACTTTTTCACTTATCAACAAATAAGCGAAAAAAATCCCACACTCTGAAAAAAATACCCGTAGTTAAACCAACAACTTTCGGCTGTTGAATCTCCGTCTTTGATTCAACAGCAAAAGTATTTGTTTTTACAGCAAAGTTTTTGATCCAACAATTTATTCAAAAACGGCCGTTGTTGTTGCAAAGACTTGCTTGCTTTTAAAAATTTTTCGTGAGAAAATATTTTTTTGTGAGAAAACCAACAAAAAAAAAATAATTATGGAGAGAAGATGAAGAGAAAAATCCAAACAAAAGTTTATTTTTAGCAAAAATTTTCTCCCCGTTGTTGATTTAAAGGCAAAAGTATTTGACCCAACAGTTTCCGATGTAAACAAAACTAATGAGAACAAATTTTTTTAAATTTTGTTTTTACAATGATTCAAATAATTCATGGATTCCTTTTTATGAAATGGAAGTATAAATAGGTTACTACGATTCAATATAATGTTGAATGTTCCACTATGTGATAGAATTTCAGGTTGATGTCATGGTTCGAATCCGGAGGAGAATATAAAATAAAGAATAAAAATCAGAATAAGAAATAAAGATAGCAACCAGTGAATGATAAGAAGGAGAGAAGAATAGGAGAACAAGCAGAGGCTACATATTTGCAGTTGGGACCCGGGCGGAGAGAAGATGCAGAGTAAAATGCAAACAAAAATTTATTTTTAGGTGAACATTTTTTCCAACATTCTCCGTTATTGACTTAAATAAACAACGCTCGCACCTTTGAAACAACAACGGAGCGTTGTTGGGCACATTTCAACTGCGGAAAGTAGTTGTTTTAACAGCGAAAGTCTTTAGATTTACAACGTTTTTTTTTCAGAGCAAAAATGCATTTTTAAAATTTATTAAAATTACTCGCGGGTAATTGCGCTTAGTCAACCTAGTGGATAAACCACCTAAATTTATATAAAAAATGGGTCTAACGACTCAAATCGATCGGGCACATATCTTGACCGGATAACTCACCCTTTAATTATGAGATAACAGCCCCCAAATTTTTCTCAGGCTTTCGTCATCATCCGCTTTGTGAACTATTTGGTCTGAATCTAAGCGCAGCGTTTTTACATACATACTATGTATATAAGTATATCATCGACGCGTTCCATCCTGATTCGTCAATATGTGCATACGCCTGGCACTCGTAAAATGGAACATATGCATTATGCATACATATTTTTGATATTTTAATTGCTCCCATCTTGCTATGTAAATTTTTTTTAATAAATAATTTTCCATTTTCACAAAAAAATAACAACATTCGAAAATTACATATGTACATACATGTATATGTATATGTATTTTTTAAAAAACATTGCTTAGTATTCTTAAATAAGAATTCCATTCTTAAACCAAGATTTTTTCTTATTTTTATCCTGTTTCAAGAATACCGTTCTTGATTCAAGATTGGGGAAACTTAAATTTGATTTATTTTCCCTCAATTTCCGTAATTCTTAATTCAAGTACGACACAGCTTGTTTTTAGTCTGCAACTTTTCTCTGAGTGTAGTACTTGAAATATCCATAGCAAGGTTTTGGTCACATCTTTTACGAAAAACCAAGATATATTAGTAGTATTAATATTTTATTTTATCTCTTCGTACCAGCAGCATATTGCGTGTGTTGACCGCAGGCTTCGCCCCGTAAACGTGCTTATAAATGCGAATCGCTTCCTTTTATTATTTCCCATCGTTTTATAATGCCACATTATTTCTTTCATTCAATTAAACAAATGGTCAAAAGTTGCTGGAAACACACTTTTTTTTGCGCCAAAATGGTTTTTAAAAAATTAGTCACGTCTCTGCTTTTTTCCTGCGGCGGCGGCGCTCGTTCGCTCCCAAAGGAGGCCATCAAAGCCGGAAGTTGAAAATTGCCAATTGACGTGCCGAAAAGATAAGATAATTTAGCAGCAGAAGAGAAAAAAAAAATACAAAAGCAAAAACAAAAACATAAAATAGCCAATAGCACCAAAAATATGAGAAACAACACCCGCCTTCCCACCCTTTTGCATTCACTTCTTTTTGCCATTTCTCATATTCTCTAATGCTCGAAAAATGTCGCCTTTGTTTGTGGCGGAAATTGTCTTCACTTTGCAATATTATTTAATAATTGAAACACATACAAATAGATAAGCGTATGTGTGTGTTCGTGTTTCGCCACATCTTATCTGCCTCGGCAGCAACAAAAACCCCAACCCCAACACCAACACTATCAACAAGAACAATTTATTTATTTGCCGATATTTAAAGATTTATGGTGGAATTTTTTGTTTTGAATTAAACTTCATAAAACATAAATACCGTTATAACACGAAAGATATAAAAGTGCGCTTATTTATTTAATGCCTTTTGTATGTACATACATATGTACATGTATGTGGTATATGCGTAACAGTTATTCCTTTCCCTTTAAATTTGTCGCCTTTTTCGTATTCGTGTTGAAGGAAATTTCGTTTCAATGTAATGCTGAATTTTCCCCTCCCCGTCCTTTTCTTTTTAATGACACTTTAAATATCCTTCTTTTGCAGGAACGACTGGGCTCAGTTAGGCGATGGTAGAACAGGATATAACAAATTAGGGTAACAAAGTGAATGGGGATTTAATTTTTATTACTCAGACACTCGATTCCTTGAACATTTATCAAATTTCTAAGTACGCAGTTTTGTCAAGGAAGGGACATTTCAGGGTGTCCTGAGATTGCGGGAGTTGGGACTCTGGAAGGAACGCACATAGGGGCAGGGTCGTATTCTGCTAAGCGTTATCGACCCCGAGATCAATATGAAAACAGATTACATCTGTCCTACAACAGTTTCGATACAAGCTACGATATTGTCCTTCCATGCAGGAAGGACTGGGAGATGGTAAAATAGCTTAGAGGTGCGATATTTCAGTTTTCACGAACGGGTTATAAATGGCATACGAAGTGGGAACGGGTATCTTCGCAACTCATCCGGACACTTCCACATAATTAAGGTTCCCGGACTCGGCGGTTTTCGCCATAAAGTAGGCCTGCAAGGTCCTATTTGCAACGGAGAGTGTCGGTGTCGGAAAAATGATAAGAATTTTCTCGGATAGTCTGGTAGCTCTGAAGGCCCTTGGAACTGGAACGGTTTCATCAGGCCTGGTCGCGCAGTGTAGAGGGTGGGACTTCGGTCTAGAAAGTCGTCATAGCGTCTCTCTGACCTGGGTGCCGGAACATCAAGATAAACCAAATGGCTAATGAGCTGGCCAGGCAAGGCTTGGCTCTTCATGTCGTGGAGGCGCGGGAGGTTCTTGCGCCACTGGGCTTCATCAAGGGCCGCATCACTGAGCACTGGTTCGAGGAGGCAAAAACCAGATGGAAGCGGTTGCGGACCTGCAGGGTCTGCAAAATTCTGTGGCCTTCATACAATGATATGCGTTCCTCAGCTACGTTAAGGATGGACAGGAGGGACATTTCCCGCTTAACTGCGGTATTCACGGTACAGTGTGCTATTAGTACTCATGCGACCCGATTGAGATTGGATGATAACACACTGTCTCACAGCTGCAATCTTGCAGGGGCGAAGGAGACGGGTATCACTTACTGTGGGAATATCCTTCGCGATGCAGAATGAAAATTCTTGGTAAGCCCTTCTTCGACAACCTTTCTTGGAACTCAATGACGTTAGGCATGAGGCGCTTCAGAGATGCCTAAACTCAACAGCATGGATATAGCGCGTAGGGCCTCCCTTGTCAAGATCGGACAGATGGTCTGTGCGCACTCTAACTGGCGCAAAAATTCAAATATTTTGATGAAATTTATAATGCAAGTTGGTATCCAGACTGGGACGGTTGGTATTGAAGATGGGCGAAATCGGACCACGACCACGCCAACCTTCCATACATAGTATACCAGAGGTTACCCGCGGGTTCCATACCATGTGGTTTTAAAATTATTAAAGCATACAGCTGAGTATCTCATGTTCGATTCCACTCGAACTTAGGTTTCCTTACTTGTTTCGGTTTGTTTTTATTTAGTCAGTTTGGATACAAACCGAATTGACTATTTGCTATTTTAACTTCCTTGTTTTAAATTGCTCGTGCGTCATTCTGTTTGCAAATTTCATGTTTTGCTAAAGCATGTACTTAACAAGAACAACTGTATTAATAAAGAATTCTAGTGAAAGCATACTAAAGTACGGGAAAAACTGTTTACTTGGTAACTGTTTTTACTGTGAACAAGTAAGGAAGCCTAAGTTCGAGTGGAATCGAACATTAGATACTCAGCTGTATGTTTTCATTGTTTGTTTGCGTTTGATGGATTTTATATAAAGCGAGTGCTGCATAAAGTGGGCGTAGCCACGCCCATTTTCAACATTTTTATCAGTCATCCAACTAAGCATATGAATATTATTCTTTGCTCAAAATTTCATTCCTTTATGACTTCTAGTTACAAAGATGTCACGTTACAAATTCCCAAAGGGTGTTCCAGAAATATCTTTGTTAAAAAGTAGGCGTGGTCATAACCGATTTCAATAAATTTTTGCGTGTCTATTAACACAAGTTATAAAAGTGTACAAACCAAGTTTCGTTATAATATCTCAATTATTTGTCGAGTTATAGGCTAAGAAATCTCGTATATTCCTGTTTCTAAAAGGAGGCGGTGCCACGCCCATTTTCCAAAATTTGTCTGTTTTTTGTTTCCGGTCTATTGTGGAACTCTTGCTACAAAATTTCAATGAATTATCTTTACATTTGACAAAGATATCGCTAAAATGTTTTTATTAGGCCACTTTATAGTTCCCATGTACAAAAGTGGGCGTGGTCGTCAACAGATTTCGCCAAAATTTTGAACATGTATTACCACAAGTAATAAAAGTGTACACACCAAGTTTCGTCATTATATATAAATTATTTGTCGAGTTATGGGCTCAGAAATCTCGTATATTCCTGTTTCTAAAAAGAGGCGGTGCCACGCCCATTGTCCAAAATTTTTGTGTTTTTCGTTTTATGTCCGCAGTTGGACTTCTGCTATAAAATTTCAATGACATCTCTTTATATTTGACAGAGATATCGCTTAAAATATTTTTATTAGGTCACTTTGTAATATACATATATAAAAGTGGGCGTGGCCGTCAACCGATTTTAACTATTTTCCGTCCAAACGCTTGCCTAAGTAAGTAAATCACGCGTACCAAATTTCATCGATATATCTTCAATGGTTTCTGAGTTATGACATATAAAACTTTCCATGTTTGACCCTTAATAAGTGGGCGTGGCACCGCCCATTTTCCAAAATTTCATCAAATTTCTTCCTAGGGGCCTGAGCTCAACACGTGGATAAAATTTCATCGCTCCAGCTGTATTAGTGACTGAGATACCAAATTTCCGATATTTTCTATATAGGAAAAGTGGGCGTGGTCATGGTCCGATTTCGCCCATTTTCAATACCAACCGTCCCAGTCTCGATACCAACCTGCATTTCAAATTTCATCAAAATATCTCAATTTTTGCGCGAGTTAGAGTGTTTACAGACGGACGGACAGACGGACGGACGGACGGACGGACGGACGGACAGACGGACGGACGGACGGACATGGCTCAATCGATTTCTCTTTTCACCCTGATCATTTTGATATATATAAGTCAATATCTATCTCGATTATTTCGTTCTGTTACAATCCACCGTTATGTGATTAAAACTATAATACTCTGTGTACTAGTACAGCTGAGTATAAAAATTCGCTTATTTACGTCATTATCCCTAATTTTCGTAGAATTAGTTTTTGTATAAATACGCGAATCCGTATAAAAAACACCATGACGAAAAAATTCAATATGAATAAAAAATTGGTATTTCTCAATATATGTTAGAAAAATTCGGTATGTGGTTATCCTTTCCTGTTATGTGTTAAAAAATATTATAAAACTCTGTGTACTACGTACAGCTGAGTATAAAAAAGGCTCGTGCAACTACATATTATTATATATGTATAGTTATAAACGTTTGGAATAAGAGATTCAGCAATTTTGTTTGCAATGATATTTATTAGGTATAGATATATGTATATATAAAAATAAGTATATTAACTATTATTAGTGGAAAATTTTTAAATAATAGCTCTTTAAGCTTTGAAAATAATTTTAAATATTCCAATGATAATTTTATGTTGTAAGCGGTTATGTCATATTCCAAGAGCTCTGCCTGATTTATCCTATTTTTTACTATTTCTCTTGCCTAGGCTTTTTGTTAGGAGGTCCATCATCTTCACACTCAAATGCAAAAGGCGAAATCTTTTGAGGTGTTTTCTGATTGTTTCCGCTGCGGTCAGGACTACGTCCCCCACTGCCGCTTCCTCCGGGAGGGGGAGCAGTACTGCGTGGTGGTGATTTTCCTGAACCTGAACCTGATGCACGATAGCCGATTTCACCAACGATGTCGGTTTGTTTTTTAACTCCAGCATTCATAGCATTGTTATCGAAAGCTGCGGCAGTAGATGCACTTACTTCGGCAGCATTCGCGTTATCCTTAGCAAAAACCTTTTGAGCCAACAGCAATGAAGCCACAAGAGCAGTTAGAAAAACTGTTAGAAGTTTCATTTCAATTGCGATTTGTATATGGTCGTCTATAGACTTTAACTTTAGTGTCTTTAAGCAGTTCGCGCCCCTTTATATACCAAAAAGTTGCTCGTAGAAAGCATTTTTTTTTATAAAAAATTGCAAAAAGTGTCTGGGAAAAAATTAAATACTGTATGCGTCAACAATTATGTTTGTTCAGAATTTTTTACTTACCCGGTGAATTAACTAATTGACTATTTGCCAACTTCATTTGCTTGTTTTAAATACCTCCTGTATTTTTTTTAAATCATGCTTTTTATATGTACTTAATAAGAACAACTGTATTTATGAACAATTCTACAGAAAAGCATATTTTATTTGGTAACTGTCTGTACTTTTGAGAGGAATATTTCTTATTTGAGTCGTTACATATCATCCATCAAAAAGTAATTCGAGAAAGTTTAGTTTATTTTTAGAAAAGCGTTTTTTGCCTATTTGGGCATGAATATCTCAGAAACTAGAACCAACTTGAAAATTCTGACTCCAGATTCAGATTCAGGACACCGAAATCCTTAAGAAAAGCATAGCTTCATTTGTGGTATAAACATTTTTTGAAAAGCGATTTTTTGTAGGAAAATTTTATGGTAAATGCTTATAAAATCCTTAACGGTGCATATATTTTTAATTTAAAAACCGTGGAATGCTTTGCGCCTTTTCCAAAATGATTACTGTATTTGATTTATATTCCAAAAATGTATACACTAATCAAAATTGAGCATTTTAGATATAATACCCAGCAAAACATTGAAATTTCAAAAAGATTGGTACAAGGGGTAGGTGTATTTGTGGGCCGATTATTTTCAATTCTAAGTTCCGAGTTTCAAGTTCCTTGCTCAATTATTACTATTTTTGGCTGCGTTTGTATGGAAGTGCCCACACGGTGCGCCGGTAGGAGCATTATTTCTTATTTGTTTCCATAAAATATTTTTGTTTCGAATTAAAGTTCGCCCGACGGCTCTTTGCTCATCGCAACTCTTTACTTTTTCAATATAAAGTGTCACCGGCCAAGCCTTTCGCTTTTTAGGTTTGACAACCAAGAAAAGACAAATCAATTTGCAAAAATGCATGCCAGTTTGATTTTAAAATACATATGTGCATACAAATACAATTTTCGTTGCATATGAGCAAGTGTATGTGTGTGTACGCCCCTTTGGTTGCACCAAAAATGAAATGAATTTGTTTGTCTCTCGTTTGTATTATTTTATCAGTCAATTTCTGTCCAAACTATAAAATTTCAATACCAAATTTATTTGTTCCAGCGCTACACTCCGACTGCCGAGTTTGCACGTAAGAGTGTATTTATGTGTGTGTTTTGAGGGCCATTTGTTGTTGGCAATTTGTATTTGCATTTGCATTTGCATTATGCAGTAAAATATTTCCATATCAGCGCAGCATACGCAGTCATAAATACATACAAACAAACATACGTACATACATACAAACGGCTCCGAGTGATAGGAAACAAATATGCAACTGCTAGTTGGTGTGACTGCAGCACGCCCTTGCCCAGCTCGATCTGTGTGTATGTATGTATGTGCAGTACACACATTATACAATTTTTCGATTTCAATTTCAATTTCTATTCTTCTCCCCCCTTGGGGGCCACACAGTGCCCTGCAACAAATTCGCTTCTGTTCCATTTCCGGCTTTGCCCTTGTTCCGCTGTCCCTGGTTCGGTTCCTCTGCTCGCATGTCATTGCATGTGCTTTTCGTTTCGTTTTTTATTCACTTTTGGTTGGGAGTTTTCCTTCACTCCCTCTCCCTCCAAAAAAGCACTCCGCACACAATGTGTGCCATTTGTCTTCGCTCTCCGCTCTTTCGCACGCTCGTCCTTCGCATCCTCGTCCGTCGACTCCTTCGACTCCTTCGACTCCTTGTCCTTGCACTCACTCGCCAACCACACAAGGAGGAGGGGGAGATCTCTACGAGATGCGTCTGTTGTGGCCATAACTCACTCTGCTTCCCACAACTTCGGTTTGTAGTGTAAAAGAAGGCGACGACGACGACAAAAACGATATAAATGATTGTATGTTTGCATGTGTGTGTGTGTTTATTTGTTGGACACCCTGCAGGGAACTCAATAACTAGTGAGCAAAATTTCTAGTTCCTAGCGAAAAGGTGTCAAAGGGGAACTAGATCAATTGTAGTTAAACCCTCATCAGTTCAGAAGGAGTGAATTGAGTGACCATTATAAGACACACTTTGATTTGTATCCAATTTCGAAGTGACAAAAATTCTATGAAAATTTTTCGTTCGTTCAATTGCCGTCGGCTTTGTATATTTCTGCAATTCTCAGATGTTTAGTGAAGCGTTTTATATAAAGAGTTTTCTATTTGCTTCTAGTATGAAATGAAATGTTCCCCTAATTATACTTTTCCGATCCCTCAGGCTTATTTTTAATTTTTTTTTATTTTATTACTTTTTAAATATTATTGTGGCCGCTGTGGTGCAATGGGTAGAGTGCTCGCCTGCTATACCAGAGGTCTCGGGTTCAAACCACGGTCCGAGCCAAACAAATTTTTCTAATTAGTAAAAATCCAATTATTGGGTTTTTTAAGAGCAGCGGTCACCTCTCGGCAGTGGGCGGCATACCCTCCGAGAGTATTTCTGCCATGAAAAAGCTTCTCACAAAAAATGCATTCGCCGTTCGGAGCCGGCATAAAACTGTAGGTCCACCCAATTAGTAGGAAAAACAAAAAGGAGCACACCTCGAATTGGGAGAGAAGCTCGGCCATAAAACTCGTCAGAGTTATAATAGCGCCATTGTATTATATTATTATTATTAAATATTATTGTAAATTTTTATTAAAAAAAAATAGTAAAAAAAAAATTAAAAAAAAAAATTATCATCCACCTTGACACCGACAGGATTCGAACCCGCGCCCCTCAGATTGAAAGGCACATGCGTTACCCAGTCGGCCATCGCGCCACTTGCATGAAGTGTGTCAAAGGCTGCACTTAAGCGGCAGATGTAAAACTGTAGAATTTGTAG
Organism: Urophora cardui; assembly: GCA_960531455.1. Lineage (NCBI taxonomy): Eukaryota > Metazoa > Arthropoda > Insecta > Diptera > Tephritidae > Urophora > Urophora cardui. Next base: position 159,682,087 of record OY482672.1, on the reverse strand, counting down.
GTACTTGTAGCTAGTTCAGAACTATCGAAATTGTGCCAATAAATGAACTAGTGTAAACTGTAGAATTTAGTACTAGTTCGGAACTATCGAAAATGTAGTGCAGAGAGGGACAATTGACACCGCCTAGGACATCGCCGTGTTAAATTCGCCAGTTAATAACATAAAAAAGAGATTTAGCTCGCACTAGTAGTGTCGAAAAATGCACTAGAAGCGACCTAGTTCGGAACTAGAGATTTTCCCTACAGGGACAGTTAGAAAAAGTGTCGGCATTTGTGTGTGTATGTATGTATGTATGTTTATCTGTGTCTGTGGGTGCGAAAATGTAGAGGGTACTTTGTAACAGCCGCAGAAGTGGTAATAGTAGTCAAACTAGCACGAATAGAAAAATATTAGACAACATCGCAATATGTACGTATTTATGGAACGAAGTGTGTATGTATGTATGTATGCATGCATGCGTGTATATGTGTGTGTGGCTTTTGCAGTGGCAGTCCTTGTGAAGTGTTCTTCCCGGTTGCTGCTGTTCGGTTACGAAGCGCCAGCTGCTGCTCCTTCAACTTCATGCAACTTTTTTAGATGTTTTTGCTTTTTGTCGATATACCCAGTTGTGCTTAGCACATAATGTAACAATACAACAATACACTTAGGTACCCTAGGTTAGGTTAGGTCGCGGGTGGCCGAGATACAGTGACCACATATGGTCCTTAGTGTTGCCAACATCCCATGTGAGGCGTTATACTAAACTTGGAATGCAAGACTTCGTATGTTTTATTATTTTGTGCATTTGCTGAAGAGTATTATGTTGACCACTAGATTCCACACCAGAGGTGAGAGTGCTCCCCCTTGCGGGGTGCTCCTATGAGCACTCCTTGATATTGTCGATAGGCCCCACCCAACCGTCCAGTGCTGGATGATCGCGGGTATGCCAATCCATGCGATCCCCTCCAACAGCGCCTCAGCAGAGACGTTGCTAAAGGCACCCGTAAAATCAAGAAAGACGCCTATCGCACTCCCTGTAGTGAAGGGCCTTTTTTGATATGTTGTACAACGTTGTGATTCTTTATCCTGCGTATCCTCCATCACGACAAGATAAATGCGTTATATGCCTTCTGCCAGGTACCTCGAAATATGACGAGGCCGTTTCGCACCTCCACCCTGGCTCGCGCCTTGAGGGGTCGACCGGACAACAGCCTATACTAGCATTTTCATGGCAGAGATACCCTCGGAGTATGCCGCACAGTGCTTCGTCTCAATATAGTGAATCGGCAAAATTAGGGGAGTAATCGCAGAACGATGAAATTTTGTGTACAGGCATAAAATAATAGAGATAAGAAAAAAATGAAGTTTTGGCCAAATCGATGCAAGGACATGACTACCTCCCATATATCCTTGATTTTAAAGTTGTGATTTCAACTTCAATTTCAAACAGAATGACATCAAATTTGGCATATCTGTATAGAATTATGCTTTTAAACTAGGTTATAACTTTCGTTCTTTTATGTGAAAGGATATAAGTACCTCCCATATATCCTTAATTTTAAAATTGTGATTTCAACTTCAATTTCAAACAGAATGAAATGAATTTTAGTGTATGTTTGTAGAATTATGTTTTTAAACTAGGTGAGAAGTTTCGTCCTTTTCAGTGCAAGGACATGACTACCTCCCATATATCCTTTTTTACAAAAAGTAATTTTTGGATTAACATGTAATCACAATACATTAAAAACGAACTATAACATATATATTTATCCTTTTAGAATCAAGGATGGACTACTCCCGTTAGTTATTGCAAAAAATGGTTCTAAAGAAAATTACTCTTAAATTTGTTCAGAGAATATGTTCGTTGTTATAGTTTAATGCATTATTTTATTGCAGAATATCAATATGATTTTGGCACATATCAAATTGTAACTTTTAAAAGCGCAATATTATTAGAGTTAACACAGAAATACTTTTTTATTATAAAATTTTTCGATGTAAAAATAAAATTTTTGGGATGTTAAATAAAGTACTAAATTAGCGATTTCCGGCATAATTTTTGAAACTTTTTCTTTTTTGGTAGCAAGACCTCCTATCATAGAATCGAAAATTAAAATAAAAAAAAAGTCGTTTTTTCTTGTTTTTTTTTTAAATTTTGTCAAATTTTGTAAAATTTTATGTGTCTCACCTAAAAAGGTTAGTATTACATGTATGTTTTTTTGTAAGTATTTGTCTCATATTAATAAAAACTGTATATTTTAGCATAATTAGGCTAATTTCCTATAGCATGAGAGAAAAAGTAACTACATACATTAATTTTGCTAAATTTTTTCCATACCATATATATAAGGTTCTGCAGAATTTTAAAAAATTTTAAAAATATGGCTTTACAAAATCGTACAATTTCTACATTTCCGGCAAAAAACAATGCACTTTTTTTACAGATTCTACTAGAACACTTCAAAGTTAACCAAATTCGCTAATAAAAAAATAGTCGTTCTTTTTTATTTTTTTGTTTGACTCTATCAAACTTTAGTAATTTTTTGAACTCCAATAAAAAAGTCGCAAATGTTTCGATGGAACTAGTCACCTTTCTGAAATAAATCATTTATCAAAAGTTATTTCAGCTATTAGGGCATATAATGGTAAGCAAATGTGGCAAGTTTCAGAGTAATACGATTTAAAATGAATTTTTGGCAATTTTTTTTGTAACACACTAAAAATCGTATTACCTTAAAACAGTTTTGCCTCAAAATTGTACTGATTTTAGCGACCTCTGTTGGCAACAAAAGCATGAGATTTTAAATTCTACTTATATATTTATTCCAGGTGAAATGTTAGCTTCACAAAAATATATATTACTTGAATAAATTACGCAGTTTATTTTATCTTAATTTTGTCTATGGGACGAAGCACTGTGTGCCGGCCCCCGCGCGAGGGGTGACTACTATTTCTAAAAACCCAATAATTGGGCTCTAATTAATTAGAAACATTTTTTTTGATGTTTGTCCTGAGACCTCTGGTATGGAAGCCGAGCACTCTACCCACTACACCACGGCGATTCCTCAAATATTGAACCAAACAACACTAACAACATACCACCAGGGTTGCGTGATTTTGATTTGACTGAATCACTAATCAAAAATATTTTCTGATTCTTGATTTAAAATATTTTCAAATCAAAGATAATTTTTATTTGTGATTCGTTTCAAAAAAAAATCAGAAATACCTTTTGATTCGTGATTCAAACTATTTTCAAATCAAAGATAAATTTTATTTGTGATTCGTTTCAAAAAAGAATCAGAAATACTCTTTGATTCGTGATTCAAACTATTTTCAAATCAAAGATAAAATTGATTTGTGATTCATTTCTCAAACGAATCAAAAATCTTTTTGATTCTTGATTCAAACTTGATTTCGAATCAAGATTCTTAATAAATTTTTGATTCGAATCAAATTTTTGATTCGAATAAAATTTTTGATTCGAATAAAATTTTTGATTCGAATAAAATTTTTGATTCGAATCAAACTTTTGATTCGAATCAAAAAATTATTTTGAATCAAAACTTTATTTCATATAAAAAATACTTTAGTACGTGATCCCACCACCCCCGGGAGTTGAAATGCAAAAAATCTAAAATTTCAACAAACGTCTGCGTTGTATGGGAGGAAATGCAAGCAGATTTTCGCAGTTGCTTTAGCCAAGCACTTGCGCATACATATGTATGTATATCCTTACATACATATATATAACGAATAAATGAATGAAAGGATGAATGAATTATGGTTGGGTGTATGCATACAAAAGAATCCCTGCAAAAAGCCGAGTACTCCCTGCACGCGTGTTTAGAGTACTCGCTATGGACCAACCGAGTACTCCTCAACCTGCCACATTTCATATAAAAAATATGGTCCATTTAACATGGCATTATTTATTATCTAGGCCTTATTTCGCATGGCTGATAAGCATTAGGAATAAGGTGTGCTCTCAGAGAGAGAGAGTACTCCTTATGGCGTGATGACATCAACACGGGAAAATCAGCCTTATTTTAAGCCTTACGCAATACAAATATGCTACCTTTATAATTTTCAGGCCTGATTTCGGAAGCCTTAAAATCTGCGGTTTTAATTCTTAAAAAGGCTTAGATTTTTTGGTGGGAATATACATACATATGTACGCGCAAATGGCTGGCTAAGGCAACTGCGAAAACCTGCTTGTATGTATGTATATCCTTCCCTACAACGTAGCTGAAAAATGTTCGTGATAAATTGTTTTCGCGAATGCTTTGTTAGTTTTCGCGATCAGTTTGTCTCACATGTGAGTGGCGCCATGCTGCACGAAACAGAAAAAATTGCCGCACTCTACTGGATTCCGCCAGAATCGTCTAGACGGTTACGTGCCAATTAAGGAAGGAAGGAGAAATATTGTTTTGTTATTTTTCGCGCACAAGTGGAAAAACTGGATTTTTTTTTGATCGCTTCTTGCGAGAGAGGAGCATATTTTTTTGCATTTCTCTCTCGTGATAAAAGAACGAAAAAATATTAGTGAAAATTCTCACCTCCTGACTTCATTTCCATATAAAATACAGATGTAATCTAACACATACATACATACTTATGTATGATGTATGTACATATGTACTTACCCCTTAATATGTAAATGTATATACATACATACATATGTAAATTTCTCTTATACATATCCACACATATGTACTTACTTATGTACTTATATTTTATATATTTTACATACATTGAATGAACCCAATAAAAGAATAAAATAACAGAATTTAAAAATAAATAATAATAATGCATTTACCCAAAATGATCTCGTACTAAAAGTATCTTTTATTTGAAATATATTTAGGATTCACTATACCTAGGTACATACATACATATGTATATTTTAAACCCGTTCAAATTAAACGAAAGTGGTTTGTTGTATTGCTTTACGAACAGCAATTCAATCAGGGAATTTATTGGTAAAATTGATCCTTATTTACCTATACACAAAATTTCTTATGTACATACTACTTATTTACTATAATACATGTATGTATATCTACTCTAATTCTTACTTCTATGTAGATATGTACATATATATGTTCGGCTAACTACGAACCGATGCAGATACACGAATCGGTCGCTTGGGCTATGTTAGTGGTCACTTTGAAAGTACTCCAACTTACCACAAATGGAGCATATAATCCAATGATTTTTGCAGCGTATGCACATAAATACATATGTATGTATGTATGTACGTACGGCGTAGCACAAACGTAAATACGACAATCAGAAATATGTATATATGTACATACATACATACACATGTACACATTTGGCGTCAGCATACAATTTGGCTGTTGTTGCACTTTTGGTGCATTTTATACATTTTTGTGTTTTAAGTTACCGAGAATGTACTTGAATATTTCTGATATGCTACAGTATTTTTAATTCTAAACAAATTTTTGATTCGAATTCAAGATATTTTTTGAATCAAGAATCAAAAAAGATTTTTGATTCTTTTGAGAAATGAATCACAAATCAAATTTATCTTTGATTTGAAAATGGTTTGAATCACGAATCAAAGGGTATTTTTGATTCTTTTGAGAAAAGAATCACAAATCAAATTTATCTTGGATTTGAAAACAGTTTGAATCACCAATCAGAGGGTATTTTTGATTCTTTTGAAAAATGAATCACAAATAAGAATTATCTTTGATTTGAAAATAGTTTGAATCACGAATCAAGTTGATTCTTTATTTGAAAGTTGATTTTAAATCAAAATTGATTCGAATCACGCAACGCTGCATACCACTAATCGTAAAATACTCCCCATTCAACCTCAACGCCGTATTTCTTATACACTTAATTTCTTTTTGATAACAAAGTTTCATAGATATTCTCTACCGCCCGTTCGCCATTTGCACCCCGTTGTCCGCTGTCCACTGCCCACTGCCCACACGCCTTTGATTTGGTATTTGGCGGCGGCTGCGGTGGTGGATTTACTTTGGTTCGCGCAAAACGGATAAATAAGGATTGAGATTGCAGCTGTTGCCATTTTTGCCCGATTACAGGTCGTAATCTTCACGTTTCTATGTAACTTCGCGAAGAATGCAACACACGTGAATACAAACAAACATTCAGTTGCGCCACAAAAAAAAAAAAACAAACGCGCTTTGCCACCAGCATCGTCTAATAGTAGTGGAGGGGGGTTCGCCACGCTGACAGTGGGAGCTTTAGTGCAGGTTAGAGTCGCACAATGATGGGGTAAAAGAAAAAGAAAAACCAGCGCCGTCTATCCATTTTTCCTCGTCGTCGTCGTCGTCGTGGCGCATTACAACTGCCATTCATTTCAATTCGTACGACATCATTGCAAACTATGCACTTGATATATACTTTTTAACCAAGTTTTGCGCGCCAGCAACCGTCAGTGGATATCTTCAACGCCCGTGTTCTCCCAACTAGCACAAATAGTCGTTGAAACGTAGCTACGACCAATGTTTTTACTTTAAAGTGTTGTGGCACTAGCCATAGGCACGTAATAGGAACGTTCTTATTACGTGTTTACGCCCAAAATGGGGATTGATTTTCCGGTAACCACAACGTTCCAGAGTCGTCGCCGCAACGTGTTCGGCAACGTTCCATTGTCGTTTTGGATACGTAGTGGCGACGTGACAGCATGGTTAGTACCACTTTCAGGGAACTTCACATATATTCTTCTCTTTTTAACTTATGGTTTGCTGCATCTTTCAGCTTATTTGCTTATTTTATATTTGTTTCATTTTATATTCAGATACACGTATGTAAAACTTGTCCATTCTTTTAATTTGGAAACTAAAATGGCAACATAATAAATTCGTATTAATAATAATGATAATGAAAGGAATAGTTTTGCGAAAATTTGCATGAAAAAACTAAGGCGAATGAAAATCTATTGTGAAATATGGTGAGATAGGTTTAAATTTTTCATGCGCCATTCGAATTTTCATTTTTATGAAAATTTTTATTTTATTGACGTCCACCAGAATGCAAAAAAATCACATACCTAGATGCCAAAACACTGTTTAGTGGTTCTTTGGTACTTAAAAATAAATATTATTTATTAACCTAGTAATTTCGGCGCATAAATTATAATAACATCGCATTTTTCAATTTATTAATTTAGTGACTGTGTCATATTTACAAACAAATATGGCGCATTTTATAACAAATAACTTTGCAGTCACATTAACCAAAAAGCACGACCTCAAAGTTGCTAAAACTTGACGATAGTGACGACTACTGGAAATATGTAACTTCAAAGTTATATTTTCCATAAAGTAACAGATGCCACTATAATGTCACTTTAAAGTAGTGGAAAAGTTATAACTACCTAATTGGAACTTGCTTAAATCAACCCTGTACTTATTTTTTTGGTACACGGTTGCCACAAACCTTGCAAAAATATTACTATAATCCAGAATAAAATATCCAAAATTTACCGAGAGGTTCAAAATGCAGTTATTGATTTAAAAACCAATACACATAGCATTGTAAATTTATTGTTGTACTTTTGATTGTAAATATTCATGTACAATCAGCAATAATTATGCTTAAAATTTAAGCAATAAAATTATCTCTTGTATATGTAGGTGAGCACACTTTTTCGCCCATACTTTTTTATTAATTTTAAGGCCAATTCTGAAAATTTATAAAAATACGAGTTTTTTTCCAAAATACTTTTACGTCTTTTGATACTTAAACAATTTAAAAAAGATTCTACGAAAATTGGTTAAGTTTGTGACCAGAGTTGTAATTATTATAAGAGAAAAAATAAAAATCAAAAAATAATTATTATTAAAAGAAACATATTTTAAAAGTATTTCCATAATAGTTATTTCTGAGATATTTTTTTTAAGTCGTTTTGTAATTATTATAAATGAGAAATTTTGTTTTATATCTTCAAAGACTTTTATATTGAGACAAATTTGAAAAAAGTCTTTGAGTAATTATTATCCGTAACAAATTGTTTTTTAAGTCTTCAAAGACTTTTTCATTGAGACGAATTTCAAAAATATCTTTAAGTAATTATTTTGAGTAACAAATTTATTTTTTATATCTTCGATAAAAATCTTTCATACAATTTCAAATTGGAAATATGCTTGAATTTTGAAGTACTTATATGAAAGTTATTTTTATTTTATACTTATATGAAAGTTATTGAAAATTTTCTGAGACTTTTTTGAACTTTGTCTCAATGAAAAAGTCTTTGAAGATATAAAAAACAATTTGTTACTGATAATTATTACGCAAAGACTTTTTTCAAATTTGTCTCAATATAAAAGTCTTTGAAGACTTAAAAAATATATATGTATTTGAAATAACTATTATGGAAAGATTTTTAAAATATAAGTTTCTGAATAATAATTATAGAAGATTTCTATCATTTTCATCAGGAAAAAAATATTATCAAAAGACTTTTATCGTTGGCTTCGTGAGCAAATGTGCTAAGTCCATTTCTGGTAACTTTTCAGGAGAGACAAAAAACCTCCTAACTTTTTTTGTTGTTACTATTTTAAAAATCTGAAAATGCAGTTTTCTTCCTCAGATGATCGTGCTAAAATACCAGTTATCGGCACATTTTAATATAAAGCTTGTACAAAGTTATGGGCTTCTTTAGGACTTAGCACATTTGCTTTCTATGATTTTCTTTTTTTAGGTGGACTTAGCACATTTTCTCACAAATTATTATACTCAACTCTACGTAGTAAAATTGAAATATTTTGATGAAATTTGGTACAGAGGCTCCTAACTAGACAGGAAAGGTTGGTATTGAAAATAGGCGAAATTGGATGTAAACCACGCCCACTTTCCCCATATAGTATATATCGAAAACCACGCAAAAGGTGATAATGGATGAAATTCCATCCATGCAATGAGCTTACGCCGTTATAAAGAAATTGAAATTCTCGAAAATGGGCGGTGCCACACCCACTTATGAAAGGATAAATTCTAAAAGTTTTATAAGTCATCATTAACTCAGAAACGGTAGTAGATATATAGCTGAAATTTGAAAAGCGTGATTTACTTGCTAAGGCACACGATTGGACGAAAAATTGTCCAAATCGGTGGACGACCACGCCCACTTTTATATATGGGAACTATAAAGCGGCCTAATAAAAACATTTTAAGCGACGTCTTTGTCAAATATGAAGATAATTCATTGAAAGTTTGCGGCATGAGTCCAACTATGGACAAAAAACAGAAACCTTTTTAATTTGTTTGCAATTTCCAAATAAAATAGACTCCCTGAAGAAGGCGATGATAACGCCGAAACGCTTAGGAGAATAAAGGAACTTTACTGTTAGTTTTTTTTTCATAACCGGCCTAAAAGCTCTTAATCAGCTAGAAACCATACATATTTTTGAAAATGGGCGTGTCATCGTGAATCTAAGAGATTTCGGAGCCCATAACTCGACAAATAATTCAGATATTACGGCGGAACTTGGTGTAGGTACATATGTAATTTTATTACTTGTAGTAAAATTTTAGCAAAATCGATTTGTAACCACGCCTACTTAAAAAAAAAATTGTAAAACTCCCTTTGGAAACTTGTGACGTGTAACGTGGCATCTTATAAAGGGATGAAATTTTGCACTAACAAGAATTTGTTAGGCTGGGTCTGATGAGAGATAATACTGTTGATAATGGGTGTGGCCACGCCCACACTATAGAAAATATAATAAAATGTTAAAATGTATAATAAAAATGTAAAAAGTACCGCAAACTAGTTTGCATATCAAATTGGTGGGAAAGCTAGCCACTCCCGCAAATTATTAACATTTGCAGTCCCAAGCCATGCTTATTAAAGCAATCTAGTAATAATTCTATATCATTCTACAAAACAAATTAAAAAAAAATTAATAATTTCTTATTTTCACCTGGACTTAGCACGTAGATTTTTGAAAAAAAAATTTTTTATGGACTTAGCACATTTGCTTAACACTGCATTACACCATGAAAAACAGCCATTATGGTAACTTCTTTTTGGCAGACGATGTATTTTTAGTTGTACTATCTTACTGCATTAAAATCTCAATTTTGAAAAAAATTGGACTTAGCACATTTGCTCACGAAGCCAACGTTATGATCCTGAAGAAAATTTGTAAGACTTTTTTATAATTTCAAAATGAAATAATAATTATTCTACATCTCTGTTTGTAACTATATCCCTCTCAAACGTCAAATTGATAGGATCACATAACTACCATATAAAAATTTATAGAAAATTCGGGACTAAATTGTACCGTAGAAGTATAATTTTCATAAAATTTTTGTATAAATGGATGTCAAAAATAACAAACAAACAAAAAATTGAGCATATCGTTATTCTCTTGAAAAAGCGGGTTTTACGTTTTACTGTAAATAAACAAGAACTTTGACGTGGAAGGTAAATTAGTATACTTAGCAGGAGTTAAAAAATAACAGTTATTATTAAGAATGGGCGCAAGAGCGAAGCCCGGATTAAATAAAAAATATATAAATAAACCTTCACAAAATTTTTCTTTACAAAAAAAATATGCAGAAAAAGCTTTTCCATTGAATATTATGTTAACATTCCTGTTTCCAACGGCGAAAAAATACCTATTTTGGATGTTAATTGCAGTGTGGCAACTGCGATTAAACAGACGGCATTACTAGACCAATTTAGTTTGTAATACTCGGCACTAGATAGAATTTTTTACTTCATGGTGAGCTAGAGAAGTAACATGCACTTTGTAGTAGCCATTGGCAATTACGTCGTGATCTATAGATAATGGATACATTATTATGACCACTGAATATTACCTACAAGTTCCGTGACATTAAGCGGGCAATTAACGTCGCAAAAACGTCAGCGAAACTATTACTGTTGCTATACAGTAGCTGGCACTTTAAAGTTGCATTTAAGTAACATGAATTTGTCGCCGCTACCATTATTTGCCATGTATAAGTTTTAAAACCTTCGAGGTACTTTTACTAGTAACCACGACGTTTCTACTACCGGTAATGTCACTAAAAATCCACTTAACTTTAAAGTACCAATTATAGGTAGAAATTACCACGGAGCGACTGGGAATTTGTCAAACAAAGTTAATTTCTCACCGAAGTCGTACATTTAGTGAATGCTCCGTAATTGCTAAACACCTAAGGTTCCCGTATCCGTCATTGTTACTTAGGTGCTAGATGGGCTGTTTCCTAGTTTGTTTGGCTTTGCTTGGCTGCTTAAAATTGCACTGCAGGCGACAAGGCGAAGAAGACCCATGAATCCTTCTTCTGTTTTCTTTTGCCTTACCTTGGGCTTTTTTTTTGTAATTTTTTCGTTTGTGCTTGTATGTGTGTGCACATTTTTTTTTCGTTGTCGCAATTACTAAAATATACTACGCTTCCAGCTCTAGCTTCGTTACCGCTTCGCCATTCATTTCAGCATTTTTTTTTCTCAACTTCTATTCCAACTACAACTTCTGCTTCATCTGCTGTCGTTTTGTTCTGGTTGCAGCACAAACAGATTGCTAGGCTTTTATGTCGTTGTCGCTGGTCCCCTTGCTTGTTACTTGCTGGCTGGCTCATTCTTGGTATGTCTCTCTGTAAGCTTCTTTCTGTCACTCCTTGTCTTCTTCCTTATCCTCTTCCCCTTCTTCCTTATCCTCTTCGTCCTCTTCTACTTCTTCTTCTTCTTTTCCTGCCTCCCTGCTTCTCCGTCTTCGTCTTGGTCTCGGTTTTATTTATCTTCTTCGTCGTCTCCTTCTTTTCCTTCTGCCTCTTCTTCTTTTTCTTCTTCTTAATATTATTATTGTTCTTCTTCTTGTTTTTCTTCTAGTTCTTCATTATTTTATCCGCCTTCTTCTTCTTTTTCTTATTCTTTTCACACTTCCCTGATTCTTATTCTTTTTCTTCTTATTCTTCTTCGTCTTCTTCTCCTCTTTGGCGTGCTTCTTCTTCCTCTATTTCTTCTCCTTCATCTTCTTCGTTCTTGTCGTCCTCTTCTTTCTCTGCTGCTGCTTCTTCCTGCTCATCTTTCACAGTCCAAATATTTTTCATTTTTTGCTTGGCTACCTTCACTGCTCCACCGCTTCTTCGTTTTTCTCTTTGTCTGCATCATCATTTGTATCGTCTGTTGTCTGGCCAACGCATATGCCCTTCTCATGTTGATACTTTGGCTCCATGGACAACCAAAGTTTTCCTGAGCAATCCGCTTAGTTGCCCTCTTTCTACGCTACTTGACCTTCGCTTTGATGGTACTCTGTAGTATTTATTGTGTATGTTGTTGTTCTTGTTTCGATTTGCTTGAGTTGATTTTTCTTATTTGTTCGCAAATATTTATACAGTTGGTGGCCATAAAAATAGCTCCAAATACCAACGAAGGTCACACCCACCGAGCTTTTGCCACGTGGTGCTGCTTTTGGTTCCATTGAACTGACCGCCACTGTACTCCCTGCGATATATTTGCATGTTTTACACAAAAAATCATATTATTTGTTTTGTGTTTGTTTAGCTTTTGATTCGTTTGCATTCTTTCAACTTTTTTTGCTTTGTCTTGTCTTGCTCTTGCTCCGTGATGTTCTTCTGCATTTTTGCGCTGCGCTACAAGAATTTTGGTCCACTTTTTTGTGTTTAGTTTATATTTTGCAATTCTTTTTTTTCATTGTCCTGGCAAGTGTATCACTGCAAATGTGCGAGCACTTTTTTATCTGGTTCCAGGAGATTGTTTTTTTTTTTACTTATCTGTATGGAATATTGTAGTGGTGTGTCGTCTAACAAAATGCAGGAAAAATATCAAAAACAAGAATGAAAAGGGTGAAAGCTGTGAATAAATAATAATAGCTATATAGATATGTAGTTACTAGTGCATAAAGTAAACTTGTGGCAATCGAAATTGCTATCAAAATAATACTTAGAAACAGAAAAGGTAATAATATTCGCATTTCGCTAAAAAAAAACAACGAACAGGGAATCAAAGAGACGTTGTCGTTACGTTTGCGGAACAGCAAGTAAAATTTATTTTTTGAGTTGAAAAGAGAGAAATTTTTCCACCTTCAAAAATCATACTAACAAATCTCAACCATGGTCACCGTGTGCTGCAATTAGTCTCTAAGGAAATAAAAATTTTAAAAAATATCCTTTTTCGCTCAATATATAGTTACTTGGTTTTTAAAAAGTACTAAAAAAACAACTCTCGAATCGCTCATCATTAATTTAGTTCGATTACAGCAGTGAAAACAGTGTCTCGTATAGTACCCAGTGCGATACCGTGGATATCTATCCCATCCTAAATTAATGAGTCATATGAGGCTCGTTCAGCTAGAGTTAGGCACAATTTGGCTTGCCTTTGTCCGCAAAGCAATTCGCCGAATGCTGCCCAAATTTTAGTTATCCATTCACACACGGCCTGCAAGATATGTTTGCCCACAAACTAGTTCCAGCTTAGGAAATGCTGAAATTGCTCTCTGTTTCCCAAGTCAGTCGGCCTTCTTGTTGCAGGAGTGACCGGCATGACCAGGAACCCATTCTTTTAATATTGTGTCTCTAGCTCGTAGAATGCTCAGAATTGTTAGGCAAACATTTACAAGCTTTCATGCAATCGTGTAGCACTGCAGGGCATTTAAAGCTGCCCGGCCGTACGACAGAATAATAATACACTTTGAGGATAATCCTCTTCGTATCCATTCTCTGCCCCAAACTTATGTTGCATGAAATTCAGCTTCAAAGATAGTGGTGTAGTTGTTATTGCTTTAGGCTTAATATTTTTTATCCGTTCCACGTAAAGAAATTTGATCCTTCGTAAACAAGAAATCTCAGCCTCATCACGCGCTAATCGCATTTTCCTTTGGTCGAATACTTCGATGTTTTATAAGCGACTTTATAACTGTCCATGAAAACAATTTTTTGTATTTTTTATATTTTTTTTTGCCTCAAAAGTGCCCTAGGAAGAATCGCAAATAAAACCAAAGGGATAAGGTACTTCTTTGGTATTAATAATCCGCTCCGTTTCCATATTAGATGTGTGCGAGTGTAAATATGTATGTGTGTATGTATGTAAGTATCTCAGCTTCATTACACATTGTCTACGCCTTATGATTTTTTTCCCTTTTTTATTTCCTTGCGGAACATCATTTATGAATGTCTTTGTGGGCGTTTGGGCGTTTTTATGTGTAAAAAAGTGCGTTAGAAAGGTCACCACACACAAACATTTGGCATTTGGTAAATGAGACATGCTGGAAAGTAAAAGGCAGGGGTGCAGGGGAACACACAATGAACACACAAGACAAAAGGGAACGCATCTTTTAAAGCGACACACTCCAACACTGACCCACCACAGCTCCCCTCATCTAACTAAATACATAGGAAGATTTGCCCAGTTACTAACTGACTGACTGAGGAACTGTCTGGATGGGTGAGACTTGCTGAGGGTCAGAGCACAAGTTATTGTGCGATTATGCGGGTAAATGGTTGTCTAAGTGAATTGTAAGTGAATTCGTAAGTGTAATGTGTACTGCGAATGATGGGCGTGCGGCTTAGCTAAAGAGTAATTCAAAATGTCTATTCTATTTTGGGCGTTTCGGGCGGCAGGCAAACACACACAGCTCTAGTCCTTTTTTGATCTGCTGTGTGCTTCCATTCAATTTTTTCCCTTTTATTCCTCCTTTTCGGTGCGTTATCTTTATGACCTCATGAGCTTTGTTGCTTTACGGCAGCGCAGCGCGTCGGTTATCAGCAGCCGGTATCTTTCTCCCCAACATACATATTTCACTGATTTTTATTATTTTGTGTATTTTTTTGTGCAGCCGGAAATTTTTATAGTATTGTCCGTTGCATATACATAAATTGTTTGGCTTAAAAAAAGATTTCGGTTTAATTGAAAATAAAGAAAAAATAAAAATGAAATAAATAATAAATATTGGTACATGAAAATTTTGTTTGTACGAAAAGTTTATGATCTCTGACCCGCCTTCGGTAAATATTTGAAAAAATTTTTTTAATGCTTTGCATTCCCTTTGATGAGGGGTGGGGGGTTTTCTCTTTATATGCAACAAGGATTTTATGTACTCAATTTATGTACATATGTATGCATATCAAAGTTTATTGAACATTTAGGGACCTCAAGCATTATATTCATGGAAGAATTTGGTACTTCCTCCTTTCGTTTTAGCCTGACGTTCATTCCAACGACAAGCAAATCCAAGTACGAGTATGAGCAAGATTAATAATAACTTGTTCGTATTTTGGTTTTTCATCAGTGAAATTATAAATTTATTCTTATCACACACATATGACTCAAACTTAAGTATGACTTCAATCCGTACAGCGCCTTAAATAGAGTAGTAAGTGCTTTCCGTACCGCTTGCTGTGACGCCGCAAAAGTGTTGGCAAATACATGCCAATAAGTGCTAGCCCGAGATACCACGAGCATTTACTAAGGTTAGGGAGCTTAGAATATACCTGTGGCAAGGAATGCCTGTCGAAAGCGACGACCAAAATCCACCGACATAAAATGTTGATAATGGCCAAAAAAAATCGTTCGCACGACTGTCGGGCTAGTGGCAGAAGGGACTAGTACCCGAGCGTATCGGATTTATCTGTTACTTCATCTACACTACCCAAAATATTCCGGGAGTGTCTTCATGTCTACAACAACACACATAATAACACAACAACAACAACAAAGTTGCGAGCCCAGCAACTATAGTAAAGAGGTCAGAGTAAAAGTTGTGAAGTCGCCAAAAGTGGTAGGGCAGTGGTTTTAAAGCAGATCCGGACAAAATTATGAGAGAGATTGTGGGGGAGAGCGCAGAGCGATTTGCGATACATTGGCTAAAATGTGTGTGATATTTCTCATTTGCTCACATGCCGGGGTCTGTTTTATAGGCTTCTATGCATTTGAAGTTAGGGAGCATGGGTAACTCAACTTCCACCTGACTGATCTGGAAACTGCATTTATTTGACTGAATTTATATGTACATATTTAAGTCCTCTGCACTATGGAAAGCAGTAAACGATGCATCTGCATCAACAATAACCCAACTGCGGTGCTCAGATGAAGGTAGGCATTAGTCGTCCTGTTGTGGCGTGAAGACTTAAGGTCTCGCCGCCCTTCTACGAAGTAATATCTGTCTGGTGGTTCCCTAAGAGTGATTTCAGGGGTCCGTAAGTTAGGTTTCGCTCTACTAAAAATATAAAGAAAAACATATGCCGTTTAAACTGCATAACCGCCTAAGTGAAACTTTCATAAACGACTAACCGATATTTTTACCAAAAATTAAAATTAAATTTATGACGGCGAGTTTACGACTTCGGAGCTGAAAGTTACATTAGAGCGAAATAGAGAGCTACGCAAGCTTCCCAATGATCAAATTTATGATAATGATCGATAGAGCTTTGGGGATAGGCGGTTGTGAAGTTTAAGCGTCGATGGCACTCATCTTTATTCTCGAGTAGCCATTGTAAGGTACTAAAACTAATTTTTAAACCCATTTTCCCACAAATATTTTCAATAATCTCAGCCCATTAGACACTGACTGCTGTTTCTATTTTTGCGGTATTTTTTTATGAATTTCATTATGCAGATGCGCTCCAATTTCCATCCGCATACATAATTTGTGTGCCCCAAAAATCTGCAAGTGTCACTTGGTTGGCATTATTTACTACACAAAACATAACCGAAATTGTTATCAACAAAAAAAAAAAAAAAAAAAACTAAAAGGATTATTTACTTGTAAGCGAAATCTAAAGGCTTAACTAATAAAATAAAATGTACCAAAGGCATGTCCTTTTTCTGGCAATTTGGTTTTTCTATCGCTCTCTTTTTTTCTTTATCTCTTTCTTTCTATTGTAGCATGTGGCAATAACAAGTGCTCTTTTGGAACTCTTTTTTTGGACACAATTGGGCTCATGTTCAGCAGCTAATAGTCTCAGCTTTACTTAGTAAATACATATGTACATACATACATTTTTATTTGTTAATCGGACGCAGTCAATTTCACGCTGCAACTGTGCTCCAATTGCGATCTTATCAACAAAAAAAACTACAACAAAACTACAACAACAACTGCAACAACTAAAACCGTGCCATATTCTTCTCCTCCGTCACATCTGCCTTTTCTTTACTCGCGCAAAAAGGTTTAGTCCTTTTTTGTTTCGATTGCCCGGCAACACTCGGTGTGAACATTTGCGTTGCCTATTTGTTACGGTTTTTTATACCCAGCAGTGCATCATCGAGAGCTCACCGTGCCTATTTTGTCGAGAGCATATTCTCTGCATCTGTTCGGCCCTCGGGTCGGATGTATTGAGAACGGCGGATGCACATTCTCTGCCACTCGACAAACTTCTCAGATTTACTAAAGAATCTGGTAAGTTAGCAGAGGTGCTGGAATCAGGGCATCTATTCCACATTTTCCCCACATCCTGATCCTTTCTAAAGGTCTTAAGTAAATCGGGGAATATGCTGGGGAAAGACAAAATTTTTCGCGGCCTACCATAATTCCATTCCATATAGACACTTGTGTGTGCGGAAGATCACCCCAAGTCAAAATTGGACTCGAAGATGACTTAGTTAAGATTTTTTGAAGTAATTTTCTTTGAACTTGGATTTATTAAATAAAATTTTGAACTTGAGTATTTTTTAAATACTGAGGTGATCTACCACTCAGTTGTCGATTTAAAGCTTCAGATTTCTGTAAAAATGCCCAAGATCGAAGGAAGTGTTGAAACCAGCTAATGATCAGATTATCTCTCAGACCAAATTTTGAAATATTAGCACAAACTCACCAAACGCACTACCGGCTATACAATTTCCAGCCAACCCCAACAAAATCCCTTTCCGCAGTTGTTTTCTTGTTCTTTGTTATTGTAATTGCTTAAGTGCTTCTGCAGCATGTTCGGCATTTATTTTTACGCTCTGCACCCTGTGCTTGTCCTCTGCCCTTTTGCCCTACCGCCAATTTGTTCATCTACTATCGCCAGCCATTTTCGAATTATTCGGTTCGTAAGCCTTTTAGCCAAAACGCTCAAACAAACCGTTTAACAGTCAGCCGCTTTTTAGGTATTACATATACACGAAGCGTATCTAGTGCAGTCGGTGCAAGAAGTTTTTGTGTTGGCAAGGCTTTCTTCGTTGACTTTCGCAGTTTGTTTGTTTGTTTGTGCGAATATTTGCTTGCCCTGCCGACCGCTGGCTGCTGTTGCTCTTATGAGTGTTATGAGTGTTGTTGATGTCAAAGAGGTTGAACCAATGAAATGTTTGTTGTTGTTGTTGTTGTTTGTATGCGTGTGTTTGCTGTTTGTACTATCAGGCAACAGCAACACCAAAAACAACAACAATAACAGCTGCTGTAAGCGTCTAATTTTTGTTGACTTACACAAGCTGACATTGTTTAATTTACAAACCCTAAAGTGAAGTGATGGCCTTTCAGCTCTTTGGTCCCTTTGCACTCCTTTTGGCGTCTCAATATTTTGCTCAACTCATTTTCCTTAACTAACATCTATCTCATCATCATCACCATCATCATTCTATTGCTAAGTAAGTGAGTGCATAAAACCGTTGCGCAAGTGCTTTAAAAGCCCATTTAACCTTTTCACTTGTGTTTGTTCTTGTTTGTGTGTGTTTTGTTTGTTTGTGCAGCTCAACGGCAACGGCAACCCTTTGCTTTGCGGACGCCCCTTCATTGCGTTTGAATTGGCTTAATGACTTCGAAGATGATGAACCCGTTTTTGTTGGTTTTGTTGTTGCCCAATTTACTCGCCCTCGAAAATGTTCTGCGTTAAGTGAATAAAATATTCTAAGTTTTTAACTAATTTTTATGTTCATTCCACTTGAGATAAATTTTGCTTGTTCGACCTGAAGCGCCGCTCAATGCTGCTTCTTTTTCTGACATTTCCTCCTACTCTTCTTCTTCCTCTTCCGCTGTTGGCAGCAATTTTGAACTCCAAGCATCGGCTAAGCCTGCAAGTGGCAAACAAACACTTCTTTGGTCGGCTAAGTGCTGGCGCGGTTTGTTAAGAACTGCGGCGGCGACAATATTTTGTTTCATAGCGGTTTATTTATCTACATAATATTACTTAACCTTTCTTGCCCCACATAAGTTTAAATGAATTCTGCGTTTACTCTCCATCTTTTTTTTCTTAGCGTATTTCTTTTCTTTTCGCCTTTTTTCGCTTGTTTCATTTCAATTTCTTTCAATCCTTTCGTTTTCTTCGAACTTCTTTCCCCCAACATTCTCTGCACTTTTTCTGCTTTTTTCAATATTTTCTTTCTTTTCCATAAATTTCTTTCACTTTCTTTCTTTTTTATTAATTTAACACTATTTTTTGCTTTCTTGTCGCATTCATAATTCTTGCGGCTGCTCGCTGCTGAAGTTTTATTATTTGCCGCCTGTTGCTGACTAACTTCTATAATAATATAATAATACAATGGCGCTATTATAACTCTGACGAGTTTTATGGCCGAGCTTCTCTCCCAATTCGAGGGGTGCTCCTTTTTGTTTTTCCTACTAATTGGGTGGACCTACAATTTTATGCCGGCTCCGAACGGCGAATGCATTTTTTTGTGAGAAGCTTTTTCATGGCAGAAATACTCTCGGAGGGTATGCCGCCCACTGCCGAGAGGTGACAGCTGCTCTTAAAAAACCCAATAATTGGATTTTTACTAATTAGAAAAATTTGTTTGGCTCGGACCGTGGTTTGAACCCGAGACCTCTGGCATAGCAGGCGAGCACTCTACCCACTGTACCACAGCGGCCAACTTCTAATAATAATAATAAAACTGGCGCAAAACTGGGAAAAACTTTCCAGGTTCCATCTGCACGTTGCCCATTTGCACACGTTTGTTAAAGGCTGTGTTATTGTTGTTGCTGTTTTTGCTTTTTGTTTTACTTTTGAATGTTTTGAATTTTTAATTTTATGTCTGAAACACGTGGCGTAATTTAAGCGAAAACGTCCATAAAAGCGAGGTGGGAAATTTAATGAGAATTCGTTCGGTAGAATGTTCCTGTGGAAAAATAAAAAAAAATTAATAGAATTAAGTGTTGGCTGCTCTGCGTACTGCCAGCATACTTACCTTGAATATAAATTTATTTTCAAGTTTTAAGTTCAGTTATTTTTTTTTTTTGGGCGGGAGTAAATTAGATTGGGTAATTGGAAATATCTAGTAAAAAAAACAAAATTGCTACGTTTTAAAATTAAAAAAATCCATTCTTTAATTTAAATGCCATATTGGCAATACTAGGCACCAATTCGTTGAAGGCTTGTCTAGTCCCAATCAACATTGTTAAGGATATCATTTGGTCCTGAAAAAATACATCTGAACTTTTGGACAATAACTCATTGTTGGTGTTAGGTTAGATTAACCTGGCAAATACCAAGAGTGTCCTTATCTCCATTCTGGTTACAGATCCGAGGTGCCTGAATACAAATTCCCCCGGTAGTCGAAGCCGTACCCAGGAAAACGGTGGACAGGAGCAGATAGCATACTCTACCGTTTCTTCATGCAATCCGCTGCATTCCCTGCATTCGCTTTCACCAACTAGCCCCATTTTGAATGCGTGCTGTGCTCAGTAACAGTGTCCTGTAAGCACAGCGATTATAAGCCTACATTCATCCCTACTCAAGGATAACAACCACTTAGCTCTAGCTTCTATCCGCTATTCAAAGGAAAGCAGTATCCAGTACGAATTTCAGAAGTAGCCTGGAATGGAATTGTGGTAGGCGGGGAAAAACTGTGTCTCTCCCAAGCACTCAGGTGTATTTGCAAATTGTACTTAAGATCTTTAGAGAGGCTCCGGTTGTAAGGAAAAGGTGGGGTAGTAGAATTAGGGTTCCTTTGCAAACTTCCCAGATTGAGAAACTTCTCGAGTCCGCCGTTCGGAATTCATCAGACCCGAGAATATGCAATCTTAGTCTAGCGAAGGCCGGAGAGGTGTAGAAAAAATGCTCCTCGCCGTCGTCGTCCTCCTCCAGACAAGATAGGCATAATGAGCTCTCGATTATGCCTATGCCGGGCATGTGCTTTCGCCATGGATTCTGCCCCGTAATCAGTCACACAATGGACCGAAGCGGCTTCCTTCTATGCTTGAGGAGGAAGTTAGCTACCTCCCTGTTAGGCTTTTTCAGAAAGAAGCTTAAATCTCTTGTCATTTAACTCCAGTAAAAAAAAGAAATCATTTATTTTTCAAATGCAGCAGCTTAAGTTGTCACTTAAATCGTTCCAATTTGTTCATCGCTTTTGATTTCTTATAAATTTCGAATTTAGTACATTTAATTTTCAAAAGTACACAAATTATTTATGTCAATTATGTACATATGTTACTACGAGTACTCACTTACATACATATTTACATACAAATTGATGCACGAAATCCTTGTAAGCTCTCTGCCAACCGCTTAAGCACAATGCAACAATCAACAATTTATCATTCTAATTGATAAAGAAATGTGCTTTAAATTTAATTAAAAGCACTTGAAAATTTATAAATTTTCTGTGTGTGGCAAACAAAACAACTAAACTAATGGAGTGTGCGGGCTTGCTACGGTTTATGATTGGGTTTAAAAGCTTCGGTAAATTACAATGTATTTATGTTTATATACTCAAATGTGAGGAAAAAAAACATTTGCGAAAATATTTCTGTAGACACATGAATAAATACAAATTTAAATGAGCTTATGTATATACAAATAATAAATGTATGTAACTTGAAATGAGCAATGAAAATGGAAATTGTGAAAATTACACTCAAGTTGGTCATTTAAAAACATTTTAAATGAAAAAGGCAACAAACAGAAAATGAGGCAGATCATTGTTTTCAGTATTTACTTTTGCAAATGTGGTTTTGAGAAAGTACTTAAGTATAAACAGCAAACAAAAAGGCTCTCCATTGGCTCTAGCGAACATTAAGGCTTTCTAAGATGGAATTGATCCTTTTTGTTTTGCAAGTAACAGTATCTTTGGTACTTACCGAATTGTGGCGGAAAAAACATTTAAGCTCAATATAAATTTGAGTAAAACGCTCACTTTAAAGCTTGCAATATATGAAAGCTCATATTTATTGCAATGCATATACATAAATATTCATAATTTTAGTAAGATATTTTACATTTATGTATATTATTATTCATGTTATTATAGCTATATGCAGGTGAGTCCGTTTATGCATGTATGTTAATATGTAAAAAGGTGTTGGACCAAACGCAAACAACCGCCTAAATTGGCCCGCAGTGCGAATTAAAAATTTGTCAGGATTTTCATAAGCGTATTAATGACAGTTTAACAAATTGCGTGGCGTGTGCAATTTTTATCAATACAAACACAAACAAGCAATAAGCGTGTGTTTACACTACCTGCAAAAAGATGCATACGCCTAAGCTGAAGCCTAAAGTTCTCATAAGCTGGCAGCGCACTTGTTGTTATGCGCTTTGCTTCAATCATTTCAATACTTAATTTTCTGTTATGCGCTCAAGAGAGAGTCCTTACTTCGTACGAAGAAGCCTTATTATAAGGTATTATCTGAGCCTTACCTCAATGGCGAATAAGCCTTTGGAATAAGGTTTCCTCTCAGAGAGGAAGAGAGAAAGAGAGAGAGAGAGAGTAGTCCTCATTTTCTGCTGATATCAACACACGAAAATCAGCCTTATTTTAGAATTTTCAGACATTATTTCGGAAGCCTTTATATCTTATGGAATACGCCTGAAATAAGACGTAGATTTTTTGGTGCGCACTTACGTACATGTGTGAATATTTATGCATAAGCTTATTTTGTGACGATATTTAACACAAACTTGCATCAAAACAGACACAAATGATTGGACAACACACATGTGTACTATGTGGTTAAAACTGTCATATCAGAGTGAGCGCAAAGTGCTCCTTTTGCAATGCAATAGTAGAGTAGTTGAGGTATACGGTAGTGGTCGGAAACTATCGATGATTTCTGAACATCGTTTACACTATCGATGGTTTTCGACTATTGTTTGAACACTATCGATAGTTTATTGAAAATTTGAAATGTGACCACTTGGCACCAAACAAACGGTAATTATTCTATGCAGGGTTTGAATTGCTGACTAGCAAGTAGTCAAAGCAACATAAATACGACTATGCATTCTAGTCGCATGTTCGTTTAAAATGTGATTACCCAAAAACATTAAAATTACACTACAATATGTAGTTATTTATCGATAACTGCTCATAATTGTGGAAAAGCCGATAAATATGGATACGTAACACGAATATAGAATACCGAACACCGCAAAATGGGTATCAAATGAAAGCGATTGGCTAGGGCTATCATTTGGTCTAGCCTTAATTAATTATGAACTGATCTAAAAAATTGTTATGGAAGATCGAAAAAATATAAATTGCTCATAACAATTATGGGATGATCTAAAAAATATCCATCATGCAGTAATTGTTATGGAAGATTGAAAAAGTATAAATTGCTAGTAACAATTATGAGCTGATCTAAAAAATATCCATCATCCAGAAATTGTTATGGAACATCGAAAAAAATATCAATTGCTCATAACAATTATGATCTGATCGAAAAAATATCGATCTTTGAGTTATTGTAAATTTTTCCATTGCTCAATAATTGTTATCAAGTGATTTTTATATTTATTTGTTATAATTGTTATGGCCTCTCGTTAATATATTAATTTTTTTGAACAAGAATATGTAAATGGCTAAGAAATAAATAAAAATCAAAACAATGTACTGAAAAAAGTTTTATTGGATCATCTTCTATTACTTTCATGTATTGGTAAGAGTAAGACCAGGACAGGTGGGCAAAGTTTGTTTACATTCGGGTGAAATCGGGTGAGCTCATTTAAAACAGATGTGTTTGTGGATGTGTTTGCTGCCGGACGGCGGTTACAGTGTGAGCGTAGCCGTAGACTCTCCCAAATCACCCGAAACTATCGTCAACTATCGATATACTATCGATAGTTTGCAAAAAAAAAAATTAAAGCGTGAATAACGGGTATTCATGAACATTGATGTGTAAACAGTTTCGAAATCGGATATTTATTCCCTTTTCCTTATTCCTTTTTTTCCTGGTTTTCTATGGATTAAAAGGCGACTATCCTTTTTGTAATTTTTTGTTGTCATTTTGTTGTTTTTGTTTGTTTTGGTTTTTGGCTTTTGATTTTTTATGTTGTTTTGTTTTGTATTGCTCAAAAACATGCAAGATCATCCGAGTCCACGTTTGACCCATATCTGGAGACCCGGCCTAGGAATCATAAAGGGTAGAGCTCCGTGTAGAAGGCCTGCTCAACACCTTTCATTTGATACCAATATTGCTCAGAAACATTCCGGGTTAATCCGGGGTCACATTTTGACCCATATTTGGGGACCCGACCTAGGACTCATAAAGAATAGAGCTCCATGTAAAAGCCCTGTTGAACACCTTTGATACCAATATTGCTCAGAAACATTCAAGTATCATCCGGGTCCTCGTTTTGACCCATATCTCGGCACCCGACCTAGGAATCATAAAGAATAAGGCTCCCTGTAGAATCCATGCTCAAAGCCTTTAGTTTGATATCAATATTGCTCAGAAACATTCAAGGACATCCAGGTCCTCGTATAGCCCCATATCTCGGGAGCCGACATAGGAATCATAAAGAGTAGAGCTCAGTGTAGAATCCCCGCTTAGAACCTTTCATTTGATACCAATATTGCCTAGAAACATGCAAGATCATCCGGGTCCTCGTATTGACCCATATTTTCGGACCCGACCTAGGAACCATGAAGAATAGAGCTCCCTGAGGAAGGCTTGCTCAAGATCTTTCATTTGATACCAATATTGCTCAGAAACATTCAAGGACCATCCGGGTCCTCCTTTTGACCCATATCTGGAGACCCGGCCTAGGGGTTACAATCAAAAGAGCTTCATATCGAAGTTCTGCTCAAAACCTTTCATTTGATACCAATATTGCACAGAAAATTACATTTGCATACATGTTCAAACAGGTTGGTCCTTTTTATTTTGCCTATTTGTCGCATTGTTGCAGAAAACAAAAACAACAACTTCACTCCGCTTCGTTGCTGTTGTTGTTGATATTTGCATTTGCACAGCTATGCATGCAAGCATTTGTAAGTACATGTGTACCTACCACTGACAATGCCAAGCGATTGACACGGACACAGCAGTGCACTAACACAAAGGTCATTTACGGTTTACGCGTAAACTTTACCTGTTTTTTGAAATCACTCGTAGCTACAGCAAAGATGTTTACACATCAAAACTATCGTACACTATCGATGGTGCTGACTATCGATAGTTTCCGACCTCTAGTATACGGATTAGCTTTTTGCTAAATTTCATTGCTTTTAGCAGTGGAAGGCGCTTTGTAGAAGAATTAAGTGCTGCATTTTCATAATATTTATGCATATTTGATTAGAATACTGATCATTCGGCATCAAAAAACGCTGATGTTAGATAACGACTCGAGAAATAGCCTTTTTCTTAAATCTCTATCGCTAGAAGACGACTCGAGAAACTGTCGAGAATCACAGCATTCTTAAACAAAATGGAACATAGTTCTAAAATGGAGAAAATTATTAATTTCCGACTCCAAATCGAATGTCTACATAGTTTTCTAATTTTTTTCTCTAAACAGTCATCAATTAGCGTAGTTTTCTACCCTCGCTTTTAGGGAATAGATAGATAGAGAAAAACCACTCCAGTCTCCGCAAATTCTCTAACGTTTTTTTGCTGGGCTTCTCAGACGGCAATCGTTTGTTCTGAGCATGCAACTACTCCCATTTACATGCATGCAAGGAGTACTTGTGTTCTCTGTGAGGCAAATAAAAGCTTTAATACACAAAATTTCATATCTAAGTAAGCAAGTAAGTTTGTTGTTGTTGTGCATTTGTATGTTGAAATGATGCGATTTATTTAATTTGTGTCATGTGCCGCCTTAAAGCCAAAATATGCAACTAAAACAATCATATTGGCATTAGAATATGGCATAACAAGCAAGCACACACACGTACATACATGCATAAGTGCTAACAAGCGACAGATAACTTGGCATAGCTGCAGCAGCTACATATACACAAGCGTGTGCGTATGTAAATACAACAATAAAACTACAACAGCAAAATGAAAGTAATGTGGATTACTAAATTTTGAATGCCCGAAACCAGAGTTTTTGGGATATATGTACTAATAATAAAATTAGAAATAATTAGTGAACGCTTGACCAATGATATGTATTCTACATACACGTACATTTGGCCTTGGATATGCACTAATACATATACACAGACACCATTTGTGTATGATTTGGAATGCGAAATTTACAATTTGCTGGCAAACAATGTTACATTTGGCATTCATGAATGTGTTGGCTTAACGGCATTTTACATTTTGCATTTCCTGGTTGTTGTTGTTGCAAATATAATGCCCACGCACATATGTATGTATAAGAGTTTGGCATTCCATATGCAATTTGATTAAACGTGTGGGTGTGTGTGCATTTTGAGTTGGTGGTTTTGTGTGTTTGTGGGTGTGTGTGTGGGTGAACGTAATTGAAATTAAAACTGAAACTCAATTGTCAGTTAACGCCTGCATTTGACTGAATCTGATGCAATTACACACACAACGCTTGAATTGTTAAATTTTACAGCACACCCATGCATAACTATATACAAATGCGGATACCCAAAAGCAGCGAAGCGCACACATTCATACTCAATTGTTGCTAATTTCACTGAATTTTTGTGATTGATGACTAAAGTTAATTTAATTTTTTTTATCTTGTGTTAACTTTGTTATAAGTAATCAACAAAATTTGTTCGTGAGAGAAAAGTGCAAGTAATAAAAGTTGCGTATACGCAGTGGTGAACCAATATTTCACTTGAAAAATACTCATTGATTGATAACTGACTATTGACTTTACAGACCTTATTGACATTATTGACTATTGACTATTAACTATTGACTATTGACTATTGACTATTGACTATTGACTATTGACTATTGACTATTGACTATTGACTATTGACTATTGACTATTAACTATTGACTATTGACTATTGACTATTGACTATTGACTATTGACTATTGACTATTGACTATTGACTATTGACTATTAACTATTGACTATTGACTATTGACTATTGACTATTGACTATTGACTATTGACTATTGGCTATAGACTATTGACTATTGATTATTGACTATTCACTATTGACTATTGGCTATTGCCTATTTTGGCTACTGATTACTGACTACTGGCTATTGATTATTTTGGCTATTGACTACTGACTACTGACTATTGACTATTGACTACTGACTACTGACTGCTGACTATTGACTATTCACTATTGTCGTAATTGACCTTTTACTCTTACTGTTTATAAACTTAGACTATGATACCATCACCATCATTTTATGATAATTTTCCCTAATCATTAAACTATTTGTATACCCCAAGGAACTCTCCCTCACAAACTTCTTCTATTTGCAAACAAATGCTGTAGCTCCTGCTGCTGCGGCAGCCCTACCGATCACTCGCTCAAAGCATTGAAAATGCCAAAATGCAACCGCATAACACGGCGCAGCGTGGCGTGGCAATGCCGCGTGGCGCGTCAAGGTGTTTGCGTGTTGTGCGCCTGAAAGCTCTCGGAAATGTGCGCTTGTGGGCTATGGTGTTTGTACAATTAATAAGAAGATTAAAATTTGCATACCAACCCAACCAAACGCAAGCGATGTAACGCGGCAACACACATGAATGTACACATGTAAGTAAATGCATACACAAGCAATGGGAAATGTACTCAAGTTATGCTCAAAATGTAGAATGTTGAATGCGAATGTAGCTGCAGACATGCTGACTGGCATAGCATTTGAATATGCGAGAATTGTACGGCGATGGCGCTGATGATTATGCTTAAACTAACGAGCAGCTAAACGATCTGCAACGGTGAGTGGCATCGTCTCGAATTAACGCGCTTCGCTCTTCATATCAATGCCACAGCTACTGAATAGTAGAAGAGCGCGGCTTGGTGGTTTGGTGTTTTGCTGGTTTGACGCTTTGGCGGTTGGCGGTTGATGGTTGATGGCGACCACATTTATGAGGGCGATATTGCTTTTTATAGTCGCGCATTTCGTGCTTCGTATTAGCATAAGATGTGTCTGCGGCGTGAATGCTGATTCTATTTGCATAGACATTCATGCATTCATAGCTATTTAAGGCATATTGGTCCATTTGTATGTTTGTGTGCCAATGTCCATCGTTTGCATTTGCTTGCAATTTATCTTACTTGTATTTACAGAGTTTCTGTTTTTTTGCAAGCCTGCCATGTCCATTAACGTTATAATCCGCAATTGTAATGGCCCACCAAACGACGTCATCATCCAGCCACAGTCACAGCCAAAGCCGCAGCCACAAACTCAGCCTCAGCCCCAGCCTCAGTTTCAGCATTACTGTGCCCACTCACTGGATTATCAGCGCAAAAATCCTTTAGTCTCTTATCGCCACGAACATGCATACACATTTAAGCCCGCAAACGGCTACCGAAATCATTCCACCTCAACTTTACTGTCTTTATTCATAAACTGCTTTTTGGCTTTGCTGCTTTTTGTTCTTTGTTTTCATATTTATTATTATTTTTTCAACTGAAATGGCCTGTAACTCCGTGGCTGAGTTGAGTTGAGCTCCTGTGCTAAGCCGTCAAGGTGCTGGTGCTTTGCTTGCTACACTCTCACCCTCCACCTGAATCGTTGACTGCCTCACTAGGCGGCGGTGGCGGCGGTGGCGGCAAGGTAAATTGTGAATGGTGGTCGAGCGACGTACGAGAATGGCAAACACGTCAGAGATAACGCGCAGAACGAGTCGGAAAAGTGAATACTTTATTTACTAACTGAAAGCCCATTTAAGGTGCATTCGTGTGTGTGTGTGTGTGTGTGTGTGTGTGTGTGTGTGTGTGTGTGTGTGTGTGTGTGTGTGTGTGTGTGTGTGTGTGTGTGTGTGTGAAAGTTAAGCAATTGCTGCAGCCAGCCAGTCACCTTCTTCTTTGCTTCACGGAAGGGTTATTATTATTGAGTGGAAAATGTTGCCAATGAGAGTGAAATTCATATGCATATATGCATGTAAATATGTATAGCTATGCAAAATATAAAGTGAAAGCATGTGTGGCATGTGTGCCTCAGCGCCAGCAATGCTCCCACACACAATGACTTAACACATTTTCGTTAATAAAGACGCTCCAAACTGGCGAAAATGAAATGCTGTAAATATGTGAAATTATGAGTGTCGGTTGGTCTTAAATAGAAATAAATAGTGTATTTAATGTATATAAAAATTTTATGAATAAGCATTTATTTAAATGAAATGTGTTTTTATGCAACATTTGCAGTGTGTTAATATTCATGTGTGTCATTGGGGAACAAGAGAGCATGAATGGCGCATCATTTGGGAATATGCGAAACTCATTCATATAATTTAAATGAAGCTGAAAATGAAGCAGCGATATTTGCACATTTCACTGCTGTTGTTGTTGTTGTTGTTTTTAATAAGGGTCATTTACTTGCTTAATTGAAATGAAATATTCCACTCGCGATTATGTTGCTCATACGCCGAGTAGGACGTTGCCACGACAGTCAGGTGGAAGTAAGGAAAAAAACTCCGAAAATGTATACCACCAAGCACTGAGTAATAACTCAGGTGGCTTTCCTCAGAACTGCTGGTGAGTTTTTTTTTCGATCTTACAACAACAACAGCAACTTCGAAAAAGGCTACAAACCATACCCTAGAAAAGTGGTTTCTTACAACTTCGTTATTTTAAGAGCCATGAAAGTCGGTTCATATGAAAGTTAATAGAAGAACGCCGTTGCCTTTGGAAAGACAGTTGCCAGAATAGCCCTATTAAATTCTTCGATTTACATGAAAATTTTGTATTACTTGAAACTTCAGTCTCTTCCGCAGCACCCCCTTTCTCACGCTGCTATAAATGCAAATGCAAATAATGCAATTATACAAATTATGAAGAGAAAAGTCTTCAAACCAGCGCATTAATTCGTTTGATTACACAATTTATGCTTGTAAGCTGCGCCAGTGCCAGCGCCAGCTCAACTCAGCTCAGCTCAGTCGGCCCTAATGGGCGAATTCGCTTATACTTTTTTCGCACTTATCTAAGTATTTTTAATGCTTTTACTTGGAAATTATTGCATCGTTCATTTGACGATTTTGAAAGCTTTTAAACGCTCGATTCGCTTAGCATTTTCCATTCATTATATACCGTATTATTATGTACTTATGTATGTATGTAAGCACTTTCAAAAGCTGTCATATTGTAGTATTAACGCTAACACTAATCTGCATTTACATGGAGACATACATACGTACATATGTACATACCCTGCAGGAAGAAAAAAATCAATTGCTAAAAGTAGTCGACTTTTAACTGGCTATTTTGAGACAATTGAAAAAAATAATCAATTTGTATCAAACAGCAAGAAACCCATTTTTAATTAGTTGCTTTGTCATGCAGAAAAATCCAAAAAAAGGAGAAAGTGTGCATTGACAAAAGCTTTCAAATGCCTGATGAAAATATTTTTATTCAAAAATACATATGTATGTATGTATGTATTTAAACTGATAGAATTTTGCTTTGAAAAATCTCCTTTTTGGATTTGGGAAGCGAAGCAATGGAATAATGTCGAAATTTTTGCGAATTCCATGAATGGAAACATGTACATATGTATGTGTGTAACAGCTACATCTGCAAACCATTTCCCTTGTATTTTTTGTATAATTTTCTAAATATGAATGAGCTTATATTTGGGGATCAATTATTTTTTACCCAAAAAAAGTTAGTTTATAGTTACCCTCCAAGTAATGCAGAAGTACACAGGGCTGACTTTTTTATCGCCATTCCCATACAAAAGTAGTTAGCTTTTTTAAAAGAAAATATACAATTAAAAGTGACCCCTAGTGTCTTTGTAAACAGTTTAAAGTCAGTTTTAAGTTAGATGCACTTCCTGCAGGGTAGTAGAATGGAGTACGTTACGGTTCTGCTGGCATACACAAACACACACACATACAAAGTCACATGCTTACACTTTCATAATCGCATAGAAATTGATTATGGCCATGGCAAATTCACACGCACACACACACACACACACGCATTTGCATTTAAAGACTTGTGCATGGCAAGTGTCCACGCTGGCTGTTGGTTCACAAACCCAATCCCAGCAGCAGCAACTCAATGCCGGCGACGCGACGGACTCTTCAAGTTTCAGTTTCATTTTTAGTTTTCAATGAGAGCGCCAAATTCATTTTAATTCACACTTTACACAGAAATTGCTCCGATGGTGGCTACACAAGCGGATGCACACACACACACACACACACCCCAATTCCATTCACAAGCAAATACGGACGCCGACAAAAGTCTCACTTTTGCTTTACTTACAATAACAACGAACAAAAAAAAAACAATTATAAAATCACACAAACTTACCAATGCAGTGCGTAGAGTGCTCGCCTGCTATGGCAGAGGTCTCGGGTTCAAACCCCAGTCCGAGCAAACACCAAAACTGTTTTTCTAATTAGTAAAAATCCAATTATTGGGTTTTTTAAGAGCAGCGGTCACCTCTCGGCAGTGGGCGGCATACCCTCCGAGAGTATTTCTGCCATGAAAAGCTTCTCACAAAAATGCATTCGCCGTTCGGAGCCGGCATAAAACTGTGGGTCCACCCAATTAGAGGGAAAACAAAAGTTAAGGAGCCTATCCCGAATTGGGAGAGAAGTTCGGCCATAAAACTCGTCAGAGTTATAATAGCGCCATTGTATTATATATTAAACTCACCAATGTGTCACACACACACCCAAACGCAAACATTTTTGTATTTGATCAGCAAATTGGAAGGAATAACGCAAACAAGCGACCAACGAAGGAGACGGAGCCGCGGAGGAGCGTTGCAGCATCGCGTCTGTCCGCCCGACGGGAAGTGAATGCCTGTGTGAATGTTTTTCTGACATGGATGTGTTCCTTGTATGTGTATGTATGTATGTGTTTGTGTTTTTTCATGTCTTTCAACTCATAACATCCACACTTAATCACATACTCCACCGCCACAGCGTTTGCGTTGTTGTAATTAATTTAAAAATATTATTACGACGCGACAAAAAATGCGCCAAAGCTCTGCCATAAAAACGCACACATACTTACGTGTTTGTATGTATGTATGCATGTACTTATGTACTTAGGAGACTAAACATGGCAAAAACATAGCGCGTATTATCTATAGAACATAAGCAATAGCGTTTCCTTTTTGTTTTTGTTGTAGAATGAGAAAGATGAAGAAATTAAGTGTTAAATAGAAGAAAAAAAAAAATTGTAAAAGATAATGTGAGCGAAAGTAATCTGGAAGCAGATAAATATATATTTAGACAAAAGAAGATTCATAAATACGGTGGAGCATTTATTTTAAATAGAAAATTTGAAAAAAGATCTCGAAATTGGTTTAGCACATATTCGCTTAAGTTCATAATATTATTGCAAAAATACTGTGGATTGCATCGTAGATATTGCCTCGGGACATTTAAGGAGTCGGAAATCGATCCAGAGTGCCAAAAAAGGACTCGTCGAAGAAGTTCGCAAACGATATTGAAGACGTCTCTGAGGCCAATCTGTCAGGAAAGATTCCCTCTATAAAGTGTGCTAATCCAGTGCCTCCTGACTGTATCCGAATGCAGAGTGAGGACTGAAATACATTTAGCACTAACATTCCCACTAACATTCCGAAGACCCTAGTACTTCAGAATCCTATAAAATCAACTCTAGCCCTAGGGCATCTCATGCCTTAGATCACATAATTACCTTCAAAAGCATAGAATGTGCAAATCGACCCTTTAAACCTCTGGAAACGGTTGATATCATTTCCGCTGAACTAAGCGCAGATAGAATTTAGTTGAGTTTTGTATCATTCCTGCAGCATCTCGCTGGTTTCATTAGAAAAGTGTAAGGTAAAGGTTTAGCTTCATCGATGTTTTCCGCGCACATAAGTCGATTAAAAGAGTTTTGTGTGTTTTAGAGTTCAATTTAGGTGGCATGAGACAAATACTTGACTATTTTCAGCAGAAAATGTTACCCACGCCAAATCGCCAGCTCTTGATAAATATGACTAAACATTTTCTTTAGCAACGCAGGTGAGTAAACAAGTGGAGTAGAGATAAGTGAATCTTTTTATACTCAGCTGTACTAGTACACAGAGTATTATAGTTTTAATCACATAACGGTGGATTGTAACAGAATGAAATAATCGAGATAGATATAGACTTATATATATCAAAATGATCAGGGTGAAAAGAGAAATCGATTGAGCCATGTCCGTCCGTCCGTCCGTCTGTCCGTCTGTCCGTCTGTAAATACTCTAACTCGCGCAAAAATTGAGATATTTTGATGAAATTTGGAACGCAAGTTGGTATCGAGACTGGGACGGTTGGTATTGAAAATGGGCGAAATCGGACCATGACCACGCCCACTTTTCCTATATAGAAAAAATCGGAAATTTGGTATCTCAGTCACTAACATAGCTAGAGCGATGAAATTTTACTCGCGTGTTGAGCTCAGGCCCCTATGAAGAAATTTGGTAAATTTTAGAAAATGGGCGGTGCCACGCCCACTTATTAAGGGTCAAACATTGAAAGTTTTATGAGTCATAACTGAGAAACCGTTCAAGATATATCGATGAAATTCGGTACGCGTGATATACTTACTTAGGCAAATATTTGGGCGAAAAATTTCCAAAATCGGTTGACGACCACGCCCACTTTTATATATGGGTCTTATAAAGTGACCTAATAAAACCATTTTAAGCGATATCTCTGTCAAATATAAAGATATATCATTAAAATTTTATGGCAGGAGTCTAACTACGAACATAAGACAAAAACCGTACAAATTTTGGAAAATGGGCGTGGCACCGCCTGTTTTTAGAAGCAGGAATATACGAGATTTCTTAGCCTATAACTCGACAAATAATCTATATATATAAAAATGGTGTAAAAAATGTTACTAACCTCATCAGATGAGAACGGCTGGGCCGATTTCTGTAAAATTTGTTGCCAGTTGTTCGTATTCTCGAGGAGAAGGTTCGTACGGAAGAAAATTTTGGAAAATCCCTCCGGAAAAGTCCGAAAATTGGAAAAATCGGTGTGTATGTGTGTATGTGTGCATCTGTGGATGTGTGTCCTTTAAACTCCCAAAGTAACCATCCGTTCTTTATGAAATATTCACAGTAGATTCATGTGGTGTTAGTGCACATAATAGGGTATATAGAATTTCGAAAAAAAAGAAGCTTCTCGGAATACAGGCCTAAATGAAGACCCAGATAGATCCAGCAAGTCTTCGAGCAATATTGGTATCAAATGAAAGGTGTTCAACAGGCCTTCAACATAAAGTTTTTCTCATTGCGATACCTAGGCCGGGTTCCCAGATATGGGTTAAAACGTGGGACCGAGTGACCCTGGAAAGTTTCTGAGCGATATTGATATCAAATGAAAGCTGTTGAGGAGGACTTCAACAAATAGCTTTTTAAATAGTGATGCCTAGACCGGGTTCCAAGATTTGGGTCAAAGCGTGGACCCGGATAACCCCTGAATGTTTCCGAGCAATATTGGTAGCAAATGAAAAGCGTTGAGCAGGCTTCCAAATACAGCTATTGTCATTGTGATTTCTAAGGCTGTTTCCCAGAGATGGCTAAAGTAGTGAGCCCGGATGGTGATGGACGGTCCCAGTAAGGTAAAGGTAGGTAGCTATAGGGATAGGGGTAGGGATAGGGATAGATATAGGGATAAGGATAAGGATAGGGATAGGGATAGGGATAGATATAGGGATAAGGATAAGGATAGGGATAGGGATAGGGATAGGGATAGGGATAGGGATAGGGATAGGGATAGGGATGGGGATAGGGATGGGGATAGGGATAGGATAGGAATAGGGATAGGGATAGGGATAGGGATAGGGATAGGGATAGGGATGGGGATAGGGATAGGGATAGGGATAGGGATAGGGATAGGGATAGGGATAGGGATAGGGATAGGGATAGGGATAGGGATAGGGATAGGGATAGGGATAGGGACAGGGATAGGGATAGGGATAGGGATAGGGATAGGGATAGGGATAGGGATAGGGATAGGGATAGGGATAGGGATAGGGATAGGGATAGGGATAGGGATAGGGATAGGGATAGGGATAGGGATAGGGATAGGGATAGGGATAGGGATAGGGAAAGGGTAGGGATAGGGATAGGGATAGGGATAGGGATAGGGATAGGGATAGGGATAGGGATAGGGATAGGGATAGAGATAGAGATAGAGATAGAGATAGAGATAGAGATAGAGATAGAGATAGAGATAGAGATAGAGATAGAGATAGAGATAGAGATAGAGATAGAGATAGAGATAGAGATAGAGATAGAGATAGAGATAGAGATAGAGATAGAGATAGAGATAGAGATAGAGATAGAGATAGAGATAGAGATAGAGATAGAGATAGAGATAGAGATAGAGATAGAGATAGAGATAGAGATAGAGATAGAGATAGAGATAGAGATAGAGATAGAGATAGAGATAGAGATAGAGATAGAGATAGAAATAGAAATAGAGATAGAGATAGAGATAGAGATAGAGATAGAGATAGAGATAGAGATAGGGATAAGGATAAGGATAGGGATAGGGATAGGGATAGGGATAGGGATAGGGATAGGGATAGGGATAGGGATAGGGATAGGGATAGGGATAGGGATAGGGATAGGGATAGGGATAGGGATAGGGATAGGGTTAGGGATAGGGATAGGGATGGTGATAGGGATAAAGATTGAGATTGAGATTAAGATTGAGACCGAAATAGAGATAGGGATTGAGATAGAGATAGGGATCGGGGGAAGTAGGTTTGTCGCGGCGAATATAACTATAACTTTTATTCAGAGAATAGACAATTTTTTGTTATTCGCAGTCATTAAGATGGACTCTAAGATAATGGTTAGCAATACAGTAATTAAAGACTTTTCTTTAGGCTTCATAGGAATAAATTTTAGCAGAACAACGTCTGCCGGGTCAGCTAGTTTATATATAATGACGAAACTTGGTGTGTACACTTTTATTACTTGTGGTAATACATGCTCAAAATTTTAGAGAAACTGGTTGACGGCCACGCCCACTTTTATATATGGGAACTATAAAGTGACTTAATGAAATCTTTTAAGCGATAACTTTGTCAAATATAAAGATAATTCATTGAAATTTTGTGGAATGAGTTCCACAATTGACCGGAAACAAAAATAGAAAAATTTTGGAAAATGGGCGTGGCACCGCCTCTTTTTAGACAAAGGAATATACGAGATTTCTTAGCCTATAACTCGGCAAATACTTAAGATATTATGATGAAACTTGGTTTATACACTTTTATAACTTGTGTTAATAGACACGCAAAAATTTATTCAAATCGGTTTATGACCACGCCTACTTTTTGACAAAGATATTTCTTGAACACCCTTTGGGAATTTGTAACGTGACATCTTTCTAACTAGAAGTCAAAAAGGAATGAAATTTTGCACAAAGAATAATATTCATATGCTTAGTTGGATGACTGATAAAAATGTTGAAAATAGGCGTGGTTACGCCCACTTTATGCAGCACTCGCTTTATATAAAATCCATTAAACGCAAATAAACAATGAAAACATACAGCTGAGTATCTAATGTTCGATTCCACTCGAACTTAGGCTTCCTTACTTGTTTTGATGAATGTTTGTTTGATGAGTGTTTTCTTTTTCCTTTTCTATTTCTATTTCTATTCATCGTGCTTCAATCAGTCGCATCTGCCATTTTGCACTTCCTCGCCTTTATTAGTTAGAATGTCTTCCTTTTAATTCCAATCAATTTGCTACGGTGACAATTTTTCATTCATGGGGCACCACTGTGCCGACGAGGCAGACACCTTGAATGTACAAAAATATGTATATATGTATGTATGTATGTATTTTGGCAAGTAAATAAATTGGCAACGGCAAAGGCAATGACACCAGCAACACAAAAAAAAACAGTTGTTCATACGCACATACATATAAAAATACATAAAGATATTCTTCGAAGCATTCTAAGCAGCAACAAAAACGTCAGCAACGTCTGCCACGCAGCAAGAGACACGAAGTGAGGGAGAGCAAGCGCGCAAAGGAGGGCGGAGAAAATGGCATCTTCATGTACAATCTTTATCTTCATCAGCAGCAGCAGCAAAAGCCACCACACCACGTTATCATTGCTATCTTAATCTCTTCTCGTGCACGGGCACGGGCACCGTCAGCAGCAGCAGATGCTTTTTTGCGCGGGAAGGCGAAGGAGCTAAGTCAGGAGTGCTAGAACAGCGCCAGCAACACCAGCAATGCGACTAATGATGATAACAGTAATAACTAGTAAAACAAAAGCGAGCGAAAAATGTGTGTGTTTGTATGTACATATGTATGTTTGTATGTGGCCGCTGTGGTGCAGTGGGTAGAGTGCTCGCCTGCTATGCCAGAGGTCTCGGGTTCAAACCACGGTCCGAGCCAAACAAATTTTTCTAATTAGTAAAAATCCAATTATTGGGTTTTTTAAGAGCAGCGGTCACCTCTCGGCAGTGGGCGGCATACCCTCCGAGAGTATTTCTGCCATGAAAAAGCTTCTCACAAAAAATGCATTCGCCGTTCGGAGCCGGCATAAAACTGTAGGTCCACCCAATTAGTAGGAAAAACAAAAAGGAGCACACCTCGAATTGGGAGAGAAGCTCGGCCATAAAACTCGTCAGAGTTATAATAGCGCCATTGTATTAGTATTATTATTATGTTTGTATGTATAGTATGGTGGGATGCGCTGTGTATGCAAGGTGTAAAAACAGCAACAGGAAATCCTGCCAACCGCAACAACAACGCCGCCATCATCATCATTAACACAAATGTAAATAATTATCTCGTGAAATGCCAAAAACAACAAAAAACATAAGCAAACACATACACAAACAAAATGTGGAAAGTTAATGAATGTAAAAAATGTTTTTGTCAGCTTAAATGCGCAAGAAGAAGAAGAAGAAAAAGCAACAACAAAAAATTAAAAATAAAAAATTAACAAGCACGAACATACCAAAAAACACAGACCTTTCAAATCAAATGAGCGCCAACAAAAATCAAAGGCGCAATACACCACAGACAATAGCAACAACAACAAGCAGCAGATACATTAACAAACAAAAACACATCAAGCGGAACATGAGTTTCAACTCCAACGGCGAACAACGGTCGTTTCCCCGACATTTACCGACATTTTAAGTTGCACAACAACAAAAATTAAAAAGGAAAGCACACAAACCAGCCAAACGTGGCTGACAAATGAAAGCGAACTCGCCGGAATGGCATAAAATTAAAAGGAAACACAAGTTGAGTAAGACTGACGAGATACGGTTGGCGAAAATTACTCAATAGCCTGTTGTGGGCAGTTACCCGAGATAAATAGCCCAATAAATATAGTGTCGAATGTTAAAAAATAATATGAAGATATGTAAAACTCGGCAGCATTTTCGATTAGGGAACCACGCTTCGAAAAGAATGACTTTTTTAGGGTGATGGATCGGCACTCACAGATCTCAGAACTGAAATCAAAACTTGCCGGAGACTTATAGTTTACGAGATATTTGTTGTTAAAGTTGTAAAATTTACAAAACAAAATATGTACCAAGACTGCACACTATTATCGAGGGAAAGCACGTATAAAAACGCATATGTATGTAGAACACCTGTTTGCGTCGGCGGCGCTTTAAAAAAATAACCCTCAGCCGGCAGATTTCCCTTTCTATGGTAATATCTATGGACCCCTGCAACTTTAACAACAAATATCTTGTAAACTATAAGCCTCCAGCAAATTTTGATTTCAGTTTTGAGATCTGTGATAGTCCCTCTACCCCCCTGAATAAGTGATTTTTTTCGGGGCGTGCTTCCTTATTGGAAAGCCGAATCTAAAACTCAAGAAATTTTATAAGAATCTTAGCCATTGGGTTAATTATAATTAGAAATTTTACCTGCTATCTCAGGCTCTTTACACAGCAACCGGGTATAAACATAAGCCATTAGCATTGTCTCCGATTGGCGCAAGAAAACAAATGCGATTGTAAATGTAAATGTAAATGTAAAATTGTAATTGTGAAAAGAGAAAATTTTAATTGATGCTTTGCGGATGGACGAACACGCGCTAACAACAAAATCAAATGGCGGACAGCCGGATAAGCGGATAGGCGTTAAAAATGGCAATACACAGAGTACAGTTAGAAGGAAAATGGAAATGAAAGTGAAATTAAAAAGCAGGATTTGGCAAACGAAGGCGATGGAGAAAAGCAAACGACAATGAAATGAGAAGCGCTAAGAAAGTAGTAGAACCTTTTGGGTTGGACATGTACGGACATGTCTATGTTTGAATGTATGCATGTTTGCGCAAAAATATATATGAACCGACAGTCGAGTGAACATAGGACAATGAGGGGGTAGGGAGGAGTCGTTTCGCTTTCAATGGAGAGCAGGTGTAAAGTACTCCAAATGGAAAGTTATTTTTACTTGTTTTTTTGTTGCTTTTATTGTTGTTGTTCTTTGAACATTTATTTTGCCACACGATAGTCACATTTGTGCTTGTTGTTGTTGATAATATTACTTAGTCTACTAGTGTATTGCTTTCTATGTTTACTATTCACCATTGTTGTTGTTGTTATTTGTTCATGGATATCACTGCCTATGTAGTTTGTTTTTGTTGTTTCCCTATTTTTATATGTTTGTGCTATGCGAAGTACCTATAAAAGCGTGAAATGAAAAGGGAAACAAAAAGAATCAAAATGATAAATGAATTGGACAGAAAGTGCGTGAGCGGGCGAATGTGGGCGAGTGGAGTGAATGGGTCGTGCGGGCGCGGTGGATTTCCGGTCGGGCTGCACGGCCACTCAGCCACTCAGCCACTCACTCAATCAAACATCGAGTCAGTGAGCCCCAGCGTCTACAGTCAGTCAGAGTGGAGTCACTCGTTTGGTACGTTTGGGCGTCAGGTGTAGCCATTAACTGAAGAAAATTGAAAAAATCAAGAAGAATGACAACTACGACAACAACAACAGCAAGAACAGCAGCAAGACCAATGAGTTCGGACAGCAAAAATAAATGATGAAACGCACGAATAAACTTGTTTATGTATGAAAGACGCTTCGAGAATAAATAAATGTTTGTGTGTGTGCGCGTGTTTGAGTTGAAGGAAGAGGCTGAGGCTGATGCGGCCATGACTAGGAAGAAAAATGGAATTTTTAGCAAAGCGAATGGAAAGGGAAGGGCGGTGAAATAGTTGAATAGAATTTCAAAAGAAATGCACAACGCCAGAAATAGAATGAAATCAAAGTTTGCAAAGTGAGAAGGTGAGAAAATCTCGAAAACAATGGTCTTCCAAGTAACGAACATGCCTTTTGTGGTAACTTAAATTGAAGCCTTGAAGCATTTCATTCATTTCATTTTACCTTTGAGCACAACTTACTTACTTACACATGACATACTTAATACTATTGTAGATAATATGATTACTGAGGAAGAAGAAGTGGCAGCAGCAGAAAAAATAACAATGAAGAACACAAGAAGAAGAAGAAGTCGAAACGAAAAGTGAAAGGCATCCAAACAAAGAATCTTTGTGGCAGAAACAAAAAGTTAGCTAAATTTGTTCATTTGATATAAAACAATTTGCTTAGCTTATTTCTGGTTTTCTTTTACGACCTATAAAGCGTTTGAGTTGCTAATTAAAGTTCAAATTAAAGCAAAATTGAGCAGGTCAATTGTGAGCGGGTGCCAGAGAAAACAAAAAGGGAAGGCAGCTACTGACTGATAAGTTTATTTTCTGAGGAGTTGCAGTGCCTGGAAAATTACAGTCTTCTTAAAAATTAATGATTACTTAAAAAGGCAAACAGTTAAACAAGCCAATGATGAATGATTTGCAAGCCGCATAAGTGACTATCGACGTTTTTATAGAAAGAGTTTGCTTGTTTGCTGATTTGAAGAAAATCGTGCACAAAATAAATAACAAGGAATCAAGCATAATGGAAACAAGTAAGGAAGCCTAAGTTCGAGTGGAATCGAACATTAGATACTCAGCTGTATGCTTTCATTGTTTGTTTGCGCTTGATGGGAACACGGTGCACTTAATATAAAGCGAGTGCTGCATAAAGTGGGCGTAGCCACGCCCATTTTCTAAATTTTTATCAGTCATCCAACTAAGCATATGAATATTATTCTTTGTACAAAATTTCATCCCTTTATGACTTTTAGTTACTGTAGTGTGTCAGAGCAAGTCGCCAACAACAACAAAGCCACAAGCTGACTTCTAAATGTCCGGCTGTGGAATGTACACATTTTGCTATGTCAGCAAAATTCTAATTCTATTCATTTTCTCACGCTAAGTACATAAGCAGCACAAGCTGTGGAGTTGCATCGGATTGTGTACACCGACTCTATATATGTAGATATGTGCGGCTACACTGCCGGTGTCTCCACGCTTGGTATATGTACATATGTGTGTGACTGCATCGCTTGCAGCCCCACGTTGGATATGTTGGTGTTGGTAACTGCACTGAAATATGCATCTAGTAAGGTACCGAGCTATGCACATATGAATATATGTACATATGTATGTGCAAGTATGTGCCTTACTTATGTTTAGTTTGTAAGACATAGAAGTAAATATGTATCTAGTAAATAAGAATTTTTAGAGATAAGAATTACTATAAATATGCTGAACATTTTATGAATAAAGAATCATTATATTTCTGGCTCTCACAAGCAATCAACCTCTTTTTAATTCGGGAAATAGTTCATGGCGATCCTGCCAGACTGCTAGTAAAAAAAAGCAGACTGGTTTGATCCTGTTGAATGCAGACTGCTAAACAATAAGGAAGCAGACTGCTAAAAATTCAACAGTGCAGCACAATAATATAAAACGTGTCCTAATTTTGACTGATTGATATGCCGAATCACAGGAACCCATTGAAGTCGGGCAATACATTTGAATTACGAGATAACAACACGACCGGCAGCAGCAGTATTTGATAGTAACCCATTGAAGTCGGGCAGTACATTTAAATTACGAGATAACAACACGACCGGCAGCAGCAGTATTTGATAGTAACCCATTGAAGTCGGGCAGCAGCAGTATTTGATAAGTATTTAATTAAAAAAAAAAAAAAAAAATAGAAATCTTCGGCGTCCGATGGGCGCCTGCCAAGTAGCAGATAATTTTTCTGCTTAGGTTATGTATTAAGCAATTTTTTTTTAGAAGCAAAGAAAGAGGTTCCAAAAGAAAAAAGGGTTAGCTCATACATACAGAGAACTCAATTTTTGTAGCTCTATAGAAGAAAGAAAAGAGCTTATGAACCAAATAATGTTCTTAAGAAATTTAAAATAAATTTTTTTATAAATAAATTTTT
Source organism: Urophora cardui (assembly GCA_960531455.1). NCBI lineage: Eukaryota > Metazoa > Arthropoda > Insecta > Diptera > Tephritidae > Urophora > Urophora cardui. The sequence continues at coordinate 159,639,619 of OY482672.1, read as the reverse complement.
ATAATGAATTCATTCTGACAAAAAGAAAATAAATATAAATTTGTATGTAAGGTTTACTTTAAGGATTTTAAATAAAGAAAGAACAATTAAAAGCTGTTGTACTTAATACAATGATGCCTAGGGATTTTTCTAAACGTCCTAGGGATTTTTCCAAGGGAATCCTTAACTTTGAGCCAAACCGAACAGAAACAATCGAAGAACGTAATTATGAAAAAGAATTGGAATGGTTAAGGAATTTATGGAGAGCAATTGGTATGACCAGAGAACCTACCATACAAGATATACTCACCCCAACCACACAAGAGGAAGAAATTGGTAGAATGATGCATAGGTATTCCAAATTCTAAAATATTCCCAATTAACAATTTCAAACATGGGTGGAAAAGAATCCAAAATTGAAAACCCAAACGCTAATGTTATAAATAACATAAAAGTAGTTGACCATACTGAGACACTAGAATTCATTAAAGTGTTGCTTCTGGTTGTGACAATCTGCACTTGCATCAGTTTGTTCCTGAGAATATACTCACTTCATAATAAATTTTTGAAAAAGAAGTACCAGAGCCGCGCAGACGGCCTGGATAAGATTTAATTATTATACCCAATGGAAAAGTGGGATGATATTTTGCGGGAACTTACTGAAGAAAAAATAAACGCTGACAAATCATATAAATGTATATGTAAAAACACAAAAATAAAATTAGAGACAATAAAGAAACATCTCAAAATTATATTATTGTCATTCAATAACTCAGGAATAATACTACGAAGAGTAAACCATTCTCTAAAAGAAGCTCATCAGGTAGAAGCCTACCAAATATTTTCGAGCATTAGAGACAAATTAATATACTCGTTATCGAGATATGGCATTGACATCACAGTACCAAAAACTTTTTCGCATAATATTGAAATCGATTTCGACACTAGTTTGAACGAAGACAGTTCAGACACTGAGGAAGAACAAGAATCAGAAGAAAAAATTCTTCCAAGTATAGATGTACTCTGGCAAACCGAGACTGTTTCACAGACAGGGACACTTTTACCTAACATAGACGAGAATACCCAAACAGATATAAACATGGCGCAAACAATGGTAGCGTTTATTAAAACAGCGTCATCGATATTACCCGAATTCGATGGCAAACCCGAAAACCTACCCAGTTTTTTGGATGCCCTTGATATTCTAGAACAAATCAAAGAAACACATGAGGCTGTCGCAGTATCTATGATAAAGACAAAGCTAAAGGGCACGGCCAGAAATCTGATAAGTACTGAAACAACTATACAAGAAATAAAACAAAAATTAAAAAATGCAGTAAAAGGTGAGTCAGTAGAAGTTTTAACTGCAAAACTCCTGAACATCCAGCAGCGCAGTAAAACTGCAAATCAGTACACTGCCGAAATTGAGAAACTTACAAAATCGTTGGAAGGAGCATACATCTCCGACGGACTAACCCCAGAGTTAGCAACCAAGTATGCCACACAATCAGCTGTGAAAGCTATGTGTAAAAACTGCTCCAACGAAAAGGTGAAAACCATTATGCAAGCTGGAACGTTTACCTCGATGAACGAAGCTATATCGAAATTCACAAATAGCTGCACAGAAATAACGGATAACCCTAATTCGTTACTTCATATACGCCAACAAAATTATTTTCGCGGTAATTTCCGCAGAGGTTACCAATCTAGCAATTATAGAGGTAACCAAAGGCGTACATACCCACCACGATTTAATAATTTCAACAACAATAACAATAATAATCGGTCTAATAACCAAAGATCGGGTCGAAACTTTGGATCACGAGGTCCTAACCGAAATAATACCAGAAACGTACGAAATATTAACCAACAGGAAAACCAACAAACTCCACCTCAATAAATAAAAAATTATATGTTTTCAATTTACACCTCAATAGCTATATATCCTCCAAAACAACTCTAAATAACTCAATTTCAACCCTCCTTATCGATACAGGAGCAGATATTTCCATTATAAAAAAGGGTCAAATTGACAGTAATGTCACAATAAATTGTTCACAAAAAACTGAATTAAAGGGCATTGGTCAAGGTATAACAAGCACTCTTGGAACAGTTAATGCAGATTTAAAAGATGATTACCTACTAATCAGACACAAATTTCACATAGTAGAAGATAATTTTCCAATTCCTTGCGACGGAATTTTAGGACTTGATTTTATTAAAAAATACAATTGCATTTTAGATTACAACAAAAACGGAGACACCCTAATACTACGTCCATATGATTACCCAGAAAACATTATAATACAAATGTCAAATAGACCATCCATCAATACTATAACAATACCTGCAAGATCGGAAGTAATCCGACAAATCCATATTGAAAGTAACAAACCTGAACTATTAGTACCTCATCAAGCATTATCTGAAGGCATTTTTATAGCCAATACATTAGTAAATTCACAGGAAACCTTTATTAGAATTGTAAATACAACAGATAAAAACGCAACCATTCAAAATTTCAAAATCGATATAGAAAATTTAAATGATTACACAATAGTAAAAACTAAATCTTATTCAGCAGAAAATAATAAAGAGAAGTTAGAACGATTAAATAAAAATTTCCCACCTTTCGCTAGCCAATCACTTAATACATTATGCTCAGAATTCATTGACATATTCTCATTAGAAACTGAACCAATAACCACTAATAATTTTTACAAACAAAAATTACACATGAAAGATGATAACCCTGTTTATGTCAAAAACTACAGAATTCCACAAGCTCATAAAAATGAAATTAGTAAACATGTAAATAAATTAATTGAAGACGACATTATAGAGCCGTCTATATCAGAATATAATAGCCCAATTCTCCTGGTACCTAAAAAACCATTACCCGGAAAAAATGATAAAAGATGGAGACTAGTCGTTGATTATAGACAGGTAAATAAAAAACTAACCGCGGATAAATTTCCATTGCCAAGAATTGATGATATCCTGGATCAATTAGGCAGAGCTAAATATTTTTCATGCCTGGACTTAATGTCCGGCTTTCATCAAATTGAATTACATAAAGACTCTAGGGACATCACCTCGTTTACGGCGGACGATGGCACGTACCGTTTCAAAAGATTGCCGTATGGTTTGAAAGTAGCGCCTAATTCATTTCAAAGAATGATGACTCTGGCATTTGCAGGCCTTAAACCATCACAAGCGTTTCTATACATGGATGATTTGGTGGTATTGGGATGCTCAGAAAAACATATGATTACAAATTTGAGAGATGTATTTTCTACTTGCAGAAAATATAATTTAAAATTACATCCAGATAAATGTTTATTTTTTAACCAAGAAATCACTTATCTTGGACATAAATGCACAAACAAAGGAATGCTACCTGACCCTAGTAAATTTGAAATTGTTCTAAACTATCCAATCCCAAAAAGCGCGGATGAAGTTAAGCGATTTGTCGCATTTTGTAACTATTACCGAAGATTTGTTCCAAATTTTGCAGCCCATTCTAGAATTTTAACAAGATTGTGTAAAAAGAATGTCCCCTTCGAATGGACAGAGGAATGCCAAAAAGCTTTTGACTATTTGAAGGAGGCATTAATACACCCAAATATTTTACAATACCCAGATTTCGATAAAGAATTTTGTATAACAACAGATGCCAGTGGATTTGCCTGCGGCGCAGTTCTTAGTCAAGAATATGAAGGCAAACAACTACCAATTGCCTATGCGTCAAGAGCATTCACAAAAGGTGAAAGCAATAAAGCAACAATCGAAAAGGAGTTGGCGGCAATACATTGGGCAATAACTTATTTTAGACCATACGTCTATGGCAGAAAATTTTTAATTAAAACAGACCATCGCCCCTTAACATACCTATTTTCAATGAAAAACCCTTCATCAAAATTAACTAGAGTTCGATTGGAGTTGGAGGAATATGACTTTGAGGTGGAGTATATTGCTGGTAAAGAAAATTACGTTGCGGATGCACTATCACGCATAAATATTAATGATTTAAAAGACATGTCGGTTAAAGCATGCCAGATAATGAGGGTTACGACACGATCGGAAACCAATAAAAATTCCAATAATAAAACTTCCAACAATAAAAATATCAAAAATAAATGTCACGAAGAGAACATAAAAATATATGAAGCGCTTAATAAATGTGAAGTAAAAAGGCTAGCTCAGCTCGTTTTCAATCCCCCGAAACTGCAGTTCAAAAAGGGAAAGAAAATTTGTAGCAAAATAGATATTAATGATTTAATTGTTGAGGCGAAGCTTGATTCAGTTCAATCCTTTGCCAGGCTTCCGAATGAAGCCGGCAATTCAAATATTAATAATAATTCAATTGTTAAGACGAAGATTGATTTAGGTCAATTCTTTGCCAGGCTAATGAAAGAAGCCAACAATTTGAAAATAAATAAAATACAGTTGTCCTTAGGAGACAAATTGTTTAAAAATAATTATACTCGAGTAGACGAATTTAAAGAAATAGGTACCAAAGTTCTCAAAAACTTAACCATTGCATTAACTCCGGAGGTTATGCACGTGACAAATAAGGAAGTAATTAAAAAGATATTAGAAAAATATCACGATGATCCTGTTAATGGTGGCCACCCAGGAATCAATCGCACAACTAATAAAATTAAACAAAAATATTATTGGAAAAATATGAAAAATGACATAAAACGCTATATTAAAAAATGCATTAAATGTAGTAAAAACAAAGTTAATAAAAATTTGAAAGAACCAATGATAATAACCGAAACGCCCACAAAAGCGTTTGATACGGTGCAGGTTGATACAATTGGACCATTGCCAGTATCGGTAAATGGAAATGAATATGCAGTCACTATTGTATGTGACCTTACCAAATATCTGATCGCAATTCCAATTACAAGCAAGCACGCGAAAACAGTCGCCAAAGCAATCTTTGAAAACTTTATTTTAATTTATGGTTGTATGAAAACAATCATAACAGATATGGGAACTGAATACAAAAACAACATATTTGAAGAATTGTGTAAACTTTTAAAAATTGAACACAAAACATCAACCCCATATCACCATCAAACTTTGGGCACTGTTGAGCGTAGCCATAGAACTTTTAATGAATACATCCGTTCTTATATATCCACTAACAAAGATGATTGGGATGAGTATATCAAATATTTTGCATACTGTTACAATACAACACCATCAACAGTTCACGGTTACTCCCCATTCGAGTTAGTCTTTGGAAAGATACCCCTGACGTACGAATTTTTGCAAGAAAATACAATTAGCCCAGTTTATAATTATGAGGCTTACGATAAAGAAATTAAATATAGATTACAAGTAGCACAACAAAGAGCTAATAAGTTACTTAAGGAAAGTAAAGAAAAACAAAAAATTCATTACGATAAAAATCTTCAATTTAAGGAAATTAATATAGGAGATTTAGTGTTAATTAAAAATGAAGCAGGTCATAAGTTAGACAATAGATATAAAGGGCCCTATAGAGTAGTAAATATCGATAAGAAAAATAATTATACCTTAACCCCATTTAATGTAGAAAATCTAGATTTAAATAACCAACTAAGCGATAAAACTAAGAAAATCATAATTCATAAAAACAGACTTAAGCTATTTGAATAAGACCACTTTAACTTTACAAAAACGTTAAATTTTATTACTCATAAATTTCACTTATCCATAATTTTTCTACTTTATGTTCTACGTACACAAAACAATTCTAAGTTATAAGTATCATAAACAAAAATCCGACTTTTATTCAAAGCAAAATATAAATACAAAACAATAAAAGTATCACATTAATAAACAAACAACTAAACAAACATCTAAAAACATGAGTTATTGTTCAACCACTTGAAATAAAATACACCAAACCATTGTAGCAACAGAAAAATTTTTGTAAACAAATGACAAACAATAAACATCTCAAAATAACAAACAAAATTTATACCCATAAATGTATAAAAATGTACACAAAAAAAAAAAAAAAAAAAAAAAAAAAACCACTACAAAACATTACAACTCTAAAATCGTTCATATGTATTCACGATTTTTTTTAGGAAAGGAGGTGTAGTGTGTCAGAGCAAGTCGCCAACAACAACAAAGCCACAAGCTGACTTCTAAATGTCCGGCTGTGGAATGTACACATTTTGCTATGTCAGCAAAATTCTAATTCTATTCATTTTCTCACGCTAAGTACATAAGCAGCACAAGCTGTGGAGTTGCATCGGATTGTGTACACCGACTCTATATATGTAGATATGTGCGGCTACACTGCCGGTGTCTCCACGCTTGGTATATGTACATATGTGTGTGACTGCATCGCTTGCAGCCCCACGTTGGATATGTTGGTGTTGGTAACTGCACTGAAATATGCATCTAGTAAGGTACCGAGCTATGCACATATGAATATATGTACATATGTATGTGCAAGTATGTGCCTTACTTATGTTTAGTTTGTAAGACATAGAAGTAAATATGTATCTAGTAAATAAGAATTTTTAGAGATAAGAATTACTATAAATATGCTGAACATTTTATGAATAAAGAATCATTATATTTCTGGCTCTCACAAGCAATCAACCTCTTTTTAATTCGGGAAATAGTTCATTACAAAGATGTCACGTTACAAATTCCCAAAGGGTGTTACAGAAATATCTTTGTTAAAAAGTAGGCGTGGTCATAAATTTTTGCGTGTCAATTAACACAAGTTATAAAAGTGTATAACCCAAGTTTCGTCATAATATCTCAATTATTTGTCGAGCTATGGGCTCCGAAATCTCGTTGATTCCTTTGTCTGAAAAGAGGCGGTGCCACGCCCATTTTCCGAAATTTTTCTATTTTTTGTTTCCGATCTATTGTAGAACTCATGCCACAAAATTTCAATGAATTATCTTTATATTTGACAAAGATATCGCTTAAAATGTTTTTATTAGGCCACTTTATAATACCCATATATAAAAGTGGGCGTGGTCGTCAACCGATTTCGCTATAATTTTGTACATGTATTACTACAAGTAGTGAAAGTGTATACACCAAGTTTCGTCATAATATATCGATTATTTGTCGAGTTATGGGCTCAGAAATCTCGCCTGAGCTCAATACGTGTGTGAAATTTTATCACTCTAGCTCTATTAGTGACTGAGATACAAAATTTCCGATTTTTACTATATAGGGGAGGTGGGCGTGGTCATGGTCCGATTTCGCCCATTTTCAATACCATCCGTTCCTGTCTTGATACCAACTTACATTTCAAATTTCATCAAAATATCTCAATTTTTGCGCGAGTTAGAGTGTTTACAGTCGGACGGATGGACGGACAGACGGACGGACATGGCTCAATCGATTTCTCTTTTCACCCTGATCATTTTGATATATATAAGTCTATATCTATCTCGATTATTTCATTCTGTTACAATCCACCGTTAGGAAATCAAAACTATAATACTCTGTGTACTAGTACAGCTGAGTATAAAATCCCTTAACAGTAACCGTAAGATTTAAAGATTTAAGATTAAATCAAGTGCGCACATAGAAGCACCGTAAAAGAGGGTGGGAGAGGCTAGAAACAGTGCACTTACATGCCCCAATTACCCACAAAGGATTAACAACTAAACAGCATTACAGTACATGCATTAAATTATATACAATTGTATGTCATTGTGGACAAAACAAAAAAAAAACAAAAATCAGAAAAAAATCCCTAAATAACAACTTGATTGACATTTCATTACGTGACAATTTTTGGCATTAGTGATAAATCGTCTATCAAGCAGTTGAGTGTAATTGGCAGCTAAAATATTTACAGACAAACCTAGCTTGGCTTGCTGATACTTTTGTTGTTGCTTTTTGCTATTTTGAAGTAGTTATATACATACGTACATATGCCGGATATATGTTGACAAATAAAGTCAACCTTCGCACATAGGTAGATTTTCAAGTTTTATGCGGCCAAAAATATTTTATTGTTTGCATCTATTCCAAATTGCTTGTTTAATGCAAAATTTTAATAATTTGTGTTAAAAATCGATTTTGTTGAAAAATATATACAGTGACTCCAAAAAAAATCATACGCCAGAGTTTTTAAATTTATTTTAAAGAGTTCTGTCGAAAATATTACTTCCTTATTTTCGTTTAAAAATATAGACAATTTTTTAATAAAAATCGTTTTAAGCAGGATTTCTAAGCTTATGGAAAAAAACCGAAAAATCGTAGAAATTTCTAAAAGTGGATTAAAAATTTCAAAGCGCGGCCAGAATTTATAGAAGATTTTTAGGAGATTTCTAAGTGTACTGTTATATAGCCAACCAATTTTAGTGTGAAAAACTAAATTCTCAATGCTGTGAAAAATTCCGTCGATTTTTTCTGTAGGGTGTTTGCCTTATATGTACGTGAGACCGTTCCAATTAAAATTTCCGAAAAGCCAATGAAAATTTTCAAAAAGTTGAGTGTTGCATATTATTATATTAAAATCGAATGAGCTGCAAAATTGCATACTAATAAATCTTCTACAAAAATGTAGCTTTATAATTCTTAGCCCCTTTTTATGATAAGTATTTCCTTGACTTTAAAAAATTGGAAATACTAAAAATACTGCCTAAAAAGTTAACAATAATCGGTGATAAATATCTCGGTTACTTTCGAGCATCACCTACATTAACCAAGATATGCGTTAGAAACATAAACATTAAAATCAAATATAAAACACAAAAAATAAAATTATTGTAGGTACATATGAAAATTCCTGTATCTAGTAGTGAAGTGCGGCTTTGTGCGACGTAATTTTTTGTCGCAAAAATACTAATTGTACTAGATATCATGTCCGAGGGTTAATTTGACTGAGTCTGACAGAGCAATATAACAAAATCAATTTTGAACACAAAAAATAGTGAAAATTTTTTTTAAAATATCCCAACTTTAAAAGATTAAAACTATAAACTTAGAATTATTGGAAATCAAGAATATTATTTAAAAGTGTTAATAATTACTTGAAGATTTAGGATCCATCACGATTACTTAAATGAAATGCTTTAAATAATAAATATTCACGTTGAAACTAGCACTTAAAAATATGTAAAAAAAAAATTTAAATATTAACTTTAGATATGCTAAGTTTCGACCATCTGGGAGCAAGTGCTGAGTGTGGGGTCGGGAAAAAAGCGATGAATTATTGTTCCCCGGTCTATTTCCAATATGTGGGTATGTTTTTTTCTGTAATTGTAACAACTTCACAAAATTCAATTTTGGCCGCATAAAACATGAAAATCTACCTATGTGCTTCGCTGACAACGAAATGAATGAATGCGTCAATCAATTTCGTGCAAAAAAAAAAAAAAAACTTGGGTACTATTTTGGGTTTCGATTTCAATGGAAGTTGCTTAAGTTCCCAGGAAAAACTATAGGACATTTTACTAACTTGTGTGTTATATACATGCATATGTAGTTAAGTAACACGTGTACCTATCGTTAGACTTTCCAGTCACTTATTTCCATGTTTTCAATTTCGAAGAATTCGCCTGTTGGTTGGCTGGTTTGAGTGGCGAGTCCCACAGACCCCAATCAGCACCGATGCGCCGTTTTGTGGCCACACTAAACCAGAAAAAAATAGATGTTGACAAGAATGAGTAGTTCGGAAACCAAGGCAGGCCCCGCACGCTATATCCATCCTGTTGAATTTAAGTATTTGAACGGCCCCTCAGGTCTGACGTTCTTGAGTTCCGAGAAGCTATCGAAGTAAGATTTGCCAAGCAACTTCATTCAGCCTTGGCAGTGCGAGGTACACTGGCATAGCATCGCCATCTCTTCCGTCCAAGGGGGTCTGCAGCTGCGATACAAGGTGTTGTGGTCCAATCCCAATCGGGCGCCTGTGTACAAATGGTCCAATTCCCGGTTGATATCTCTTCTGTCCATCTTTAGGATGGCTAAGGATCGCGTCTCCATGTATGAAGCCCACACACTTCTGAAGATCATACAGGTCTTCAACAGCTCCATCTAGTTTTTGCCTCCTCAAACCAGTATCGAGAGATTCGGCCCAGGGGCGCAAGAGCTCCGCGCGCCTCTGTTATATCAAGAGCCGAGCCACGCCTGGCCAACTCATCAGCCATTTAGTTGCCCTGGGGATATCACGGGGCCCGGCACCCAGATCAGAGGCACGCTATGTCGATTTGCCAAGTCCATGACCAGCTCCGCGCACTGCCCGACAACCCTTGATGACACCCTTGCATACTGCAGAGCCCTCAGAGCCGCCTGACTATCGGAGAAAATTCCTATCGTTTTTCTTACATCGGCACTTTCCATTGCAAGTAGGCCTCCTGTATGGCGAAAACTGCGGATGGAAAGACGCTCGCCGCGTTCGAGAGCCTAATTTATATGGAAATGTCCGAATGAGTTGCGAAGACACCCGCTACCACTCCGCATGTCATCTTTAACCCGTCCGTGAAAACTGAAACATCAAATCCATTCATAAACAACTTCTGCATTCCACAAATCAATTTAAAATCAAAATAAGCTAACCAATTAAATTAGCAAAAGTCTTCAACAAGTCTAGAACAATAAATGAAAAAAGCGCCACCTGCATCAAAAATTCAATTTCGAAAATTGACGTTAAATCAGTGCCATTTGCTGGCTGTTCTGGCCAAATGCGCAATGCCCCAGACCAAGTCGTCATGTCATTTAGTCAGTCATGTACACCGCAGCGCTTATACATACATACATATATTCGTACACAGATATGTATAATATTTACCTCAGGCGCCTGCCACACGCTTAACTACTCATTTTACAGTCCATTTTTGTACTTCAGTTGAATGTTTACTCGAGGGAGGCGACCAAAATCGTTTTAATATTATTCCATCCAGCCTACGATGTTGGTTGCTGTGAGGTGTCGCAATAACCGTAAAACTATTACGGTAGATATCTGATAATGTTGCTATAACAACAAAAACAACAGAAACATAAAAATGAAAATCCAAAAGCGGAGCAAAGGAAATGGAAGAGGAAAATGAAAAGAAAAATGAAAATGAAAATCAAAAAAATGAAAACAGAAATTGCTTCTTACAATGTGTTCACGTTTTTGTCTGCAGACTTTTTGATAAAACTTTGTAACATGCACAGGCCACACTTTTGCATATGTGTGTGCAGGCGCGGATCCAGGATTTCGGCAAGGGGGGGGGTTTTGAAAATTTATTTTTTTGGAAGATGTTTTTTAAGGGAAGACGCTGCACATAGGTAGATTTTACGAATTTATGCGGCCAAAATTGAAAATTTTAAAATTGGTGCAAATACAAAATCCAAAATCGCTCTACGTTTATAATAGACCGGGCGATAATAAACCGGTCTTCTCGGCTTTTATAGACAACGGGGGTGTCCCTGCCGCTAGTCGAAACTTATTATTCTCTCACTTTTTCGATTTTTTTTTTACGTATTTTAAGTAACCCATTTTTAAACGTCAATATTTTCAGTTTTAAGACAGTTATCAAAGTAAACATCATGGATTCGGGTGCTTCAGGTAAATATCATTATATATTGAAGAAATCGTCAACCTAGCATAATAAAAGACCCACCATTTTGAAGCTTTTAAGCATATCGGCCTTTCTTGAAAAAATATTGTTAATTTTTTAATTCAAAAGCAATTTAGTTATATTATCGCCTCCGATCGATTACCCGTCAATTTCTCTACGGAAAAATGCAAAGCCAGAAATTATCAACAATGGATTAAAAATTGGCTTATTTGGAAAATTACCTGCTTTCGTATTTTTAGTGTTTCCAATTTTTCAAAGTCAAGGAAATACTTATCATAAAAAGGGGCTAAGAATCCTAAAGCTACATTTTTTAGAAGAGTTTTGAGTATGCAATTTTGCAGCTCATTCAATTTTAATATAACAATATGCAACATTCAACTTTTTGAAAATTTTCATTGGCTTTTCGGAAATTTTAATTGGAACGGTCTCACCCTACACCCTACAGAAAAAACTTCTAAAATTTACGGAATTTTTCACAGCATTGAGAATTTCACTTTATACACTAAAATGGGTTGGTTACATAGCAGTACTCTTAGAAATCTCCTCAAAATCTTCTATAAATTATGGCCTTGCTTTGAAATTTTTAATCCACTTTCAGAAATTTCTACGATTTTTCAGATATTTTCTATAAGCTCAGATATCCTGCTTAAAACGATTTTTATTGAAAAATTTTCTATATTTTTAAACTAAAATAAGAAAGTAAAATTTTCGACAGAACTCTTTGAAATAAATTTAAAAACTTTGGCGTATGATTTTTTTTTTTTTGAGTCACTGTATATATTTTTCAATAAAATCGACTTTTAACTCAAATTATTAAAATTTTGCATTAAACAAGCAATTTGGAATAGATGTAGACAATAAAATATTTTTGGCCGTATAAAACTTGAAAATCTACCTATGTGCGCTGGTGAAAATATGGACTAATACCACCTACTATTATTATTCTATATACTAGTTGCGCCATTTCCCGCACCTTAAACACAACAAAATCAAAACCCTCCAAATTAACAATATGTATGTCATCACATAAAGTGCAGGAGATTTCAATTGAAGTTCTAAATAACATGTATAACGTATGTATGTATATTTTTGCATTGGTACGTGCGAATGAGTATCGTATGGTATTGGTGGCAAATTGATCATCAATTTCACTTACCCTTGCATTTAAAGAAAATAAATAAGAATATATGTATGTAGTACTTTTTGGTTATATTTATATTTTTAATAGAATTTTTCTTGTTCTTGTTTTTATATACTCAAATGTTTAAGACTAATTTAAACAAGAATTGCGAAATGCCTCTGAAAAAGGAAATTTCTCCAACGATTCAGACATTTCTGACCAAATTAATTCTGTACAATCCCGATAAAAATAGGGATAAGAAAAAAAGAAAATAAATTTGCGATTTGGCAATTTGCGAATAACATTTGACAAATTTGATTTTATGCACGTGCGTCCAAAGGTACCCACATGAACTTTTTTCGCATGTAGGTACGTATTTTGGATGTTATGTGGTCCAACCATTGCTTTTGGAATGATAGTTTTCCTTGACCAGTTTGGGAAATTTGGGCGCAGAATCTATAAGGGCATTAATTTGGGATCTATGATAAACCACAAGGGGGGGGGAGGGTTTGAACCCCCAAAACCCCCCCGTGGATCCGCCACTGTGTGTGTGTGTATGTGTCTATTACAGTTTACTAAGAATATTGTGGCACAAACGAACTGAACTTATTGTGGCAAATAGTGTGCCAATGCCTGAGCCTAAAACTGGCCAACATAAGCGCTGAAGTAGAGGGAAGGAAACAAGATGAAGGAAAAAAGATATAAGCACATGCAACTAATTTGAATGGGTGTGAGAGGGAGAAGAACAAAAAGCGAATAACTGTGCCCGAATGACTACGAACACGAAATTAAACGAATGTTGCCGGCAACCTGTGGCAAATAAAAAAACGCACATACTCAAGTGAGAGTCAAGCGGCGTAGTAAAGAGCCTAACTAAAGAGGATTGTAGCTAAGCTGAGAGCTGACTCAGCCTATGAGCCTGTGAGCTTAAGTAGTAGACCCTTTGTCCTTCCGCCTGCTCTGCCTATGAATATATGTACATACATATGTGCCTCCATAACTACCCAAACAACAAACTTTTCAGCGCATTGTATCATGTTGGATCGTCTGCAATCAAGTGAATTAAAATGAAATTAACTAATTTAAAAGCAAAACATAAAACACCTAAAGCGTAGCAAGTTTGTGGCCGAAATGAGCACATTTATGTGAGTGTATAAGGGAGTGTGTTTTAGGCAATTCAATTGTTCTTATATTTTAGCGAAAAATTGCTTTGTTTCAGTTTTCATGTGTTTAATGGATAATAAATCAATTAAATTCTCTAAACAAAGCCTAAATGAATGAAAGCACAATGAATCAAGTCATTCAACGCAAGAGCATTGGTGATCAGATGAGCTGTACAAAGGTTCTTTGTAAGATTTATGGTGCTTTGCACGTTGCCAATCAAGAAGAAGATCATAATAAACTACTCGATACATACATACATTTTCAGCAGCACGCCGCGACTGGAAAATATCTCCTGGTGTTTGGTGGTCCGTTGCAGAATGTGACTAATCTAAAAAATACCTGGTCTAAGGAAATCGGGCCAAGCAGAAACCCATCTGGAGACAACGGTGGCAAAAAATATCTACGATTTTACTTTATGAAACAAGCAAATGCCAGATTTGCTGGAGAATCCACTTGCTTGATTTCCAGACAGATATTGCCAAGGCTGAACCAGGAAAGCTCTAGATCAGGGCTCTACTCATTCGCCCCACATTGGCCCTCTGGTTGGTATAATAATGAGCCACTGCCTCATGTGCATCCATAGAACTAGCATCGACCTCCTTACACAAACGACTTTTGTCGCAGCTGTAGGGATGAGGAGGAGTTAGAACACTATCTATGCTCATGTACGTTTGCCTTCACACACTCCTTTTTGTAGAGGAGCTCGAATACGCAAAGGCATCTGACAGCCGAGCTATTCAAACATGGCGGCGAAGAGTTGATAGGGAGCATGCATCAACTCTTATGCAGAACTCTTATGGAACCGACACACGCCATCTCTTTGTCGATTTTAAAGCCGCTTTTGATAGCACGAATAGGAATTGCCTATATGCCGCAATGTCTGAATTTGGTTTCCCTGCTAAACTTATACGGCTATGCCAAATGACGCTGACTAACGCCACCAGCACCATCAGAATTGGGAAGGACCTCTCCGAGCCGTTCGAGACCAAACGAGGTTTCAGACAAGGTGACTCTCTTTCGTGTGACTTCTTCAATTTGATGCTGGAAAAGATAATACGAGCTGCAGAACTTAACCATACAGGAAGCATTTTATACCACAAGACTGTACAACTGCTGGCGTACGCCGATGACATCGACATCATTGGCACTAACACGCGCGCCGTATGTTCTGCCTTCTCCAAGCTGGATAAAGAGGCTAAGAAAATGGGTTTGGCGGTAAACGAGGACAAGACGAAGTACCTCCTATCATCACACAAAGAAACAGCACGCCTTGGCAGCCACGTCAATGTTGATAGCTACAAATTCGAAACTGTTAAGGACATCGTCTATTTGGGAACCAGCATTAACACCAAGAATGATGTCAGCACGGAGATCCAAAGAAGAATCGCTCTTGCCAATCAATGCTACTTTGGACTAAGAAGGCAATTGAAAAGTAAATTCCTCTCTCGGCGAACCAAAATCACACTCTACAGGACACTCATCGTTCCAGTCCTCATGTACGGTGCAGAAGCATGGACTATATCAAAAGCAGATGAGATGGCGCTTGGAGTATTCGAGAGGAAAGTTCTTCGGAGGATTTATGGACCTTTGCGCGTTGGCGAGGGCGAGTATCGACGGAGATTTAACAATGAGCTGTACGAGCTGTACGCAGCCATCGATATTGTTCAGCGAATAAAGATCCAGCGCTCCGCTGGGCAGGTCATGTCGTGAGAATGGACGAAGGTGCTCCGGCCAAGAAAGTATTTCTGTCGAAACCCGCTGAACGCAGAAGAAAAGGGAGACCTCCACTGCGTTGGGAAGATCAGGTGGACAGTGATGCTGGCTCCCTAGGTGTTCCCAAATGGCGCCACGCTACACCAAACAGAAATAGCTGGCGCGCTATGTTGGATTCGGCCAAAATCGTCTAGACGGTTACGTGCCAATTAAATAAGTAAGTAATCTGACATTTTACGCAATATGAAACGAACCACTTGGCTCAGTTTTATACGTGTCTAATCTCTCTCTGGCCGCTGTGGTGCAGTGGGTAGAGTGCTCGCCTGCTATGCCAGAGGTCTCGGGTTCAAACCACGGTCCGAGCCTAACAAATTTTTCTAATTAGTAAAAATCCAATTATTGGGTTTTTTAAGAGCAGCGGTCACCTCCCGGCAGTGGGCGGCATACCCTCCGGGAGTATTTCTGCCATGAAAAAGCTTCTCACAAAAAATGCATTCGCCGTTCGGAGCCGGCATAAAACTGTAGGTCCACCCAATTAGTAGGAAAAACAAAAAGGAGCACACCTCGAATTGGGAGAGAAGCTCGGCCATAAAACTCTTCAGAGTTATAATAGCGCCATTGTATTATATTATTATTATTAATCTCTCTCTATAGGAAAAAACCAAGAGCTCCACGTGGTATCACAATGGGCCGTCAGTCCTATCTGCGCCTCCGTATTGGACGAACGATGGCAGCCACTGTTACCTAACCTAACCTTCAGCAGCTAAGCAGCCCGCAAAGAAAACACTCATAATTTTGGTGCATTTTGAAGGCAAAAGTTTCAATCGAAAGTAAGTCGCTTGACTTTTAAATCGCTTCAAGAGAGTAACGTTTGCTTTAGATAAGTTCACCGTTCCTTTAAGCTTAGTTTTAGTTATGTTCTGTTTACTTATATCTGTTTATAATCCCTTGAGCATTGCACACATTTCTACAACAATTTCAACTGCAGTGTATTCAAAGAAAAACGAGAAAAATTTAAATTTCTCAATTAAATGCGTGTTCGTTCCATTTTCTATTTCATTTCTCGGCTCGGCTGGGCTGTGCTGCAGGAAATTAAACTCTTGTCTCTGTCTCTGTCTGTGCGGCTCTGTGTGCGAAATGTCGCCTTCAACGTAATTTGTTGATGTTTTCCCAAGGCAGGTATATAATTTTAAATACAATTTTGTAAATTTCCCTTCCCCTTCCCTACCGCTTTCCCCTTCGTTTTGCCTACGAATTTGCTTTGCTGCTACATTGTAGTTATTGTGGCATGGCATACACACACAGCAATAAAGACATTTTGCATTTTATTTTGGTTTTTATGTTCATTTGTTGTTAGTTTTTTTTTTCTTCTTTTTGCTACATAAAATCTTTTTCATGTTCACAGTTGTTGTTGTAAATTATGCAGATGCTTGTTTGTCGGTTTGTTTATTTGTCACTGGCCGCTGTGGTGCAGTGGGTAGAGTGCTCGCCTGCTATGCCAGAGGTCTCGGGTTCAAACCACGGTCCGAGCCAAACAAATTTTTCTAATTAGTAAAAATCCAATTATTGGGTTTTTTAAGAGCAGCGGTCACCTCTCGGCAGTGGGCGGCATACCCTCCGAGAGTATTTCTGCCATGAAAAAGCTTCTCACAAAAAATGCATTCGCCGTTCGGAGCCGGCATAAAACTGTAGGTCCACCCAATTAGTAGGAAAAACAAAAAGGAGCACACCTCGAATTGGGAGAGAAGCTCGGCCATAAAACTCGTCAGAGTTATAATAGCGCCATTGTATTATTATTATTATTATTTGTCACTGCCAGGCAGCCCAGCCTCCATCGCCATCGCCATTTGCTTTTTAACACGCTTTTATTTGCGTCTGAGTTTTACTGTTACTGCTGCTGTTTTAAGTGTGTTTGTGTATTTGTCAGGCCTGTGCACCCTCAATTACATTTTTTAATTGATTACACCTTAAATTAAAATTACATGTAATTGTAGTTGAAAAATACCAATTACCAATTACATGTAATTCCAATTAAAAAACCTCAGTTACATTTACATGTAATTGGTAATTGATTATTAGCCGACCTTTAAATTTCTTGAAAGCCTTTTTATACTAAAACGAAATTTCGGTTATTTTTGGGCTGTAATGAAGGGTTTTAGTATAAAAAGACTTTCAAGAAATTTAAAGGTCGGCTAAAATGGTGCCCACCATCAGAAAGAGCATCGTCAAAACTTGTATCCACATTTTTATGAAAACTCGGCTCTCTTTGGGATGCAAAAACAAAAACAAGAATAAAAATCTTTTTTTTATGTGAATTTAAATGAGCTATTGGCCATTTTTTAATGAAGAAAAATTGAAAAAATTTTTTTTGGTAGAAGTTATGTATCCATTTCGGAGACCACCACATCCCCTCAAAAAACAAAAGTCTGAAAACAATAACAAGCATTGCCTGTACAAAAGCTTTGCTTGTTAATAGCTTTAGAACTTTGTACACGCCAAACACACAATCGCACCAACATACTAGGTAGCAAAGGCAGAGTGTCATTAAGCTACTGTTGTTGGTATGTGGATTGTAATGGAAGGAAAATTGAAATTTAAGCGAAACAAAGCTGACGGCGGTGGTAGCTCAATGGTATAGACCAGGGACGTAACGGTTATAAGAGAAATGGGGTAAAAGTCATATTTAACCATTATCATGAGAAACAAATTTTTTTTGGTCCTTAATAACCATTATAAAAACCAAAAAACCGTTTTGGGCCTGAATAACCGTTATGGCAACCAAAAAACTGTTTTGGGCTTGAATAACCGTTATGGCGACCAAAAAACTGTTTTGGGCTTGAATAACCGTTATTCAGGTTTTTACTTTTTTTGGTCAGCTATAAAAATCAAGCCTATTTATTTGTCAATATTTCTGGACGATATTGGTATCAAATGAAAGGTGTTGAGCAGGGATTGTAGCTTTGATTACCTTTTTTCATTTGATACCAATATTGCTTAAATATTCCAGGGAATCCCGGTCCAATTTTTCATCCATAACTGGGAACCCGACCTACGAATCTTAACAAATACACCTCTATGTAAAAGCCCTGCTCAGCACCTTTCATTTGATACCAATATCGTCCAGAAATATTGACAAATAAATAGGCTTGATTTTTATAGCCGACCAAAAAAAAATAAAAATCTGAATAACGGTTATTCAGGCCCAAAACAGTTTTTTGGTTGCCATAACGGTTATTCAAGCCCAAAACAGTTTTTTGGTTGTTATAATGGTTATTAATGACCAAAAAAAATTTTTTCTCATGATAATGGTTAAAAATTCCCAAAAGAAGATAGAGGTTATTTTTGCGTAACCTTTTCATCCCCCCAAAAAAAAAATAACCGTTATTTTCCCTGGTATCCCCTGGTCCCTGGTATAGACAATGGACTACCAATCGAACGACTTAAGTTCGATTCTCGATTGAGGCCGCTTGAAGAAGTCTGATGAGGGGATGTGGTGGTCTCCGAAATGGATCCATAACTTCTACCAAAAAAATTTTTTCAATTTTTCTTCATTAAAAAATGACCAATAGCTCATTTAAGTTCACATAAAATAATTATTAGAATTAAAACGGCCATATAAATACAAAGAATAAAAATCAATTGTATACATAAATATGTACCATGTACGTAACTAAATTTTCTCAAAACCAAGAAAAATGTAATTGATGTGATTCCATTACATGAAATTGTAATTGAAAAAAAATGTAACTGAGAATGCCCAGGTCTGGTATTTGTGTCCCTGTTTCTCTGTGTGTTTGTGTCTCTGTGTGTGCTTTTTAGTTGAAATGAAATAGTTTTGCAAAATAGTTTCCTTTCATTTTCATTTTCGTTGTCAATGTCGCCAGCCATCCTATTAATGTTGTGATTGTTGTTGTTGTTTTTTTTTATTATTGTTGCTTGTTGTAGTTTGCAATTGTTACTGTTTTCTTTTTTTATTTTTTCCCCTATCTTGTTTGCTTCTGCTGCATTTTGCAACACTTTATTCTTGATTTTTCTTTTTAACCACTGTTTTTCTTTAATTATCACTGCTTCCGTTCGTATGCAACAACAACAACAACAACAACAACAAATATCTTGATCTGTATTTTTTTTTTCTTTTGCATTTCTTTGTTATCCAAGTTGCAAGCGCGCCATTGTTTTCTTGCTGTTGTTATTGTTGTTTGTTGTTTTTTGCCCTTTTCCTGTTTTCAACTAAGTTCGCTTGTTATGTTTGTATGTCTGCAAATTGTTGTTGTTGCTGTTGCCTGCTTATTCAATGACATTGCTGCAACTACTTATACTTATGTATATGTGTTGCTGTTGGTATTCTTGTCGTCCTTGTAGCTGCATTTGTTGCTGGTTATTCTTGTTGTCATTATTGTTATTTTTTTTCTTGTTGTTGCTGTTGTAGTTGCAGGTTTATGTTACTTCCCGGTGCCATATTACTTTAATTACTATATGTTACTGCATTTAAGTGCGTTTCAGTTTTCGTTCTCGGTTTCGGTTTCGGTCAAGTTGCAAGTACGAAAGTTGCAGCTTTGCCTGTTCAGCTTTTTTCTTGTTATTTTTTTTTTACATTTACTTTTTTATTCTTACATTTTTAGTTTTTCTTTTTATTTTCACTTTTTTGTTTTTGCGGTTGTCATGCTCTTGGTCCAAGTTTTCTTGTTTTTATTCACGTTTCCAATGATTTCAAGCTCTCTTTTTATACTCAGCTGTACTAGTACACAGAGTATTATAGTTTTAATCACATAACGGTGGATTGTAACAGAATGAAATAATCGAGATAGATATAGACTTATATATATCAAAATGATCAGGGTGAAAAGAGAAATCGATTGAGCCATGTCCGTCCGTCTGTCCGTCCGTCCGTCCGTCTGTAAACACTCTAACTCGCGCAAAAATTGAGATATTTTGATGAAATTTGAAATGCAAGTTGGTATCGAGACTGGGACGGTTGGTATTGAAAATAGGCGAAATCGGACCATGACCACGCCCACTTTTCCTATATAGAAAAAATCGGAAATTTGGTATCTCAGTCACTAACATAGCTAGAGCGATGAAATTTTACTCGCGTGTTGAGCTCAGGCCCCTATGAAAAAATTTGATGAAATTTTGGAAAATGGGCGGTGCGACGCCCACTTATTAAGGGTCAAACATTGGAAGTTTTATATGTCATAACTTAGAAACCGTTGAAGATATATCGATGAAATTTGGTACGCGTGATACACCTACATAGGCAAATGTTTGGACGAAAAATTGTCAAAATCGGTTTACGACCACGCCCACTTTTATATATGTGTATTATAAAGTGGCCTAATAAAAACATTTTAAGCGATATCTTTGTCAAATATAAAGACAATTCATTGAAATTTTGTGGCATGAGTTCCACAATAGACCGGAAACAAAAAACAGAAACATTTTGGAAAATGGGCGTGGCACCGCCTCTTTTTAGACAAAGGAATATACGAGATTTCTGAGCCCATAACTCGACAAATAATTGAGATATTATGACGAAACTTGGTTTATACACTTTTATGACTTGTGTTAATAGACATGCAAAAATTTATTGAAATCGGTTTATGACCACGCCTACTTTTTAACAAAGATATTTCTGGAACACCCTTTGGGAATTTGTAACGTGACATCTTTGTAACTAGAAGTCATAAAGGAATGAAAATAATATTCATATGCTTAGTTGGATGACTGATAAAAATTTTGAAAATGGGCGTGGCTACGCCCACTTTATGCAGCATTCGCTTTATATAATGTACACCGTGTTTCCATCAAACGCAAACAAACAATGAAAGCATACAGCTGAGTATCTAATGTTCGATTCCACTTGAACTTATGCTTCCTTACTTGTTATTGTTGTTTTTGCAATATTCATCCGCTTTCATTTCTTTTGCACTTTTTTCATGTTTTCCCTTGTGTTTTTTTATTATTCTAATTGTTGTTTGTGTGTGCATAACTTTCCAGTTTTAGAGGTGTTTTAAACATTATTTATGGTAACCGATGTGTTTTTATTGTTGTCGATTAGATTTGCGTTGTGGCACGTTTGTTGTTGTGTTGCCATATTTCATAGCAAAATGGGGCTTTTTTCCCTACTGAGAAAGTAAAAGTTTTAGTATAAAGTTCCAGAGGCTGTTATGTACATACATACATTAGAACGTATCGCCTTATATGGACCAAAAAATGTCCAATGATGTCTTTTTGGAAAACATTCCCAGACATTTTTTGGATGCCACTAGATGTCGCTAAAAACCATTTTTTCATATCTTCGGTATTTATAGTCAGATCCCTGAGTTTGTTACATCGATGATTTTGGCTTGAACGGAGGGTTTCTACTTTATAATCGTAACCCAATCTTTCTAAATGAAATCTTTCTAAAATGAACCTAAAACAGCACTGCAAACGAAAAACTTATGGCGTTTTCTTTTCTGACAAAAAATGTTGCCCTTTAATATCTCAATTATCGAATTACGTAATATGACTTTCTATAAAATGGCTGAATTTGTAGTTAATGGTGCCCTCTTACTTAGTCAGAGGACAACATTCGTTGAAATCACCACACAAGCTTACAAAATGGCTAAGAAAATCAAACAGGGCAACATTTTTTCGAGAAAAGAAAACGGCATTATATTGCTCGAAATTTTTTTTTGCGATACGGTCTAATGTACGTACATATTTTCAGCTTCATTTGACATCATGGCGGCATTTGAGAAAACTACTAATCCTTCATAAATGGGATTTATATAATAATCTCGCTTTTATGTGCAGTTTCAAAGCAGACCATAAACTCAAGTTTTACTGAACTTGCCTAGTTTTAAGCATCAAACCAACCAAGACCTTAGCACTTGTTCCAAATATAAAATGCATTTACTTATGTACATAAAAGGTCATCACCACTTTTCAATAAAATTCTATTTTTATATCCATCACTAATTTAAGCTGCCGAACAATCGCTTGCCATAAACAAGCTGTCGATTTAAAACAATTACGCAGCGATAGAATGTGCGTTACAGCCGCGATTATCCTTCAGTCTTTTGTTCAGCAACGAAAACTGGGATACAGCGGGCAGAAGTTGTGGGGGAGATAATAAAACAGCCGGGCAAATAGGCAACTGGAGCTTGTGGTATGTGGCGGGCGAAGTGAAGCGAAAACCAATACAAAGTAATAACATTAACGAGAAAGAGGAAAGAAAAAAGAGCAAAAAAAGATCGAACTATAAACAATAAAGGCGATAACTATAAACTTTATAGAGCAGCAGCGAGTTTTATAGAATCGAAAGAACAATGCAACATCGCTGAATGAATGGGATGGAAGAAGGCAAAAGGGACAGAAGGGATGCATTAGCCTGAAACTAAATTGCCTTAGGCACAACAACAACAAGAACAAAGCAAAACATTAAAAATTCACAACAACAACAAAGTAAAACATAGAAAATGCAAAGCAACATAAAAGGAGCGGAAGCGGAACAGTCAATCCATAGAAGTTAACGATGCAAGTAGTTAAAGTAGCTAAAGGCAAAAACTGCTCGCTAACACATAAAGCAAAAAGAACAAAAATGGAGGCAGTAGTAAAAGCGGAAAAGCGTATTAAATAAAAGCAAAACAAAAAAAATCTGAAATCCAAAGCAAAAGCAACAAAATTATGAAAATGAAGCAGAAACGCGCGCGCCAATGGCAACCAATGAAATATTCGTAAGTAATGCGGCAAAACGGTCAATAATAAAAGCAACAACAACAAAAAATATAACGATATCGAATAAAAACAACAGTAAAAATAACACATTAAGAATGTGTGGCAATGCTGAGCTGATGATGATGAAACCAAAGCCAAAGCAAAAGCCATCAAGCACAATAAGCACCAATAAAAACAAAAAAAATCAGCGAAACATTTGATGGCATTAGCCGAAGGCGGAGGGAGTAGAGGGTGGAGTAGAGGGTGGAGTGGACGGTTGCCCTAAAGCAGCCAAAATTGGTTGGCGCTTTGGAAAATGAAGCGCCAAAAATGCAGAGCAAAGCGGTCGACAGCAACAACAACAATAATCATTACAATAATAAAAGTGAGCGAGATGCGCAGCAAAAGCGATTTAAATCGAAAAAGCCACAAAAATGAATTTGACAACAACAACAACAAACAGCAGCAACAACGACAACAGCAAGCAGCTATGGCAGCATCGTCAATGCCAACGACCACAGCAATAGCAATAGCAACAACAACACAACGCAGCAGCAGCTGTAACAGTAATAACAATAGTGCGCTTAAACAGCTATAGCAACAACAACAACAACAAAACGATAGCGTTAACCAAAATTTTAGCAGCAACAGCAACAACCACAAAAATGAGAACGACGACAAAAACCAAAAACAATCAAATATCATGAAAATCAGCAGCAGCAACAACAACAAAACCAAACACGATGACTTTGGGTACAGCAACAAAATTCATAACAATTTGGGAGAAAATTGCGCGCACACCGCATAGCATTAACTCAGTGGAGAGCGGAACAGCATAAACAATCACGTCGAAAGACAAACAGACAGACAGGCGGACAGAAAGACGGACAGGCAGACGGGCAAACCGAAGCACATACAAATAAAGAGACAGAGGGGCAGACAGATAGAAGGACAGGCCGACAATTCAGTCCAAGGCACAAACAGCACTCATGCAGTCACTGTGTCAGTTGCAGAGTGAGTTACTGCTCACTCACTGTGAGTAAGTCCATCAAACGACGGCAGTTTGGCCAACCATCGGTCTGCACATACACACACACATATGTATGTACATGCTTGTACATGTTTCATACATACATACCAAAAGTTTCACTACTGTTTCTGTTTTTGAGGCATAAATTTAGGCGCTTTCACTTGCTGCACATCATCAACATGCTACTGCTGCTGCTGCTGCTACTGTCCAATATCTATTAATTTCACAATTGAGCGACCAACCCAGAGGGCAGAGATTTTGTGAGCAAATTTAACCTAAAAGCAAATAAAAATAGAGCAAATTGGATATGAAGAGTGAACTGAAACGGAAAAGGCAACATTTTAATATGTGTGCTAAACAGCTGACTAGGAGACAGAGAAAAAGAGAAAGAGAGAGAGAGAAAGAAAGAGAGAGAAGGGACAAGAGAGCATAAAAATTTGCAACTTTCTGATAATAAAGGAAATGCAACGAGAAGAAGCCAGGGAAAGTCAATGAGCTGAGCTCACCAAAGTAAGAGAAAAGAGTAAATTTTGCTATAAAAGTAAGAGATATGTGAAGAGTTCAAGTCAGAGAGTAAAAGTGAGAGAAAAACGTAGTGTGCGGATGTTATGTGTTGTTATAGGTCATTAGTACAGAAATAGCAGCCTGAATGAACAATTTTTATTTTGTTGGCAATTAAGTTTTTTTTTAGACAAGAAAGAAGTTCTTCGTGGAAGAGCAGTTTGTGACCAGAAGCTGCAGAAATATTTTTGTTTGACAACACCAAGCGCATTTTGATATGCCAAAAAAAGGCCGTGAGCGCCAGTTAGGCTATGCTTCAGTCATGCTCGATTCATTTGTGGGCCAATTTGATGTTTTTGTTACGTATACGCAACGGCGTACCCGTACCAAAGATACGCATAATGTATGTATATTTTATTAGATGCACAGTCTCTAACTTTTTTTAATATATGCGCTATTACTGTTTATTGCTGCTAGGCACGAAAGTATTTTTCACTGTTTAAAATGCTGGAAAGGTGCTGTAAATTTCTCCAGATGACGTCAAGTGCTTTTGGTTGGCGGGAGCAGTCGATGGCAGCGTTGCGTGATTCGAATCAATTTTGATTTAAAATCAACTTTCAAATAAAGAATCAACTTGATTCGTGATTCAAACTATTTTCAAATCAAAGATAATTTTTATTTGTGATTCATTTCTCAAAAGAATCAAAAATACCCTCTGATTGGTGATTCAAACTGTTTTCAAATCAAAGATAAATTTGATTTGTGATTCTTTTCTCAAAAGAATCAAAAATACCCTTTGATTCGTGATTCAAACCATTTTCAAATCAAAGATAAATTTGATTTGTGATTCATTTCTCAAAAGAATCAAAAATCTTTTTTGATTCTTGATTCAAAAAATATCTTTGATTCGAATCAAATTTTTGATTCGAATCAAAAATTTTATTCGAATCAAAAATTTTATTCGAATCAAAAATTTGATTCGAATCAATAATTTGATTCGAATCAAAAATTTATTTAGAATCAAAAATACTGTAGCATATCAGAAATATTCAAGTACATTCTCGGT
The DNA here is from genome assembly GCA_960531455.1 of Urophora cardui. NCBI lineage: Eukaryota > Metazoa > Arthropoda > Insecta > Diptera > Tephritidae > Urophora > Urophora cardui. The sequence goes on along the minus strand of OY482672.1, from coordinate 159,613,793 downwards.
AACTTAAAACACAAAAATGTATAAAATGCACCAAAAGTGCAACAACAGCCAAATTGTATGCTGACGCCAAATATGTAGATATGTATGTACATATATACATATGTATTTCTGATTGTCGTATTTACGTTTGTGCTACGCCGTACGTACATGCATACATACATATGTATGTATGTGCATAGGCACTTGGGTGCATACCCTGCAAAAATCATTGGATTATATGCTCCATTTGTGGTAAGTTGGAGTACTTTCAAAGTGACCACTAACATAGCCCAAGCGACCGATTCGTGTATCTGCATCGGTTCGTAGTTAGCCGAACATAACAAAAACCAAATTTTTATCGCGACGAAGACGATATGTGTATCCATACATAGCTACATACATACATATGTTTGAATGTATACAGGTCATTCGTCGTCGTCGCGATAAACATTTGGTTTTTGTTGTTATGTTCGGCTAACTGTTAGGTACTCCATCAATTAATCCAATGTAGGTACTCCATGGATTAATATGATTGTTAAGCGGGACTGGAGTATATACTCCATTGCAATGACATGCAATGTTAAATGGACCATATTTTTTGTATGAAATGTGGCAAGTTCTGGAGTAAGCGGTTGGTCCATAGCGAGCACTCCATGGATTAGCGAATGGAGTACTCGGAATTTTTGCAGGGTATGCATACATACATATGTATTATATGTACATATGCCCTGCAAAAATCATTGGATCATCGGCTTTTTTGCAGGGATTCTTTTGTATGCATACACCCAACCATAATTCATTCATCCTTTCATTCATTTATTCGTTATATATATGTATGTAAGTATATACATACATATGTATGCGCAAGTGCTTGGCTAAAGCAACTGCGAAAATCTGCTTGCATTTCCTCCCATACAACGCAGACGTTTGTTGAAATTTTAGATTTTTTGCATTTCAACTCGCGGGGGTGGTGGGATCACGTACTAAAGTATTTTTTATATGAAATAAAGTTTTGATTCAAAATAATTTTTGATTCGAATCAAAAGTTTGATTCGAATCAAAAATTTTATTCGAATCAAAAATTTTATTCGAATCAAAAATTTGATTCGAATCAAAAATTTTATTCGAATCAAAAATTTGATTCGAATCAAAAATTTATTAAGAATCTTGATTCGAAATCAAGTTTGAATCAAGAATCAAAAAAGATTTTTGATTCTTTTGAGAAATGAATCACAAATCAATTTTATCTTTGATTTGAAAATAGTTTGAATCACGAATCAAAGGGTATTTCTGATTCTTTTGTGAAACGAATCACAAATAAAATTTATCTTTGATTTGAAAATAGTTTGAATCACGAATCAAAGGGTATTTCTGATTTTTTTTTGAAACGAATCACAAATAAAAATTATCTTTTATTTGAAAATATTTTAAATCAAGAATCAGAAAATATTTTTGATTAGTGATTCAGTCAAATCAAAATCACGCAACCCTGGTCGATGGCTAAGATTTTTAAGGAGATTTCCCCACATAGTAAATGTGCTTAAGCTTTCTTTAGCAATAACAAGGAAAGATGACCACCAAGTGAAAGTTGGTTTACAAAAAAAAAAAAATAAAGAGCAAGTGCTTGCTTTCATACAGATTCTTGCAGTTTATAGCGGCTAATAACGAAACCACAGAAAAGCATTGCTTACGTACAAGAATTGCAAGTTTTGTTATTTTCATTCTTAAATAAACTGTTTTTGTTACACGCATAGGCAGGTTTCAAACTAAAATGAGACTGTGTGTATGTGCGTGTATTTACATGTTATATAAACTTGACAAGTCTGGCTAACAACTCGCATTCAGTACATGCATTTTTGCAACATACACCTTCTTGCAAAGTTTCGCAATAAAAGTATATTAATATGAAAATGCGTATGTACCCTATAGGAAAAAGAAAGAGTAAGAAACATTTTCTCTTGGGTCAACAAATTCTCCACGATAATCTCGGAGAGGAGTGAGTGCAAGAACTTGGAAGATCCCGACTTTAACACACTGCACCTTACGCGGATGGCTGCAAGCTGAACAACAAAGTTTGAAATGGGTTTTGCTGTGAAAATCTTCAGCTCAAAGTAAGTTTGCGTATGCCTGATCACTGCAATTTCTATCAGGCTGAGCTCATAGCCACATGGGAAGCAGCTTGTCGCCTAACAGATCCGCCAAACAAAAATTCTATCAAGATCTTCTCTGACAGCCAAGCTGCCACAAAATACTTACATAGTAGCAACGCTACGTCCATAGTTGCAATATAATGTAGGAAATCTCTGAACAAACTAGCCGAAAGGTGCGACCTGAACGTCATTTGGGTCCCACTGGCATTTAATCTCAACCTATATTAAGTCTATTTTCAGGAAAGGGTTTTAAAGGGATCTAGGAAGCTAGGGCTTCCGTGTGGTGTCACAGCGGACCCATTTGGCCTCAGTATGCCCCCGCTTTCATGAATTGCGGAGGCAGCCACCACCACAACCTAACCTAGCCGAAGAAGTATTTTCAGTAGCGCTACTCTGGTGTCTAGAGAGTCTTAAAATCTGGACGATTTCTTATGCAGTGCGTAGAAGATGATGAAGTTAATACTCGTAGTTGAAGTTGAAGTTTAAAGGCCTTATCTTCTCGTTTTCCAACGACTAATGTATAGAAGTCATTGATCTGAAGATTTGTCAGCTAATTTACTTAATACCTTACCAACTCGCTTCTCAAGAAAGAAACACAGGCAGCACTCGATGTGGAGCACTGCAGAAATGTTCTTGACAAGGGATGGCGGTAATTTCTTCCTCAACAGATGTTCTTTTCTCTTGCTTAGAATCCCTTTTGTTGCCTTAAACTTAAGGTAAAGAACCGCAAAACTTTTCTTTTCTGGGTTATGCCTATAGATATATATATTTAAATATACGTCGATAGCTTTCCATCTATGTCTATTTTGTACACTCTTCCTCTTCATTTCCTTTTTATTAGTTCCTTCATTGCGATTGTCTGTCGCTGCCAGTCAAGCAAAGTAGACATTTCAAATTGCTGCCAAATGTACGTGCAAGTATGTTTGTCTATAAATCTTTTGTATATTCACTTTTACTGCTACTGCTTTTCTACCACCAACCAATCTTTACACGTTTCATTTACAAAAAGGCACTCGTTTGTGGGTTGACCGACACTCGGTGGCTCGGTGGCCCAGAGTTATGCGCAAGTACTTTAATTGAGAGCATTTTGATGTCATAATTTTCAAGTTTACCTTCAGGATACTTAAATTACTTCAACCAACAATGGTCAAAAGGGGGAGTGTGTGGGGATGTGAGTGGTAGAGTGTTGGCAAACTTTGACGCAACAAGAAAACTTTTGTTAGAGCCGACAGGCACATACACCTATTGCTGCTATTGTTGTTGTATATACAAGCATAGAAGGATTTGTTACGAAAAACGCAATCAACAAAAGTTTCTGTGTGCTATATTTCTCATATTTCATTCTATACAAGTTTTGCTAAATTTACTCATATGTGAATATGTCTACATGCGTGTGTGTGTGTGTGAAAGTGTGAGTGTGCTCATGAATGCGTTAAAGGTAGCTAGAAATGCTCAGGCATTTAATTGTTGCAATTGTTCTTACAAATATTAGTTACAAATACCACACACACGAACAAACAAACAATCTTTGCTTTTGTATTTGCATTGTAACCGAGTAAGATAATTGCATTCTCGTTGCTGCCGGTTGCCCCCGCGTGAATTGACGTTCCTTGCTTTGTTGTTATTTGATTTATGAAGCGAACTTGTAACCCAATAAGCATGAAAATCCATCTGACAAGTGCCAAGAGAGGGGGCGATTTTTATTATGTACTTGCTTGCTGGCGAAAAGCGTGGCGGAAGAGCTGCCTAGGAGTGGCGTAAAAATGTGTCGAAAGGAATTGAAATTTTTGCTTTTTCGCCAAACAGCTTAACCCATTGATTTCTCTCATAAAGTAGGACCATTTGAAACTTATGTAGGCGAGTAGCATATTCATCATATTTTCATGGTTTCATTCATCTACTCATCTCTTGAAAAACATTTTTAAAGCACCAACACTGCGAGATCCTTCTGTTTGTAAGCATTATTAATTTATTTTTTATCAAACAAATGTACATCAACAAATTTAAAACATTGAAAGTGCGCTGAAATGTTCAAAATTTATTTTCATCACCCAAAATTCAACTTAACGCGCTCATGACAGACTTTGCCCTACAGCCAATCGCTGCTAAATAAAATGCCTTCAAATTTGCGACTCAATTCTTCCACTTGATAAAATCCACACATTTTAGATTCATTTAAGTGTTTGCCAAAGCACGCAATTTGAAAGATGCCCCAAGGGCACTAAATTTATGGAAATCACTGTAAGCAGCACACGCACATGCACAAACATGATCACACACGCACTTTAACCGAAGTTCATATGTAAATAAATGTCACATAAAAGCGCATGAAAAAAAAGTTACAAAAAGGTGAATTTTAAAGGTGAACGAAACGAGCAAAAATGGCAAGTGAAAGAGTTTTTTGTTAACTTTTTTTGTTTTTTTGTGAGTTTCAAAAGATGCCAAGTGTATATAGAGTAGAGTTTGAAAAGACGACGCAAGAAATTACGTTCCGAAAGTGAAAAATTCGAATTTTTGTTTTTGTCTTTTAAAAAAACAAATATATGTACATATGTATGTATGTACAAAAGATAATAAAGCTCATACGAATTTTTTTTAATGTGCTATCTTTTGAAAAAGCCAAAGTAAAAGTAAAAGTTTAATCTCTCTTAATATAAAGTAATATTTGCTTAGCTATATTATGAAAAGTATTCACATATTATTGTTGGCAAACAGCAATCCTTTTTCACATTAACAGCAAATTTTTTTAGAGAAAATAAGCTAAAAATTGGCTAGGTGCTAAGCTTCCTATAGTCATACTATCATTTTTAAATATTATAATAATTATCATACTATCATATTATTATATTATTACATTATCGTATTATCATATTGGCATATCATCACACCATCATATTATCATATTACCATACTGTCCCATTATCATATCTTATATTGTCAAATTGTCATACTATCGTACTAATCTAATCGTATAATCGTATTACCATATGTCATATCATCATATTGTCGTATTACCATGTTATCATATCATCATAGTGTAACATTATCATACTATCATATTATAATCTTATCGTATAATCGTATTATCATATTGTCATATCATCATATTATTATATTACCATATTATCACATTATCATATCATCATATTCTAACATTCTCATGCTATCATACTAACCTTCACAGTATAATATTATAATCTTATTGGAGACTGATTCGAAATGACCGCTCCGGTACTTTTATATGCAAGTAGTGATGAAACGGTTGAGAATTACCGTGCTTGCTATTGTTAGGCAACGAAATGCTATTGGTGTATTTGCGATATTTTCCTATAGGGATTTTAGCGGCAGGTTGTCGGATGTTACAAGGGCGGCTGCATTACTGCATCGCTACGTCACATTGGCATCAATTGAATGATAAGGGTGAGAAAGAGAGAGGGAGAGCTCTAGTTAGATATAAATTAGTGAAACAAAAACCAAAGTTTTTCCGTCAGCGAGTAACTAAATATAATTTTTATTATTTATTTATGCTTATTCTAAATAGTACAATTTCGATTGAGGAAATTATTCGCTTTTCGTTGAGTCCGATAGAAATTACTAAATATAAATATTAATGCAAAATAGTGGAAATTCATTTAGTTATTATTAAATTTTTTTTGTTATTATTTTTATTATTGTTTTTGTTTTTATTTTTTTTTTTGTTTGGTTTGGTATAAAGCAAGACAATTCCAATAGAAAAAAAGACACACTCTAAATAATAAGCTTACTACAAATATTAGTTTATACGTATGAGTTTACTAGTAAAAGAAGCAATTGAAAATCTTATATAATAGCGCTAAACCCAGTGAATAAACCACAAAAAGCGTCGTATAATGCAGTACTTTGAGGCTGAAAAGGAAGAGTAAAAAAATTATTACATTATTGGAACTCGAATTCCCGCTTTCTACGCACCGTTCATGACGTTTTATCGACTCGGGCACACTGCGCGGATCATCCTTGACCACATACAAACGCAACCCAACTAAACTCACACGAAACAGCTGCTTCCAATCCAAGTGGCGCATATCGAAACCGAATATGTGCTTGTCGGCGCCCTCCAATTTCGCTGACAGCGCACGAACGTTGTCGTTGTCGAATTTGAAATCATTCGAACTGAAATATTCCATCACAGAGCAGAATTTGTGTATTTTGCGATAGATTTTTAACATTCTGTGAAGAGAGAAAAGCAAGAAGAAGAAGAGCAGGAAGAAGAAGCATTGACAGTGTTGCATTTTATAACTACTCATACATACGTATACGCACCTTGGTTTCTTCCCTACAACAATCATCGACAAATCCATAAATATCGCTGGCACGGTGTGATACAAGAAGGACAAAACCACGAATTGCCAGCGCCAAGGCACAACCGTGAAACGCGGATACCAAATTGATTTGCGCATCGGTATATTGCAGCCATACTCGAAGCCATATTCCATGTACTCCTTCCAAGTGACCATATTCTCGGCATCCGGCACATAATTGTAAATGGGCGGTGTGTCGTAGCTGGAGGATGAAGATGAAGAACAAAGAAAAGCGTTGCGATTTCGATTGATAAAAAGGGGAAAAGGATGGATAGTGGATTAGAATGTGACATCACTTACGTATTACGCGCTATATCCCACGCGCTGGCCAGCAAAGCATTCACCGACAAATCCACTGGCACAATATTCGCTTTGTTATCAACTTTGCCGCTGAAGACGCGCAGCACGCCGGAAGCAATGCCGACAATAATTCCGCATGGTCCATAAACGTTATCGATCCAACCCGAGATTGGTTCCTTGTATGTTGTAATAACTGTTTGTTATATAAGAAAAACAAAAACCAAAACAAAAATGGAAAGAAAAACAAAAACCAATTGAAGCGTTTAAAAGTCTTTTCCCCAAAAAATCATCAACAAATAAACCGGAAATCAAATTTCTTCTTCTATTTCTTCTTCATGCTCAATGCCTTAGCAACAACTTGTATGTGTGTTTGTGTGTTTTGGCAAACCCGTAACTTCCTTTTAACTTTTTGCCAACAAATGGTGGTTTTGCCTTAAATTGTTCTGGCGTTCGTAATGAATTGCTACTTGAACTTTTGTTAATCGCTCTCGCTTGCCTGTCTGCCTGCCTGCCTGCCAGATCTGGGCACCCCCAATTACATTTTGTAATTGATTACACTTGTAATTACAAAAAATCTAAAACTAAAACCAAAACAATTATAAAAAACAAAAAGCACAAAAACAAAAATAAAAAGGAAAAAATAACAACAAAAAAAAAACCAAAAAAAAAACAAAAAACTAAAATAAAAAAAAAAAAATAAAAATAAGAATAAAAACAGGAACAGGAACAGGAACAAAAAAAAACAACAAAAAACAATAAAAATAATAAAAATAAAAACAAAAAAACTAAAACTAAAACTAAAACAAAAACTAAAACAAATATAAAAAAGCACAAAACCAAAAACAAAAATAAAAAGAAAAAAAATAAGAACAAAAAACCAAAAAAAAACAAAAAAACTAAAATTAAAAAAAATTAAAACAAAAATAAAAACAAAAAAACAAAAACAGGAACAGGAACAAAAAAAAACAAAAAAATAATAAAAATAAAAACAAAAAAACTAAAACTATATCTAAAACAAAAACAAAAACAAAAGAAAAGATCACAAAACCAAAAACAAAAACAAAAATAAAAAAAAAAAGAAAAAAACAAGAACAAAATAAAAAAAAAAAAACAAAAACTAAAATAAAAATAAAACAAAAGCAAAAACAAGAAAAAACAAAAAACTAAAATAAAAAAAATTAAAACAAAATAAAAAAAAGAAAACAAAAACAAAAACAAAATAAAAACAAAAAGAAATGAAAAAACAAAAACAAAACCAAAAACCGAAACAAAAGCAAAAGAAATGACAAAAACACTAACCAAAACCAAAACAAATTGTATAAGTTAATTTTCTCAAACGCAAGAATTAATACCATTCCAGTACAATTACACTTATTTACAAGTAATTGTAATTGAAAAAAAAATGTTATTGAAGATGCCCAGAACTGCTGCCTGCCAGCCTATCAGCCTTTCGCAACACACAAATCTCTTATCAAAACTCGTACAAAAACTTATTACATTCAATTGGCCTATTTGCCATTGGAAGGATTACCACTTATACAACAACAATAAAAAAAAAACAAAACAAAAACAAGCACTAAGTACTTACAAGCGTACGTTTTGTTATTATTGCTTGCCTGACTTGAGTCACCTGATCCACCTTAGAGTTTTGACTCTGGGTGAAAACACACAATAATATAAAGAACAACAACAAGAGCAGCAACAATAACGATAATAACAGAAAACAATAGTAGAAAACCAACAACAATCATACAAACCAAACAACAAAAGTACAAAAATAACAACAATGTTTAAATTTTTGTGGCATTTCTGAGCAGAAATTTTTCGTATTTGAGGACATTTCCTGTATTTGCTGCTATACTATTGTTGTTGTTATTGTGCATATTGCTGCTCATGTTTTTTTTGTCCTTCTGTTGGTACTCCAGCTCACCGTTATTGTTATTGTTATTGCTTTGTTGTTGTTGTTACTCTAGCTCACTAGATATTATTGCTGCGCTAGTGAAGCCCAACCCAAAATAATGTCAATTTCATTAAAATAAATCTCACCAATGCCTGGCCGAAATATCGTCACTGGCAATTTCTCCGCATAGCTTTGCACAATATTCTCAGCGAGGACCTTCGTATACGTGTACGTGTTCGGATATCCTTTGATTATGGTCGCTGTCAGTTCATTGAGTGTGTGCTCATCTAAGCACTCGCCCAGCTTGCAGGCATTCTCGCCGGTAATGGAACTGTGATAGAAGCGCTCTTGTATGTAACGGAGATTGCAATGAGCGAAAGCGGTGGAAACGTGCACGAAGGCCTGCAAGAATAAGAAGAAGATGAAGGTAAATGGTGAATGTAACGGCAAAACAAACACAAAACACGCACAAACATGAAATGAAATGAGAGAAATTTGAAATGAAATCTAAAAGTGAGACAATCGCACAAACAAAAACGCATATGTGTGACAAAAAGACAACAAAAATAATAGAAAATGGAAACATAAATTGCTTTGAAGACACACGGACGGTATTGCCAGCTGTAGGCGAAAGCCTGTCATATATAGCAAGGGTGGCCAGCCAATGACTATTTTGGCTCATTATCGCCCACAACAACACTCCTTTGGCTCAGTTTGGAATAACGAATTGAACACTTCAAGAAATGTTGTTCATGTTGTTTCAGTGTCAAAGTTGTTGTTGTAATGTTTATGACGTTGTTGTTGTAAGGTTAATGATGTTGTTGTCGTATGGCGTTGTTAGTAAAATATGAGCTTGGTCACCCCTGATATATCTACATACATACAGCATAGACAGCGAAACGCTTAACTAAAGTGTTGCTGTATTGTTAGATGAAATTTGAAAACGTTTACTTACTAATACGGCATTCAGATAGATACGGCAGCACTTTTTCATTACCAAATGCCCAACACAAGCCCTGATACATACATACAAACAAATGTATTTCTTTGGAATTTATTAAACGAAGATAGTATGTAAGTATGCATGCCTGTACATGCTCATATCCTTTTGTGCGATTATCTATGAACGGTCAGTCGGTCGCTCGGTCTTCTAACGCTTGAGAGCTTATCTACTCCGTATGTGTGGATGTAGGTAGTATGTACTTACCTTCAAGTGGACAATCTCTTTGGCCAATTGCAATACCTCCTTGGTGCCATTCACATTTATGGCTATTGCCATTTTCAATTTCTCATCGAAACGCACCGTCGCCGCACCATGAATGACAATGTTTACATTCTCCTTGATTAGCTCACGTTCGGTTTGCGTGATGCCCAGCGCGGGCAGAGCACAATCACCGCTGATGATAGTGATTTTCTGTCGATACTTTGGATTGCATTTTTTCAATTTCTCAAAGACCTGCAGAGGGACAAACAAGAAAAAACAATAACAAAATAAAAAGTAAGGGAAGGAAGTGATAAAAAAAAAATACAACAGAAAAAGTCAAGCAGAAAAAGTTGAAAAAAAAAATTGATAGAAACAAGTAAGGAAGCCTAAGTTCGAGTGGAATCGAACATTAGATACTCAGCTGTATGCTTTCATTGTTTGTTTGAGTTTGGTGGAAACACGGCGTATTTTATATAAAGCGAGTGCTGCATAAAGTGGGCGTAGCCACGCCCATTTTCAACAGTTTTATCAGTCATCCAACTAACTGTGTAACCTAATACAAACGCAAGTCGTCAATTAACGCACGCACGCAAATTTTTCATATGCGTTGAACCGAAATTGACTTGCGTGCGTGTACAGATAAAGAAATAGAAAAATATAGAAAATCAGAGAAAATCTTATTTTGTGGAATATGTATCTAACACACGCGATATCAAAAGCAAGTGTCAATTTTTTTGCAAACAATCACCCACAATGCTTAATTTCAACTGTCACGCAAAACAAAAATTGGGCGTCGAGTTTGCTTTTTACGCACGCCGTTCAATTTCGGTTACTCCCATACAAGTTGTATGGGCATGAGAAATTTTTGACAGTAAATTGACGGCGTGCGTTTGTATTAGGTTACACAGTAAGCATATGAATATTATTCTTTGTGCAACATTTCATTCCTTTATGACTTCTAGTTACAACGACGTCACGTTGCAAATTCCCAAATGGTGTTCCAGAAATATCTCTGTTAAAAAGTAGGCGTGGTCATAAACCGATTTGAATAAATTTTTGCGTGTCTATTAACACAAGCTATAAAAATGTATAAACCAAGTATCGTCATAATATCTCAATTATTTGTCGAGTTATAGGCTAAGAAATCTCGTATATCCCTTTATCTAAAAAGAGGCGGTGCCACGCCCATTTTCCAAAATTTTTATATTTTTTGTTTCCGGTCTATTGTGGAACTCATGCCACAAAACTTCAATGAATTATCTTTATATTTGACAAAGATATCGCTTAAAATGTTCTTATTAGGCCCCTTAATAGTTCCCATATATAAAAGTGGGCGTGGCCGTCAACCAATTTCGGTAAAATTTTGAACATGTATTACCACAAGTAATGAAAGTGTATACACCAAGTTTCATCATTATATATCAATTATTTATCGAGTTATGGGCTCAGAAATCTCGTATATCCCTGCTTCTAAAAAGAGGCGTTGCCACGCCCATTTTCCAAAATTTTTGTGTTTTTAGTTTTATGTCCGCAGGTGGTCTCCTGCCATAAAATTTCAATGATATATCTTTATATTTGACAGAGATATAGCTTAAAATATTTTTATTGGGTCACTTCATAATACCCATATATAAAAGTGGGCGTGGTCGTCTACCGATTTTGGCAATTTTTATTCCAAACATTTGGCTAAGTAAGTATATCACGCATACCAAATTTCATCGATATACCTTCAACGGTTTCTGAGTTATGACTCATAAAACTTTCAATGTTTGCCCCTTAATAAGTGGGCGTGGCACCGCCCATTTTCCAAAATTTTTGTGTTTTTTGTTTTATGTCCATAGTTGGACTCATGCGAAAAAATTTCAATGATAGATCTTTATATTTGACAGAGATATGACTTAAAATGTTTTTATTAGGTCACTTTATAATACAAATATATAAAAGTGGGCGTGGCCGTCAACCGATTTTTACTATTTTCCGTCCAAATGTTTGCCTAGGTAAGTAAATCACGCATACCAAATTTCATCGATATATCTTCAATGGTTTCTGAGTTATGACATATACAACTTTCAATGTTTGACCCTTAATAAGTGGGCGTGGCACCGCCCATTTTCCAAAATTTCATCAAATTTCTTCATAGGGGCCTGAGCTCAACACGTGGGTAAAATTTCATCGCTCCATCTATATTAGTGACAGAGATACCAAATTTCCGATTTTTTCTATATAGGAAAAGTGGGCGTGGCCATGGTCCGATTTCGCCCATTTTCAATACCAACCGTCCCAGTCTCGATACCAACTTGCATTTCAAATTTCATTAAAATATCTCAATTTTTACGCGAGTTATCGTGCGTACGGACGGACGGACGGACGGACGGACATGGCTCAATCGATTTCTCTTTTCACCCTGATCATTTTGATATATATAAGTCTATATCTATCTCGATTATTTCTTTATGTTACAATCCACCGTTATGAAATCAAAACTATTATACTCTGTGTACTAGTACAGCTGAGTATAAAAATGTAAAGCAACAAAAGTTAAGATTATAATGAAATCAATGTTAGGAAAGTGTGTTTGTTGTTGTTGTTGGATTGATGGCTATACTACACTCCAAGTATGTACTTACAGGATCATTGAATAGATCTTCGATGCGAGAGTAAACATCTTTGCCCTTTTTGGTGCGTATAAGTAAAAAGATTTGAGTCACTTCGGTGACGCGCAGCAATTTCTCGATTATGACTGAAAGGCAGAAAAAACAAAAAGAGAAAGAGGAGGGAGTTAGAGAATGTGAATGGTGTGAGGGAAAATGCCGATGAAAAATTAATATTAAATTTTGCGTTAAATTGTAAAAAATTTTAGTAAATCTTTTTTATACATATGTGTATGATGTAGTGAAATGAGAGGAGTGATGCTCACTTTTTCCAAAGAAGCCAGTTCCGCCGGTGAGGAAAACACCCTTATCCTTGTAAAATGTCTGTATCGGAGATTCATCTGTAATAAATTGAAAAAAAAAAAAATTAAAAATGATTGACTAAGAAAAGTGTAGTAGAAAAAATGCGCATTTGCATAATCAGCAGTTCTACATAATTGAAAGCAATGAATGTGCGTAAACAAAAAATTTATGCACATTCCAGCTAATATTTCCAGCAAATAAACAAACACATACATACGAGAAAAAAATTGCAAACTGCTTGGTTCGTAATGAGAAAAGTGCCTACGAACTTGAGGACACTTCCGAGATGCTCGTAAAAATTATGTAAATATTAAAATTGTTGTGGTTGTCTACATAATTGTATCATCCCTCTCCTCCCCTTCTCCGCCCCATTCAATTTATTAAAACGCATTTCGAATCAAGTACGAAATACAAACAAAAAAACTGAAAGGCGTTGAGCTGCGCTTGAGTTCACTTCAGGCGTGTCTAATGCGCAAGCGCGTAATAAATCACTTGAAACGTTGCACAAGTGTTAAGAAAAAAATATAAAATAAAAAAATTAAAAAAAAAATCATAAATGTATAATGCTCTGTAGGAAAATTTGCAGTAATTTTATGCATACTAAGTAGGTAAGTAAGTAGCTAATCATTCAGCACTAAGGCAGACCAAAGCGCAATAGGTTTGCAATCAAAGCTTTAAAAAAGCTAAAGAGTTAAGCGCTAAGCTCATTAAGTACTACGTATTATTCAACTAACGTTTCTTTTTGGTTTATTTTATAAATCTGCGTAATAAATTTCCTACAGGGCACGCACATGCAATATGTAATACAAGCACATACAAGTACATATGTCATTTATGGACGCCAATAAATTTATTCACTGATTGATGGGCTGAGCGAGCGAGCAAAATTGACAAACTTGACATAGAAATGTTAATTTTTGTGCTGCTCACATAATAAGCATACATACATACAGAGGCGGATTATCCCTAAGGCAAACTAGGCACTTGCCTAGGGGCGCGTAGTTACAAGGGGCGCGCGAGCTCAGAATTTTTAAACAAATAAAGAAAATAACATATCGATGATTAAGAATTAAAGCTGATCTATAATAGATCGATAATAGATAAATCGATTATATTGCACAAGCATCGATATATTGTGCAATATTGCGCGTTTGTTGCGTCGTCAGGCTTGCCAGTACTGGCGATTTGTCGCCAAATTGGCGATTTTTTACAAACTTTGGCGACCAATTTATGAAAATTGGCGATGGCGACTTTTTTGGCGATTATCAAAATATTAGATTATATTAATAAAAAAGCAATTACTTTTTCAAGCCTTTTTCTCAAATTTTGAAAGTTTCTTCATACAAATTTTTGTCAAATTATAAAAAATTTGAGAAATAGCAATTGCTTTTTGTTTATTAATACGACCAATTATCTCCACTTTGCCAATAAATCTTACGATATGTATAGATCTATTGAGAAAATAAATATATACTACATACTCTGGCAACCATTTTCTGCACACTTGAGTGCAAAGCAAAATTTTGGTCTGCACACTCGCCTATCCACGATACGACGGTCTGTACAACTTTGACACCCTACGGGACAGTGAGCTTCAGCTGACACCGCACGTGCTGTTGATCGCTGACATATGTTTTGTGCATCGTCGACAGCACTTTCTTAAGGGCCTTGTGAGAAAAGTGATGCCTGGCTTTGCGTACGTGTGATCTTGCATCACCTTCTCTCTTATGTACTTTGGCTATCTATTCAAAATAGGTTTGTCTCTTTTACTCCAATCACAAGTGATCAAAAACAGTAGCACTCTAGTTAGCAGCATAGTTTATATCTATAAGTTGCGACACTCTCAGCTGATCGTTTGGCATGTTGTGCCTGTCACCATGTAGTGCTGTGCAAAAGTTACAAAAAAAAGTTTCGTTCAATTCCATTCAGCACTTTTTGAGTGATACGGCCACAAACATACGGACAGCAGACAGACAAAAATTCTAAAAATGGTTGATTTGGATTCTACTGGCTTAATAATGCTTCCCCCAATCATTTTTTTCTCGATATCTGCAATGTACAGACATCGACCTGTTACAATTTTATTATATGTAGAGATTAACAAATTATCTAAGCTTTTACATCATCTATATCTACATCTACACTAATATTATAAAGAGGAAAGATTTTGATTGTTAGGGTGTAAAACAACTAGGTACTTAAAATTTATAGTATTATGATGGCCATTTATGGTCGGTACAGGGGCGCCGAGAAAGTGGCTGCCTAGGGCGCTCTGGACCTTTAATCCGCCACTGCATACATAGCTACGTGATGAATTATACACGCATACGCGCATGTGGATACATAATAATACACTGCAAGAAAAATTTGTGCGAGTAGTCTCTGAAGAGGGCAATAGGAGAACAGTTTAAACAAAAATATTACTCGGCGTTCATTATTCGCATTTTTAACGACCACTATCAACATGACAATTATTGCAAATGACCATCGTACTAAACTCAGTACAATTTATAGAAGTTCCTCTTATAGAGTACACTAAAGTAATGCAGAAACGGAGTATACGGTCTTTCTCTAGTTAATCGCAATGCATAATCAATACACGAACTTTATTTGAACAAACTTGTGTCTATGGTAATTACAGAACATGCGTGAACTCATTACCACTTACAGAGTTACTCCATCGAATACTCCAGTGTAATGCTGGGCTGGAGTATGCGGTGCTACTCTACGGAATCGCCATACTAATTGTAAGATATCTTTGTAACTGTTCGTCTAAAGCGGCGCTATGCATATAGACACAGAGTAGTCCTATATGCACCGATACATGGAGTACTCTACTAAGCATTGATACATGGAGTACTCCTATATGCACTTAAGCGTGGAGTACTCGCTACCGTTTGCAAGCTATGTATGTGAAATCTCACACCAGATCTGAGACATTATCGTTACGCTAACATTTCAGCACATTCTGCTTATATAGATTGGTATGTATAGATGCATTTATGTATGTATTTATGTATGCATGTATGTATGTACATATACATATTTGTGATTTTTGTTGTTATTTGCTTTAAGTCGTGATGACACCATAATTTGCAAGTGACCAAAGCTTTTGTTGAGCAAATATTTGCTGCAAATATTATGGCTAGTGCTGCTGCTTGTTGTATTTGCCGTTGTTGTTGCTGTTAACTGTTGGTTTTGCTTTAACTGATTGTAAATACTCTCATCACCAACACCTTGCAATTGTTGTTTTCGTTTATTCTGGCTGAATGCGCAATAACAACAATAACTAAAGTTGATATAACAGATTATGAGTGACTAAATCATCATCAACAACAACTGATGATTAATCATCGCCCGCATCATCATTATTCTTATCATCGTTGACGGTCACACCTGAATTCTCTTACACTAAACTCACCATTCGCTTTGTTTTGCTAACGCCAATGACAGTTTGTGGTTTACTAAGCCGATTGAGGCTCTAACTTGTGAGCTATTAGCAAATTGGCTGCTGCAGTTCACTTCATTTGGTATAACCAAAGAGAGAATGCAGAGAATGGAGCTTTGCTGGTATGTTGCCAGATCATTGTAAATGCAAAGTAAGTGTAATACAAATGAACGGAAAAAGATACTGAAGATGGCACATCGCCGAAACCGGTTTATAACCAAATCAAACTTGACAAGGGATGGCGGAAATAAGTTCCACAATACGCCGTTTGCTTGGTTGATAAATATTTGGAAGACTTCATAAAACTCGTTCACTTTGGTTTATGCGAGCGCTAATATGGAATGCCAAAAGCAAAATTTCAGAGAAGTCCTAAGAAAGACACTTCCCAGTTTTTGTTTGGCTCTCATGCGAGTACTCGAAAAAGTTATGAGAAACGTCAGCAAAAAAAATTGGCTATCGGCAGTTGCTACCAATGACAGGCCAAACGCGTGTTCATTGATTTGCGACTGTCGTCCCTCAAATTCTCCTGCTCACCGCTGTTTTCCAAACCTTCGATTGTTACCACTTCATGTTCGCATATCAGCGGATGTCCTCGACATGTCCGCTTCGTCGTCGTCGTCTCTTCCCTACAGTTGTTGTTTTTGTTGTTTCTCCTTGCTGTCTAACAATGTATTGATGGTTGGTGCATCGTTAATCAACACCGAACACATGTCAAGGAAATAGGCACGGAAGTGTCTCACAAACAAACCAAACAAGGGAGGCTACAGCCATGGCGTAGGTACGTAGGCAGTACATATGTACGTAGGTAAATCTGTAAGTATGTACCTCAGCAAGTACACTGAGCATTTCGTATGCGAATTCGTTGCATTTGTACGCCCCGCAATTCCTACGATATTTGCGTTCGCACACACAAACGCACAAACAGCAACAGCAACAAGGACGTAGAAGCGCCCAAACACACTTTGGTGGCTGGATGGATGAAGTGCATCAGCGATTTGCAAATTCAAATGAGCGACTCATAAACATGTTTGTGCATGTTTGTGCAAGTTTGTGCATGTGTGTTTCCGTGTGTTTTATGTGCACATCAGCGAAATTACCAACAGCCTCAACAACAACAACAACAACAGCAAACAAATAGAGGCCTTGCAGTCAATCAGCAGACACAACGTGTACGACGGATAGGCGGTTGGTTGGAGGCGCTCCAGCAGCAGCAGCAGCAAGTGGCCTTCTTGGCTAAACAGCGCGTCGCTGGAGGATGTGCTGGCAGTAAAATGGTGGATGCGTTTGTTGGCTGTGGGGCAAAGCAAAAAACAGTGAATCAGTCAAGCCGTCAAGTTTTGCAGCCAACGCCCCATACACTCCCTGCACACACACACACACACACACACGCGTGTATCTATCAAAATTTTTCAAGGTTTTGCATTTGGTTTGCCACAATCTGTTTCCATCAGGGATCGTAACGATTATGACTTTTATCAAAAACGTCAAAAAATAACTATTAAATTTTGACTTTTATTTTTTACGTCAGAAAATAACGATTAAACTTTGATTTTTATTTTTTACGTCAGAAAATAACGATTTAACTTTGATTTTTATTTTTTACGTCAAAAATAAAAATCAAAATGGCGTAGATCAATGAATATTGGTATCTGGGTCATATTTGGTATATAGGTCGATGCGTATACCAATACGGAAGCGAATACGAATACCGAATATCGAATACGAATACCAAGTACCGAGAACCGAATATGCATACGAATATGCCCTGTCGGGAATTCTGTGGTCGACTACCAAAAAAGTTAATTTCAAGCCCACCTATTAAGGCTAACTTTTAGTTGACTTCAAAATAATGCTGGATTTAACCAAAAAAACTCACAACAAATTTTTTTCAAACTTCATTTTCAGAAAAAATCACTACTGTACAAAATAAAAAAATAGCAATTTTCTGGTACTTATGTGTCTTTTATTAATTATATTGAAAATTTGTAAAAAAAAGTTATAGGCGGAGATTGAGTTAGTTTGACGTAAAAAATAAAAATCAAAGTTTAATCGTTATTTTTTGATTTTTTCGATAAAAGTCAAAAAAATAAAAATCACATCGCATTGACCATCTGTGGCCCACGAGCATCACAATGGTATATATAAATGTTAAAAATATTAACCCTTTCCCTTTGACTTTTTGAGTTGAAATTTCAAAAATAACAATTATTTTCCATCCCTGGTTTCCATTCTAATTGTTGTTGTTGCTTTTTGTTAGCATTGTCGTCGCTATTGTTGGGCCTATGATTGTTTGTAGGTATGTGCGTTTTTTTTCTTATTGTTTTTGTCATTGTTGTCTGTCATATGCTTGAAGCGCTTTTGTGTTTGCCTATGCTAATTGGCTTAATGCATTTCGAGTGCTCTCCAGGCGGCCACCCATCCATCCATCCAGCCATCCACTCAACAATGTTGCCGTCGCCGCCGCAGTTGGAGTGGGGGCTGATGCCCTGCTGGGCTGCTTTTCAAGAGCTCGCAGGCGCTCCAAGGCGTTCGTAGCTCGTCTCTCTAGCCACTAAATAGCGACACACTCAGGCATTAAGCATCGAGCACGAGAAGTGAATTTTGAATTAGCATCCCGTAATGGGTTTGGCGGTTTGTAATTTGAAAGCAAAAAAGCAAATAACTTTTCAACTAAATCACACGTTGGTAAAGTAAGTTATACATACTAATTGAACATTTTTCCGATTTAATTCACTCAACAAAAATTAACAGAATTCAAGCTGAGCTTGCATGAAAAGTCACTTTTAACATAAGCGGCAAAGCTCAGTAAAGGCAGCAGAAAAATAGGGTCTCCACTGCCTTGCAAGGATCAGATGAAGACTGACTCGTCCTCTCTTCGGCCGCGGTTTAAACAAATGCTCTTTCTGTTGTAATATCTATGGACTCATCCGAATTTAACAACAAATATCTCGTAAACCATAAGCCTCCGCCAAGTTTTGATTTCAGTTTTCGGACCTCTGAGTGCCCCTCTATACGCCTGAAAAATTGATTTTTCGCAGGGCGTGGTTCCTTAATGCAAAGCCGGCCCCAACATGCAACTAAAACTCATAACAAACTAGAAAAGGGTACAAAAAACCTACATACACTGTGCTTAACTTGTTATACGCTACATGGTTATGCCATACATCGTTTTTTGTAATATTTTAAAACATTTATTTAACACTTTATTTGGGTTTCCATCAACTCGTAAAATGATTCAACTCTGTAAACTCGTAAAATGATTTAGTTTCAGCTAAGACATGTTCATTATTTGTTTAGCGCCGTTGTTAATCTTTTTCCACTTGTTTTATCTTTTCATTTTTTTTTATTTGTTGCTGTTTTTTGTTGTCGCTTGGTTTTTGTGCCATCATTTATCACTCAAAAACGCGCTCACTTTTTTCGTTTTGTTCAAGAAAACACACACAAAACAGGCCAAGTGACACACACACATTGAGCTTTTCGTCAACGTCAACGTCATATGAAGCCATTAACGGTACCTTTTTTGTTGCTCTTGTTATTATGTTGTTAGTATTGTTATTGTCTTGTTGTCGTTGTTGTTATTGTATTGTCGTTGTTTTTATTGTTATTGTCCCAAAGTTTATGAAACACATTTTTTTACACAATACTAGTCAAACATACATTTTTGCTTGTTATTCGCTGCCGAAAACATTTTGGTCTCATAATTATTTTAGGGTTTTTGTCGCATGGTTGTTTGTTGTTTTTTCTGCTTTTTTGTGTTTTTTGTTTGTTTATTTTTGATCTTTTTTATTTATTTAGTCTGTCAGCATTTTCAGTTGCGATTTTGTTAGCGAAAGTTCGTGAAAGTGTTTTGCTCGAGAATTAACTTCACTTCAATTCAAGTGAGTAAATGAAATTCGCATTTCGGACTCGTTTAAACTTTTTTTAACTGAGGAAATGAAGATTAGTTGCACAAAAAGGACTTGTTTTTTATGTCTTTTTTTCTCTTTTTGTTGAGATTTAAAAAAATTAAATTTTTTGCTACATAAAACGGATAAGAACAACATTGGTATACATATGTAGGTACAGCGCTTCGTGAAACTTACCTAAGGCAGGTGTGATAAACTGATCCTCTATGCTAGAGAATTCCTTTATATTGTTGTTCATTTCTGCTTTTGTTATTCTCAGACCTTATTTCGTTAAATGTGAGTATCAATGTAGGCCGGCTGATGTTTAGCAGCAATAAGTATGCAAAAATCTGAAAATAAAAAGTAAAAAGAAATTATTTAAAATCTTATGTAGTATGTGTGTATGTATGTAATAAAATTGTGCGCTTTTGGCAAGAAAAGCTCAAAGAAGTGGTACCAGTACTTGAACAACATGACTAGTTGACGACAAAAGGGTTACGAATAGCTCTAAAGAGGTACTTTGCATCGCTGTGGCCTCCAGTAACATATCTAGATGGGGCACAGTGGGGGCACCTCCATACAAACGCGGCCAAAAATAGTAATAATTGAGCTAGAAACTTTAAACTCGGAACTTAAGCTTTCTTGATTGAAGATAGTAAACTGTGAAAATTTGAACAAAATCGGCCCACAAATACACCCCCCTCCCATATAACGGTATTTTTGAAATTTCAATATTTTGTTAACTATTATAGCTAAAATGCTCAATTTTAATAAGAGCACACATTTTTTAAATATAAATAATATACAGTAATCATTTTGGAAAAAGCGCAAAGTATTCCATGGTTTTCAAATTAAAAATATATGCTTTTGAGCATTTTATAAGCATTCATCATAAAATTTTCCTTCAAAAAAATCACATTTAAAAAAATTTTTATATCACAAATGAAACTATACTTTTCTAAAGGATTTCAGTGTGCTGAATCTGAATCTGAAGTCAGAATTTTCAAATTGGTTCTAGTTTTTGAGATATTCATGTCCAATTAGGCAAAAAAACACGTTTTTGACTATATTCCCTGCTTAATATCTTGTATGTAATATTTTTTTATTCAAAATCAAATACACCGTTAGAAAGCATAAACCATCCCCCTGAATATGGCGTTTAAATTTTTCAGATATCTTTATTAGAATTGGAGAAATTGTTGTTTAAGTTTCATTAACTTGGCAAATTTTCCCCATACAAAATTATTAATACTTTTTGAAGCATACTTTTGGGGATTTTGTATGGGAAAAATGTATGAAAACTTAGAAAAACTCACTCCATAAAAAAGTTCATAAAACAAAAAAGCGCAAACGAATTTTTAAGATTTCTTCACCTGTTTATAAAGCACGTTCACTAGCACCAAATATTAAAAATTTGGAGAGGTCATATTTTGTATTTTTTTTTTATTTCATGTTGAAATTTTCCAATTTTTACACAATTTTTTTTTCTGTTCGAAAAGAAAAAGGCTGCAAAAAAATAATGATAACGCTGCTAAAAAAAATTCTTTCATAATTTGAAAGTGTGAACCATTGCCTACAACACGGTGAACAAACTATTCGATTAGTCGCCTAAGAATAAGATTTTTCATAATGTCAAAAGTAGCCTAATTATTGCGTTTTGAAAAAGGCACTTTTAGTCAAATGGGAAAAAGATTATTTAAGCGAAAAGCGCAGGTGGATTTCAAGAATTAAAATGCAGTTTGATTAAAAATATATCATTTCAAAACATATGAAAAAATTGGGGAGGTCATATTTTTTATTTTTTTTATTTTTTTGTTTAAAGTTGAGCAAAATTTTTTTTTACGACTTTTTTTGCCAATATTTGAAAGTTCATATAAATCTAAGAGTTACCGCTGGTTACAAAAGGCTTATTGTTTCTGAAAGGCCAAATCAATATCTATGTAATGATGTATCACTCGATTACATACGTTAATAATTGAATGAGTTACAGCATTTTGTATAAGGTGTAATTGTTGAGAAATAAAAGGACCTATTTTTTGCTCAGTTTTTAACACCCTGTACGGCTAAACAAAACGAGACTCAAAAAATTTTATATAAGCTTTTTTTTACAAATTGTTATATCTGTCAATCACTTTCAAAAAAATTTGATTTGCTAATACTTTAATTTCGATTTTATTTTTGGCCGCTATCACCCAGTGTGTGGGGGCGTGATACGCTTGTTATCGTAATTCGCTTTTCCAGCAGCAAATCATCCGTAATTCACAGGCGGACTCACGCCAAATATCATAAAAAGCGAGGGAGGGCGATGATAAGCAATAAGAACCAAGAAGAACAAGAATTAGTCAAATGACGTTTCAAATCACGAACCATTTATCGAATTATGTGGAGAGCGATTATAGTATGTCTCCACAAAACGTGGTACGCTCTTTTATCTGTGTTCGCTCTCTCAATCGTCGTTCGACCTCAAATTCATTGCCGAATTACGTTAATTTTCATACAAAGTGCTGAGAGGGAACACTCGATATTAACGGGGATTCATTGTCCGTATCCAAATACAGCAAGTCTATCCAAAAATTCTCTTTGTGCCGCTGTTCTGTCTTCCATTTGTTCAAACACATCATCTCGTCGCTACCGAACTTTTGTTCATTATGTTTTGTTCTGGCATTCTGCGAACGCTCTGATTGGTCACTGGCGATAAGAATGACAGCACAAGGCGTGTTGGCCGAGCACCGGTGATTTGGTGCCCCCACCTTTCCTCATCGCCTTCTCGACCACAAACGATCAAAAGCAGTGGGTTGATCAACTTTTTGTCTCCGTGTTTGGACGTCGACAATCTGAACAATTTCACTAACCCCAGTAAGAGCGATGCTTTCTCTAATTTTGCATCGAAAATCTATCGAAATCTGGCAACCAGCCCAAAACAAAAAATGCAAAAATAAGCTTTGTAGAGACGGGTTAGTTCGCAAATAACTTGGCGAGATCGTTCGAAGGCGAATTAAGTATGTGGATACAGACTTCTACGTTCCGTGTAGAAATGTTTTTAGGGCCGCCCACATTTATATTGCTTGCTCTAAGCGCAAATTGCTTTTGACATATGCATGTACATATATCCGCCTACCTATGTATGCGTGTATATGCATGAACTTCCTTTGTGTATTAAATTAATTCAAATAAATTTACCTCAAAGTATGCATAAATTTATTTATTAATTTTATAGCCTCAAGTCCTACTAAAATTTCCAACTAATTTTCATTTTAATTGCCAATATATTAGTTTGCAAAGTGACAATATTGCTAATTGTTTTGTTATTATTAAGTAGATTTAAGTAGGACAGCCCGAAGGCGAAAATTGAGGGGCGAAAATGGGCGAAGCTTTGGAGAGGGAGTTGCATGCGCAGGCAGGCATTGGCTTGACTTAACTGCTACACTTGTAGTGCACTTATGAAAATGCATTTGCGTTTGTGTATGTGTTTGTATGTGTGCCGGTA
Organism: Urophora cardui; assembly: GCA_960531455.1. Lineage (NCBI taxonomy): Eukaryota > Metazoa > Arthropoda > Insecta > Diptera > Tephritidae > Urophora > Urophora cardui. Next base: position 159,590,150 of record OY482672.1, on the reverse strand, counting down.
GCTAATTAATTAGGCGTATGAGTATTTGTCATGCCACTAATGGACAAATTCGTTTGTCACATAACCGTAATGCAAAATCAATGGCCGCCTTTGAAAGAGCGATTGAAACGAGCAGCAACTGCTTGTCGGCAATAAAATTATGTACGAGTGATTTAACACAAGGTTACATACATACATATTTAGACAACGGAAGACAAACGTTGACAGCTGATGAGACGTAAATAATGCATGACAAATTGCATGACAAATTTTGTCATTTAAGTATTATTAGGTGAAAATATAGGTATCAAAAGTCGAAGAAAAGACAGCAGAATATTTAGTTAGAAAGTTAGTGCTTCTATGTAGCATTTTGTTTCGGCTGTATGTATGTACATAATAAAAATAAACAAACAAAGTATTTGCCGTAAATAAGTACATCAAGTAGGCATTAAATTGGTTAATACTTGTATCTATTTAAGCTCACAAAATTTGCGTACAAAATGGCTACTTACAAGCTTACGTACATATGTACATACAAACACATGTATATATCACACATACATACATACATATATTTATCCATACAAATATTCATAATTAAATATGATTTATAGAGCAAATTTATTGCCAATTGAAAATCATGTGCTAAGTAGCTTGTCGTAAATGAGAATATACAAAACATAAAATTGTATAAATGTATGTATGTAATACGCAGTTGTGTATATTAAAGTATATGCATATATAATAGCATAAGTATAGCTCAGTCGCATTTACAGTCAATTTTATCTAATTTTCTATGTAAACTAACCTCCAATAACCTTTTATTAATTCGAGTACGGCAATTACTTATGGATTATTCATAACACAAATTACTAATATGATTAAAAATCATTGGAATAATGTATTAGATATATTAATATATGTATAGTACATATAGCATACATATGTACAAATACATAGATATGTTAGTGTGGCTATGCAAAAGCATATGAGTTACATACATACGTCCAGTGTTTAAAAAACTGCAGTCGGAATTAGCAAAAGTCGTGAAATGTTTGATCTTATTTGATTTTGATATTCGTCGCTTTTTAAAATGGCGATTTTGCCTAATTTTGATTTTGCGCTGATGTCATATTGCTCAAAATCAAAAGCGGCCTGATTTCAAAATGAACAATTTTGCCTGATTTTCATTTTGTGCTGATTTCATATTGCTCAAAATCAAAAGCGGCCTGATTTCAAAATGAACGATTTTGCCTGATTTTCATTTTGAGCTGATTTCATATTGCTCAAAATGAAAAGCAGCCAAATATCAAAATTAGCGATTTTGCCTGATTTTCATTTTGTGCTAATTTCGATTTTGTGCTAATTTCATATTGCTAAAATCAAAAGCAGCCAAATATCAAAATCAATGCTTTCACAGTTTTGCTATTAACGCTTACATGAACACATGTGTGTATGTACGTAATTTCTTACCCTCTGTACATATATATAATACTTCTATATTGCTAACAGCCTATCTACTCAATGTGTTTCAGTTCTGGTCGCGCTGAACTCGTTTCTCACTGCATATGTAATTTGTGCGCATGCGTCCCCTGTAGGGAAAATCTCTAGTTCCGAACTAGGTCGCTTCTAGTGCATTTTTCGACACTACTAGTGCGAGCTAAATCTCTTTTGCATGTTATCAACTGGCGAATTTAACACGGCGATGTCCTAGGCGGTGTCAATTGTCGCCCTCTGCACTACATTTTCTATAGTTCCGAACTAGTACTAAATTCTACAGTTTTCACTAGTTCGTTTATTGGCACAATTTCGATAGTTCTGAACTAGCTACAAGTACCTACATATTCTACAGGTTTACATGTGCCGCTTAAGTGCAGCCTTTGACACACTTCATGCAAGTGGCGCGATGGCCGACTGGCTAACGCATGTGCCTTTCAATCTGAGGGTCGCGGGTTCGAATCCTGTCGGTGTCAAGGTGGGTGATAATTTTTTTTCAATATTTTTTTTAACTAATATTTTTTTATTTTTTTATTTAATAAAAATTTGCAATAATATTTAAAAAGTAATAAAATAAAAAAATTAAAAATAAGCCTGAGGGATCGGAAAAGCATAATTAGGGGAACATTTCATTTCATACAAGATGCAAATAGAAAACTCTTTATATAAAATGCTTCATTAAACATCTGAGAATTGCAAAAATATACAAAGCCGACGGTAATTGAACGAACGAAAAATTTTCGTAGAATTCACTCCTTCTGAACTGGTGAGGGTCTAGCTACAATTAATCTAGTTCACTTTTGACACCTTTTCGCTAGTTCGGAACTAGAAATTTTGCTCACTAGTTATTGAGTTCCCTGTAGGGTCAACACAAGCAAAAGTCGTATATGTGAATATATGTCACACACACATTTGTAAAATTGTAGTAGCATTACAAAAAAAAAACAGAAGGGGGATTGAAAGGGGTCGTTATTCCCTTCATATAAAACTTTCATGGTCGTTATAAAAACACAAAGCAGTAGATTAAACAATGAAATGCCAATCTTTCGAAAACAAAATTGTACACATGTATTTATTATTTCAACGTAGTTCACAACCAAATAACTTATGTATGCATACCTACATGCTAAAAATAAGGCATATAATTTATATTTTCGTAAATTAAATAAAGTCACAATATATATATCGTCGTTTAAATTTCATAACCGCCTAAGTGAAATTGCTAACCGCCTAAGCGGCACTTGTGCCAAAAATAAAATTTGCCAATAATTCAATATGTTCCTACTTCTATACGAAGTTGATACTTTAGTCAACAAAATGATATACATAACTATTTAAATTTAAGTTTATACGCAGAAATAAGTTTGAAATGAAGGAGTTTTATGCTCTTCTGTAAAATTAATTCTCATTTACTTCAATAATATCATAACGTAGGATAGGCGGTTATACACAGCGACTATTCTTGTTTTCTGCGGTGGCGATAAATTCATACATACATACATTCAACAACGAAAAATGCCTCACACAAATTTACTAATGCAAAAGAATATTCGCGAGTGGTCAATGAGCGCCAGCGTTGAAATTGTGTGAGTTTCTAAGACAGAGCTGTTGAGTAACTGTTGAGTATTTGTCTTAGAAACGCACTGTTGAGTAATTCCGCTCAACTCAACAGTTGGCAACTTTTCGCCATTTTTTTCCATCACAAATTTTGTTGGCTACTTCAGCTCAACATGTTGTGTAAAGCCAAACAGCTGATAAATTCATCAAGCCGTTTCTAAGACGTAACTGTTTAACTCAACTGCTACACAACTGTTGCCAACTGTTGAGCTCAACAGTTGCGGAGCAGCTTTGTCTTAGAAACTCACCCATTCATTTTATGCGCTCGTGAGCGTCCAATGAGCGCTCTTTGAAAATTCATTTTTATTCATGCATATGTATGTAGGTACATATATTCATACCCATATCTTCATACCCATATCTTTGTTAAATAAAATACCTATGTATTTCATAGTATCAAATTTTTCTGTAGTCCCCCTTGTCTTTGAAAAGAAATGTTTAACGACACCCATGGAATCTTGCTTCCCTTTCTTACAATATATCGTTACTGTGAAGTTTGACCAACAAAACAATTGAATAGTAGCAATATAGAAGTATTATATATATGCCTCTGTATTACGTTTGTATACATACATATGTATGTATGTATGCGCATGTAAGCGTAAATAGCAAAACTGTGAAAGCATTGATTTTGATATTTGGCTGCTTTTGATTTTAGCAATATGAAATTAGCACAAAATCGAAATTAGCACAAAATGAAAATCAGGCAAAATCGCTAATTTTGATATTTGGCTGCTTTTCATTTTGAGCAATATGAAATCAACGCAAAATCAAAATCAGGCAAAATCGTTCATTTTGAAATCAGGCCGCTTTTGATTTTGAGCAATATGAAATCAGCACAAAATCAAAATCAGGCAAAATTGTTCATTTTGAAATCAGGCCGCTTTTGATTTTGAGCAATATGAAATCAGCGCAAAATGAAAATCAGGCAAATTCGCTAATTTTGATATTTGGCTGCTTTTGATTTTGAGCAATATGAAATCAGCGCAAAATCAAAATCAGGCAAAATCGTTCATTTTCATATTTTTTCATATTGATTAACTGCGATTTCTGATTTTTTAAAAGCGGAATCAAAATCAAAATCAACAGAAATGAAAATTATGCCAGTTTTTTAAACACTGCATACGTCAAAGAACACAAAAAGCTTTGCAATTTATCGTGTTTTAGTGGGCTGAGTGCTGCTCATTTCACATGCGAAAGCGCATATTTTAGAAGTAAGTACAAAAGGTTATAATTTCAAATATAAAAGTATGTCTACATGGCACGTAATACGCTCTGGAAATAATTCTACTCTGAAAAAAACGTTGTAAATCTAAAGACTTTCGCTGTTAAATCAACTATTTTCCGCAGTTGAAATGTGCCCAACAACGCTCCGTTGTTGTTTCAAAGGTGCGAGCGTTGTTGATTTAAGACAATAACGGAGACTGTTGGAAAAATTTTTCACCTAAAAATAAATTTTTGTTTGCATTTTACTCTTCATCTTCTCTCCGCCCGGGTCCCAACTGCAAATATGTAGCCTCCGCTTGTTCTCCTATTCTTCTCTCCTTCTTATCATTCACTGGTTGCTATCTTTATTTCTTATTCTGATTTTTCTTCTTTATTTTATATTCTCCTCCGTATTCGAACCATGACATAAACCTGAAATTCTATCCAATCATCACATAGTGGAACAGTCAACATTATATTGAATTGTAGTAAGCTATTTATACTTCCATTTCCTAAAAAAGAATCCATGAATTATTTGAATCATTGTAAAAATAAAATTTAAAAAAATTTGTTCTCATTAGTTTTGTTTACAACGGAAACTGTTGGGTCAATTTGCCTTTAAATCAACAACGAGGAGAAAATTGTTGCTAAAAATAAACTTTTTTTTGGATTTTTCTCTTCATCTTCTCTCCATCATTATTTTTTTTTTTTTTGTTGGTTTTCTCACAAAAAAATATTTTCTCACAAAAAATTTTTTAAAGGCAAGCAAGTTTTTGAATCAACAACGACCGTTTTTGAATAAATTGTTGGATCAAAAACTTTGCTGTAAAAACAAATACTTTTGCTGTTGAATCAAAGACGGAGATTCAACAGCCGAAAGTTGTTGGTTTAACTACGGGAATTTTTTTCAGAGTATAAATGGTTCATAATTTTATCTATTACGGTCATTTGTTATTTAGACTGTCAGTTCTAATTAGAGCTCCAGATTTTTTTTGAACATTTTCGAGTAGCCCGAACAAATGTTGTTCAAATGCTCGAACAGTCGTTTGTTTGTTTATTACCCGTATGTTTGTACGGGCATTTGAACAATTCGGGCATTTTGAAGTTTGTTTTTTTCTTTTGTTTATTATTTTTTTTCTTCTTCATATGTAGTTGTTTTTATTTTTGTTTTTTCAATACACACTTTTTTTGTTTGTAAGCTCGAATGCTCGAATGTTTGTACGGGCATTTGAACAACAAACGGGCTTCAAACAAAAACGATCAATCCGAACTGTTCGATACCCGGGTATCTAGAGCTCTAGTTCTAATTCACCTGTTCTTTCTTGCTCATCCTTGCTGCTGTCAAATTTCCGATAGATGTCCGATAAAATCGCTAACATCACTTTTAGCATAATTCGTTGGGAAAGTATCTAATTCAGAGCGAATATTTTTCAATTGAGAGTTATTCGCTCCTACAATCTTTTTTATGGAATTTAGCGTGATTTGGCATGTCATTCGAGAATGACGATAATGAGAGGAAATTATGTGCGTTCCATGTATGTATGTATATTTGCTTATAAGAGCGCTCCTGCAGGGGAATATGTATGGAATTTGAGCTTAAAGAAATTAGAGCCACTTGCGTATAGCGCTTTTCAGAATTTTTCGCATTTTCCTTTAAAACCGCAACACACTTAACGAATAAGTTATTATGTATATACATACATACATTCTGGCCTAAACACCTACTTTCGTTACTAAACTTGCAATGAATTTTAAATGCGCGCTAAAACATGTAAATAAATCATTTCATAAATGCACACGCATTAACGCAAACATTACAAATTAATCGCATTTGGGACAATACTTAATACCGTAAAGTTTTATCGCGTTTCATATTTTGAACACGCGATAAAATTACAGCCAAATTTAATTTACAAATAAAATATTTAATTAAAAATGTATTTAAATTTAATTGAGTTAAAAATTAAATAAATTGGGTGGTGAATGTAAAGGGAACCAAAAAAGTGTGTTTGTTGAAGGTGGGCGAAGGCGCTTTAATGGTACAATATACTGAACTCATCTTCGTATCAAAAGTAACATACATATAAACATTCAAAATTCATAGCAAAATTTCACAGATTATTCATAAAACCTTTTCCAACTAAAGTATGTAGACATTCATTGAATAACGATTCAAAAACATTACAAACAAATTGAAAGCGACAAAAAACATGATTGCGAAATTGACAACAAAACGCTTGACAAGTAAATGCGCAACGAATGTTCGCTTGTTAATTACTGTCAAAAAATTAAGTAAATAATATAATGTCACAATAATTAATTAGCGCGTGAAAAGCGCAGTTGCGGCGAGTGCAGACAGCAATGACAGAGGGGAAATTAGGGACACACATTTGTAAGTAGTCGAAAGGCATTTATGGTGGCCATGTGTGCATTTAGCACTACAAGCAGACACTTTTATGCGTTCTAAGCTAAAATTTAAAACTTTATTTCGATGAAAATTTACAAAATTTTAACGTTAAACACGTTAAACTTGCTACGCATTCACTCCCAACCCATTTATCAATTATACCACAGGATAACCCCAAAAACAGTCACTATTGCGAAGAAAAGCCAAAACTTTTCCTTAGCATAAAGAGACACAAAGTCAATAGCAAACTAAGAAACTCCGCATTTAAGTCACCGCCAAATCATTTGCCAAAAAAAGGAAAAAGTATTTTTAATTGATTTGAACACGAGAATTGCAGAAGACAGACAGAGCAGACGTTGCCTCAAGGCAAAGCGCAAATAATAAAGATAAGAGTAGAAAACGTCGTTGAAAACAAGCAGCAGACAATAAAAAAGGGAAAATGTGTGGCTAAATGAGTGATTTAACAAATAACTTAATGAGAATGGGAAATTAAAGTAATTAAATAAATGCCGGATAATTGTTAGACAAGTGAAAATCAGCAAAAATCAGTAGGAGACAAGTGAACAAGCACGTGTATTGGGCGGCGAGGAATGGAGGAATGAATGAATGAATGGATGGATGCTGTGACAAAGCCAAACGAAGAGACAGACAAACGGACAAAAAAACGAGCATTACTGAGTTGACATACAAAAATACAAACAAATAAATATGTATGTTATGTAATATTTACCCTGCAGATAATAAAAGCGACAGTCTCGAAAAACGATAGTCTATAACTAGAGAGTTCACAAGTAGCTCAGAACTGGTGCCTAAGGGATGCAAAGCGGAACAGTTTATTATTGTGGCTTCATGAAAAATTTATGTGTACAGCTGTTACTTTAAATTTGAGCAACAACAAATATTGCACTACATAATAATTTCCCTTTATACTGTCTTTCGTAGGGTAGTGCCAAATGGAACTTGCTTAATAGGACGTACGTATGTACATATACCAAGAGTAATATTACTTGACATTTGTAACTTTTGTATGGGTAAGTTTCAAAAACTTGGTATTTTATAATATAAAATGTCGCATTTGTTTTCAGTATGTTAAGAGTTCTGCCGACTGAGGATTATTTTTGAAAAGCGCGGCCAAAGACCTAGTCTATAATAGTCCTGTATTGCTTATTTTTGAACTATCTGCGAACTATTGGTTTTTGAACTATTACAGAACGCGTTCCAAAATTCTGCATAGGAGGATAATTGTCACTTCGTAAGACATCGCCGTGTTAAAAAAGACAGTTGAATGTATTGCGTTGGGATAGAACGAGAACCAACCTTGTCTCTTTTTGAGCTAGTTCTGCATTAATCTGGAACTAGCACAATTTGCTGCAGGGTATGTGTATTTGCAATTCGTGTGTGTGTATTGCAATGCAAAAAATACATTTGTGCCACTTCATACGAACCCTGCAGGGAACTTAATAACTAGTGAGCAAAATTTATAGTTCCGAACTAGCGAAAAGGTGTCAAAAGAGAACTAGATCAATTGTAGTTAGACACTCACCAGTTCAGAAGGAGTGAACTGAGTGACCATTATAAGACAGACTTTAATTTGTAGGCAATTTCGAAGTGACAAAAATTCTATGAAAATTTTTCGTTAGTTCAATTGCCGTCGGCTTTGTATATTTCTGCCATTCTCAGAAGTTTAGTGAAGCATTTTATATAAAAAGTTTTCTATTTGCATCTTGTATGAAATGAAATGTTCCCCTAATTATGCTTTTCCGATCCCTCAGGCTTATTTTTAACTTTTTTTATTTTATTACTTTTTAAACATTATTGTAGATTTTTATTAAATAAATAAATAAAAAATATTAGTTAAAAAAAATTTTTTTTTTAAAAATTATCATCCACCTTGACACCGACAGGATTCGAACCCGCGCCCCTCAGATTGAAAGGCACATGCGTTACCCAGTCGGCCATCGCGCTACTTGCATGAAGTGTGTCAAAGGCTGCACTTAAGCGGCAGATGTAAAACTGTAGAATTTGTAGGTACTTGTAGCTAGTTCAGAACTATCGAAATTGTGCCAATAAACGAACTAGAGTAAACTGTAGAATTTAGTACTAGTTCGGAACTATCGAAAATGTAGTGCAGAGGGTGACAATTGACACCGCCTAGGACATCGCCGTGTTAAATTCGCCAGTTAATAACATAAAAAAGAGATTTAGCTCGCACTAGTAGTGGCGAAAACTGCACTAGAAGCGACCTAGTTCGGAACTAGAGATTTTCCCAACAGGGAAAGAATGAATGAATTTTTCTATGTTTGCGTGTTTATTTGTTTGTGTTTATGTTCAATTGACTCCATGAAGGATTTTCATGTAATTAAAATGTACAATTATTTTGCGATTTATTATGCGGCAAATGCGGTTGTTCGTGCGGCTGCAAAACGTTTGGTTGTGTGCGGTTTTTGTTTGCGGTTTTGCCAGCGTTTAACCAACAATCGCGGTTACTTCATTATTCGCGGCCAATTGGCTGCACATTCATTCGTATGCAAACACCAACAAAAAAACACCTATAACAAGTAAGGAAGCCTAAGTTCGAGTGGAATCGAACATTAGATACTCAGCTGTATGCTTTAATTGCTTGTTTCCGTTTGATGGAAACACGGTGTAATTTATATAAATCGGGTGTCGCATAAAGTGGGCGTAGCCACGCCTATTTTCTAAATTTTTATCAGTCATCCAACTAAGCTTATGAATATTATTCTTTGTGCAAAATTTCATCCCTTTATGAGTTACAAAGATGTCACGTTAAAAATTCCGAAAGGGTGTTCCATGAATATCTTTGTTAAAAAGTAGGCGTGGTCATAAACCGATTTAAATAAATTTTTGCGTGTTTATTAACACAAGGTATAAAAGTGTATAAACCAAGTTTCGTCATAATATCTCAATTATTTGTCGAGTTATGGGCTCCGAAATCTCGTTGATTCCTTTGTCTGAAAAGAGGCGGTGCCACGCCCATTTTTGCGAAATTTTTATATTTTTTGTTTCCGATCTATTGTGGAACTCATGCCACAAAATTTCAATGAATTGTCTTTATATTTGACAAAGATATCGCTTAAAATGTTTTTATTAGGCCACTTTATGATACCCATATATAAAAGTGGGCGTGGTCGTCAACCGATTCCGCTAAAATGTTGAACATGTATTACTACAAGTAGTGAAAGTGTATACACCAAGTTTCGTCATAATATATCGATTATTTGTCGAGTTATGGGCTCAGAAATCTCGTATATTCCTGCTTCTAAAAGGAGGCGGTGCCACGCCCATTTTCCAAAATTTTTATATTTTTTGTTTTATGTCCATAGTTGGACACCTTCCATAAAATTTTAATGATATATCTTTATATTTGACAGAGATATCGCTTAAAATGTTTTTATTAGGCCCCTTTATAGTTGCCATATATAAAGGTGGGCGTGGTCGTCAACCGATTTTGGCAATTTTGCGTCCAAACATTTTCCTAAGTAAGTATATCACGCCTACCAAATTTCATCGATATATCTTCAACGGTTTTGAGTTATGACTCATAAAACTTTCAATGTTTGCCCCTTAATAAGTGGGCGTGGCACCGCCCATTTTCCAAAATTTATATATTTCTTCATAAGGGCCTGAGCTCAATACGTGTGTAAAATTTTATCACTCTAGCTCTATTAGTGACTGAGATACAAAATTTCCGATTTTTACTATATAGGGGAGGTGGGCGTGGTCATGCTCCGATTTCGCCCATTTTCAATACCATCCGTTCCTGTCTTGATACCAACTTACATTTCAAACTTCATCAAAATATCACAATTTTTGCGCGAGTTATCGTGCGCACAGACGAACAGACGGACAGACGGACGGACGGACATGGCTCAATCGATTTCTCTTTTCGCCCTGATAATTTTGATATATATAAGTCTATATCTATCTCGATTATTTCATTCTGTTACAATCCACCGTTAGGAAATCAAAACTATAATACTCTGTGTACTAGTACAGCTGAGTATAAAAATAATAAAATATAAAAAAACGCGCAATCAATGATGAAAAAGCGAAAGAGAGAGAGAGAGAGAGCAAGTGCATTGCAAGCGCTGCATGTGTGAAAAGGAAAGTTGCAAAAGATGAGCAGATAAAAAATTTAAATTGCTTGTTTGCCATTGCCATTGCTGCTGCCGCCGACTGCCACGAAATGATCATAATCAAACTGACAATTAAATGCGCAAACAAAAGCATATGAGCCACACATTATGGTTAAGTGATTCTCTATGAACATACTTTTTCTGCCATATCAGTGGCGTACGCTACATACAAGCAGAAAATCCTGGCGTGCCTAAGTATTTTTGTTCATTCCATTTTACGAATTTCTTTCATATTTGGCTGTTTTACGCTTGAAATTTAGTTAATATTTAATTTCTTCAATCAGTTTTAGCTGTAATCATTCATGAAGAAAACAGAGTAGCGCACCACTTTTTTTATTTTTTCCAATCAAATTTGTATGCGAATGAGCAGCCAAAGCTGCTGTTGACAATCTGATATTTGATATTTACGTTTACGTTGAATTCTTCCCACATGATTTTAATAATACCATCTACTCTGCTTTTGTAGATAATTCACGTTCACATTCGACTGACCCAGGCTTGTGGATATGCTGACGAAAAGTACAGCTAAAACTATAAAAGTCATATACATATCTTAATATTATCCATTGTATATCAAAACTTAATTGTCCTTCATCATCTCCATTTTCTCGATTTATTCTAATATATTCAGTTTCATACGGTATGAATATAAACAACAAACCAAACATGCAGAATCAATTCAATGAAAGGAACCGCAATCATACTTTCAGATAATACAGCAAAGTAAATTATATAAATATCTAATGACTGTGCTTCATACATATGTATGCTTGCCCAGCCAATTTATGGTAGGTACACCACTGGTACATATACCCAGTTTATCAAAGACATAAATTTATGAATATATGTATGAATATATGTATGTACTAAACAGATAAAAGACTCCATCAAAAAATGACTGGAAAAATCACACCGAAGCTCACGTTCTCAACTTGTGGAGAAAGCTTAATTGTTTGGTAAAATTACGAGACCTTCGTAAATGGCGGAGACAATGAGCTTAAACCAACTGTGATCTATGCAAGTCCTAAGAGGCTTTTCAAATAATTCGATTCGTGAATTGTATTGGCTTAGGCTATGAGTTTAGCCTATATGTAGCCACTTGTGTCTCTTAAGCCTTGAAGAGTATAAGGCAGGTATCTTAGTACTGAAGATTTATGCATTACTACATGTTGTTTAATTTTCGCGACTTACTCCAATGGATAAATGGAACACACATTACATAAGAATAAATAATTGAAAAAAAAAAAATTATAATAATAATAATTACCACAGATTATAAAATTATCAAGTCTCTCACTCCCTCATCACTTTTTAATGCTTCCAAATGCAAATAAATGAATTTCAACTTTACTTATTCACTTACACATTTTCAATTTTAACCAACAAAGCGCAGGAAGCCGCATAAAACAGGCCAGCATACATACAAATGTATGAACATAAATGAAGAATGAAAAACTGTTGAAGATAAATGCATAAATGAACGAGGGAGATCAACACTAAAGCCGCGTAATTAACGCGTTTACGCGCTGCACTGCAACAACAACAAATAAAAGAAGAAAAGAAGAAGAAGAAATATAAAAGTGTGAAAAACGAAGAGCAGAAGAAATCAAGGAAGTATTGAGGCAACAAAGTGCGACTGAGCAACAGTGAGTCATATAAGTATGTGTACAAAGGCCTGGTAACCAACGAGCAAGCCACCCATCTCGACAACGAGCCAGCCAAACGTGAAGTGATTACTTTGCGTTAATTATGTGTTCTTGTGTGGCTGGTGGACAGCAACACTGAGGCCGCGCACACACCAGCCAGCGGGTGGTGGGTGAGCCAAGTGGGTGCTGGCGCGCAAGACGGCAGGCGGGTGGCGGCGAATGGGCTGGGCAAATAGGCATTGATATGTGCAACATGTTAGTTATTACAGTTATATCGTTTGTTAGTTGTTGTTTCTGTTATTTCACACAATAGATAGTAATTTCTTTTTGTGTTTTGTTGCTGTTGCTGTCGCTACTTACTGGCGCTTGTTTGCCTTGACTTGCTCAGCTGATTTTGCTTTTGTTTTTGCTTGCTGACAACGTTAAATTTACTAACTTGCCGAAAAAAGCAAAAATGATGATGAGACAATAGCAAAACAAAATCAAAAGCAAAAGCAATAAAAACAATGATAACTACACTGAGAGAAAAATCAACCAAAATTTGGTTAATAGTACTAATTTTACACTTGAAATGGAATAAATGTGAATTTTGTTTAATATTACCATTACCATGGTTGATATATTAGACAGTGTTTTTGGTTATATTAGCCATGATATTTGTTGATATAACAAAATGTTAGTTGAAATCTTCAACCAATTTTTTGTTACTATTAAACAATTTTTTGGTTATATTAACCAACACCTTGTTCATTTTGTTTAAATAAAATAAAAATATGTATGTACAGTTTGAAGGGTTTGAAGCGCAATTTGCTTTTGTTCATAAACGTAAATTTTTCAAGCGTCGCTCATCACAACATCAAAAAACTCTCTCGCTCTCTGCAATTCGGGTCCAGACATTCAACTTCGTCAAGCACAAACGGTGTTGAAGGCGTCGGTAACAACAGAGCCGAAGCCATAACTTCATAAATATTTTTACGTTTTTTTAGATATGAATTAACCAATATTTACGTTAACATAACAAATATAAACGTTGGGGAAACCAACTTTTTGTTTGATATTGATTGTAACAAAAATATTGGTTAATGGTACAATGAAAATGTACATATTACATTTTTTTCTTTTGACATGAATAAATCAACCAATAAAACATTAACCAAGAAGTTGGTTGAAAAAACCATTGTACTTTTTTCTCTGTGTAGTTTGTATGTAGAGCTGCAGCTTTTAAAGATGACGACGACTATGACGACGGCGATGATGACGGCGATGATGACGGCGATGGTGATGGCGATGCTGATGACAATGGCATATATAAAAATAAGCCCGGCTCATGCTACTAAAAACACTAAAAACCCATTAACACAACTGACACAATGGCCGAGAGTTGCAAAGAGGCAAAAATCAAAATTAAACAGAACACAATAGAGTAAAGTGGGCGGCACAAACAGCCCGACGGCCGGCCGGCTGTGCAAGAAGATCTAAGAAGATGAGCAGCACAAAGCTGATAATGGATGGTGAAGCAGTGAAGCTGCAAAGGCAAATAGAGTGACATAAGAGGCAGTAAATCTGTTGCAAACACACAGATAAACACAAACACACACGAGTGTCTTACTATGCCAAAGATGAATTGCTATAACGCTTAGAGTTAAACATCAGCACTAGGCTGTGTGTGGATGCATAAGTAGTTGGTAATGTTGGAGTTAAACTGAGTAGAGTTATTAATGAACTTTTGCAAATACAAATGTTTATTTGATTTGTAGAAAAAAATGCATTTTGTATTTACTCTAACAGCTCTGACACAGACCTTTGAAGCATATCATTAGCCATTTAAGTTTTGTTTTTTGCTGTATTACCTGAAAGTCTGATGGCGTTCCGTCATTGACTTCGATTAAATTCGTTTTGCATATCTGGTCGGTTGTTTATATTATTCATACCGGGCGGAAAAAATCCTCGGCTGAAACCTCCAAGAGGTTGTTGCCTGGGCAATGGACCTCCGTCTGTACTCCTCGATGCCTGGTCCCGAGCAGACTGCGGGGGAAACCACGGAGGGCTAGCAAAGGCTTTTGTCCGGTCGAGTAGACCGCTCAAGGCACGAGCCAAGGGGAGGTTCGAGACGGCCTCTGTCATGGTTCGAGGTGCCTGGCGGAAGGCATAATACGCTATTATATTGTCGTGATGGAGGATAAATAGGTCTAGTATCGCCGGTGCTCGAAATTCGACCATGCAATTTATTTTTTCAACTTTGTATTGGTACAAAAATGATTCCTTTTCGCGGAGATAAGCTACACTTTCCAAATTCTAGTTGTACCGAAACACTGATTTGCCCCTTTGATCACGGTCCGACGCGAAATCATGGAAATCAAGGCAGATCTAGGAAGGTAGGCCCGGTGGTGAATTCAGAAATTTCCCATGTATTTTGTTATTGTAATTGGTAGAGTGTAATGTCAAAATGATATTTCGCCGTAGTTTAAATCTGAATTCGCTTGGGGCTCGTCCATTCCTGTTGGCCATGATGTGAATTCGCTTTGATTTTGACATTACACTCTACCTTTGTAAATAAAAAAAGAAGTTTTTCAATTCGCCACCGAGCCTACCTGTTAGATATGCCTTGGTCAAAATTAAAATTACTCAGTGTGGTCTCCCGCACTCTCTCTCATTTTGCGCTTTAATGGAAAAGCAATAGGAGATATTTGGCCGCGTCGATTTTGATCTGAGCGTAAACTGGGCCAATGCATATAAAATAGAGGGAGCGCTTCTAAATTGAAGCGACTCTTCAACTGTGTTTACGATTTTTGTAAACACGTTTACGATAACTATTTCTCTTAACAAAAAATTTTATTTATTAATTATAAACAAATTAAATAATTTATAGAAAAAATGATATGCCTATGCACTGCTCCTGACTCATACGAACACATCCATATCAATTTTATGTGGATATGAGTATGTTAAATGTGCTAAACAGCCTGGCAATTGTTTGTATGGGAAAAATGTTAGCCTATTAATATACATATATAGATATAGATAAATAATCACAACGTTGGCCATTCACTACAATGAGTGCGATAGGTGTCTTTTCTGATATTTCGGGTGCTTTTAACAGCCTCTCTACTGATCTCAACATGAAATTAACGAAAATATTTAGGCCAGCTTGGCTTTTCGGTTTGTATGAAGAGTTCGCCACTGTCAGATATGCAGTTATGTGGTAGTAGCATGACATACCTAAACACCCACAACTGCAATCTATTTATAAAGAAAAAAACTATCATCATCTTCTAAATTGGCTACGCTCTTTGTTGCACACAAAATATTATAGTAAATAATTTAGTTATAAACATTTTTGTACAAAAACTTTTCCAATTTATTGAAACAGCCACACATACACTTGCTTGCTCATATAATCATACATATATACATAAGTAATAATTCTCCTTTCAACAACAATGTAAACACTGATTAACTTTTCTTATCGCACATTTACTTTATTTACTTGCTTCTAAATCGCACAACATAATTCAAAAATAAGCACTCCTTTGAGTATATGAAGTAGAGACTCCATAAAAATAAACTTCAATGTCAACAGACACGCACGCACATGCACAAGGCGACTCTCCATTCAACTCACTCGATAATGCATTATTGAAACTTTCATAGATAATAGCCTACTTTTATGAGCTCATCTATTTTGTGGCCGCTGTGGTGCAGTGGGTAGAGTGCTCGCCTGCTATGCAAGAGGTCTCGGGTTCAAATCACGGTCCGAGCAAAACACCAAAACAATTTTTCTAATTAGTAAAAATCCAATTATTGGGTTTTTTAAGAGCAGCGGTCACCTCTCGGCAGTGGACGGCATACCCTCCGAGAGTATTTCTGCCATGAAAAAAGCTTCTCACAAAAAATACATTCGCCGTTCGGAGTCGGCATAAAACTGTAGGTCCACCCAATTAGTAGGAAAAACAAAAAGGAGCACACCTCGAATTGGGAGAGAAGCTCGGCCATAAAACTCGTCAGAGTTATAGCAGCGCCATTGTATTATTATTATTATTTTGGGGCGACAACAAAGCAGCTTGACAGGCTCTGCCCTTTTAGCGAACACGTATGGACTTGCACACACACATGCATATGTTCGTGCTCATATAAAATACATTCTTTATTTTCGCCGCGCGCATAATGGGCGGCTAAATGGCGCTTAACACGCACACCCTTACACCCTACAACTCAGCCCCCTTCATACATTGACAATGTTGGCAATATAACTGGCAACAATACCAAAAACAAGCGCATGCAAGTAAAACAACAAAAACAAACGAGTAATCACTCGGCGCAAAAAGCGTTCTTTTCGTGTTCGCGTGTCAAATACAAAAGCAACGACAACAAAATGGCACCAGCGAAAAAATAGTAATTTGCAGCAATAACAACAATAGCGGAAACAACAATTGGAGCTGCAACAACGGCGTGAACATTTCATGCTTGCATCGTCAACACCAACAACCAACAACGACGCCGCTGCCGATACCTTCGCTGACGCCAAAGTCAACGTCAACATCAACGCCGCAGCGCATTTAATGTGCTTTTGTTGGCGAACGTGTTTATGCTTGTGTGGTGTGCTTTGCGGAGGCACGCGAGCGAACACCCGGTGCGCGACGAGCATGAAAATGAAACCGAAAATGAAAATGTGCAAAAGAATGAATGGAAAGTGTAAAAAATTCATGTGTGTAGTACTTATGTATGTACATATGTGTGCGTGTGTGGAAAATATTTAACACATACGCGATGTGTGTGTGCCTAAGCGTGCATGGGCGGCGGGCACCCATATGTAAAAATGCACCAGCTGTAGGTGCCGGCGCATGTAGTTTGTGGTGTAAAATATACTTTAGTTTGTGTTATTGTTTTTTATTTTATTTTATAATTTTTAATATGTTTTAAGTGCAAAATGCGACAAGGGAAATGGCAAATGGCAAATAAAAGCAACCAACCAAATATGGCAATAATATTTTTTTCTTTATAATAAAGTGCCAAGCCAAATTTTATGCAAAATTTAGTTATTAAATTCAACGTTAAAAAAATAATTTTTAAAAGTATTTGGAAACACCACTACGACTATGTGTGTATTGGTACTTTCGACAACGTCAAGATGCATTTCCAAATAATGCGACAAATGGTTTATGGTTGTCTACGCGGTCTACACGGACCTTCGTTATTCAGATTGTCAACTTTAATTCCTATTCTCCTTTGTCAGTCGTTGGTTTGAGTGGCGAGTACCACACCCTATATCCATCCTTTTGAATTTAAGTATTTAAGCAGCACCTCAGGCCTGACGTCTTTGAGTTCCGAGAGGCTGACAATGAAAGGTTTGCCAAGGAACTTCATTCTGCCTTGGCAGTGCGAAGGACACTCGAATAGCAGGTGCTCCGTTGGTGCAATCCCAGTCGGGTCGCGTGAGTACAAATGGTCCACTGTCCCGGAAATACCACAGTTAGTCGGAAAATATCTCTTCTGTCCATCTTTAGAATGGCTGAAGATCGCATATCATTATATGAAGGTCTGCAACCGCCTCCATTTGGTTTTAGCCTCTTCGAGCCAGTGCCGAGAGATTCGGCCCATGATGCAACCAATGGACGCAAGAACCTCCTCCGAGATCAGGAGCCGAGCCCTGCCTATCCAGCTCATCGGTCATTTCCTCGCCATTGATATCTTGGTGTCCCGACACCCAGATCAGAGATACGCTATTTCGACTTGCCAAGGCCATTGCCCAATCTCTGCATCGCCTGATCATTATGACACTGTTACAGACTCCAAAGCCCTCAGACTAGCCTGACTATCCAAGAAACTTGCTATCCTGTTTTTGGCATCGACACTTTCCATTGCAAGTACCTAGAGCGTTGCAGGCCTCCTGTATGGCGAAAATTTCGCATGGAAAGACGATCGCAGTGTCCGGGGGCCAAATTTATATGGAAGTTTTCGGATGAGTTACGAAGACAACCGCTGCCACTCCGCTTGCCCTCTTCGACCCATCCGTGGAAACCGAGCAAGTTTCCCATCTCCGCAGTCCTTCCTAGATGGAAAGATAACCTTTGTCCATTATTGCATATCATTGCAGTGGCCGACGCTGCTGACTTTAGTGTAGCTCCTGGGATAATTTAGAACGAATCCAATTTGATTATGATGATTCGCTTCCAAAGTTTTGTATGGAATTTAACGTGATTGAGCATATGATTCGGGGGTGATCGACGATTGAGAGAATGAATTACGATAATGAGGGCGACTTACGTGCCATTTGCTATCACCGGAAGTTGACTTTTAGTACAACAATCGAAAAAGGAAAACTTTCAGGCACCGGCAGAATTAAAGAGGAAGATTTTGGTGAGGAAAAAGGCGCTCACTCGAAACACTTTAACTGCTGTTGTATCAGTGATATAAAAAAGCATATGATCGCGAATTAGTCGTATAACACAAGAATAATAAAATCATATGAGTTCAATATGCAATGCTTTTAAGTGCCAAAATGCCAATCAGCAAAACACTTTATTGAACTATTTAAAAAGTATCTATAGAATCATGAGTACGATATGCACAATCAAAAAACAGAAAAGAGAAGTCATGTTTTGCCTACGGCCGGGTCCATTTTATCTCATATACATACGTGACATACTAGTTGCTATAGAAATTGTAACAAGCACAAAAACAACCACACACACACAAACAAAAAATTATGGTGCCAATAAAAAGCAGCAAAAACGCATAGCCAACTAACCATCCATACAGCAGCGACCATCCAGCAGCCAACAGCGCGAGCAGAGTTGCATTGTCAAATGCATCCAGAGGAAAAAGAAAAACGAACAACAACAGCAAAAAACGTGCAACATTTGCGCCAAACCAATCGGTTGATTCAACCAGCGAATTGCAACCAACAAAGTAACACAGCCGGCGGCGTACCGCAGCCATGGCGCGTCGTATATCCGCCAAAAAAAAACAAGGAAAATACAGGAAAGATATATTTTTGTATGTACGAGCACATAAGTATGTTTGTATGTAATACGCATAAAAGATATATGTACATATAAATCCGCTTCAACTAAATGCCGCGCCACACAAATCCGTTGTTGGGTTGCTGTTTGTTGTTGCTTTGATTGTTGTTGCTTGTTGCTTGTTGATTGTTGCTGTTGTTTGTTTGTGTATGGTGTTTGTGTTGTTGTTTCTTGCAATTTTTTGTGAGTGTTGTTGTTGGCAATCAACTGCGTTGTGCTGTAAACCAATTTGAATATTCGCACATCTGACAGCAATTTGCTTGATACGGTGGCTGTTTATTGTTGCTGCTGTTTTTGTTGTCTATTGTTGTTATTGCTGTTGTTGCTACTGGGTGTTGGTGCGATTGCTGCATATTTGAGGCATTTTACGAATATTGTACACATGCACACATATGTATCCATTTAAATGCACTGTTGTTCTGTTGTTATTGGCAACACCGCCACCTGCGTTGCCAACCGCTACGTTTGTCTCGCCAATTTCGCGCGTTTTTCGGTATATTTTTTATTTTTTTTTTTGTAATTTAATACTTTTTTTTACTTTTTTGTTGTTATTTGTTTGTGATTTATTTTCCCCATTTTTTCTCCATTTTGCTGGCACTGCCAGTCTGGCGCGCTGTTTGAATGCTTGTTTATTTGTTGTTTTTTTTACCGCGAGGCAAAAACTGCCATTTACCTACATATATATAAAGCTTGTGTAATGATGTTGTTGTTGCTTGTTGTTGTTTTTATTTGCTACTTGCTACCACATTGCATGTTGTAAAATGCAATTCACTCTTGCATATTTATTATGACGCGGCAGCCACTTTGCACAAACGCCTGCAGCGTAAAGAAAAAAATGCCGCCGTCCGCCGCCTGCTGTCGCTACTTAGTTAGTTACTTACTTACTTTTACGAAGGTGAAAAATAATAACAAAACCAAGCTCTGTTTGGGAAATAAATTACAAATGAAAGCGTACAAGTTCGCTGGTACCGCACACCAGATACCCGGTTGTGTATTTACGCATATTAGTCAATACTTCTCCCCCTGCATTTAAGATAAGGGATAGTCCCCAAAACGACAGTCTAGAACTAGAGAATTCTCAACTAACTCAGAACTGGTTCTGGGATGTAAAGCGGAACAGTTTATTATTGTGACTTCATGAAAAATGTATGTTTACAGCTATTACTATAATATTAAACAATGAGGATAATGAGGATAATTACACCTTTTGTATGATTAAGTTTCAAACAATTGGTATTTTATAATATAATGCCGCATTTATGTTCAGTTTGCTAAGAGTTCTGCCGGCTGAGGATAATTTTTGCAAAGCGTAGCCAAAGACAGACAATTTTTGAACTAGTCGCGAAGTACTTCCTTTTTAACTATCTCCGAGCTATTGATTTTTGAACTATCCCAGGACTGACCATATAGGAAGTAGTTTAGAACGCGTGCCAAATTTCTGCAGAGGGGGATAATTGCCATTTCGCTGAACAGCGCCGTGTTCAAAAAGAGACAGTTAAAAGCATTGCGTTGTGATAGAAGGGGAACCAAACATGTCTTTTTAACTGGTTATGCACTAACCTCGAACTAGCGCGATTTGCTGCAGGGACGGCACGGTACATTATTGGCTCGCCAAATCAAAATACCTATCGAATGGTATAAAAATATTTGAAATCGGTTCAGTAGTTTTAAAGTAATTGAAATTTAAAAAATGCATATTATAAACTTTGACCTTTAATAACTTTTGTTGTTGTTGTTTCCAAAAAAATTAATTCACTTTAATACTCAGCTTAGCCATCTTTATCAATCCCCATACTTCGTTTTTTGATTTTATAATTTTAGAAACTTAACATTTGTACCAGATCGTGCTATTTTTTTCAACTTTGTGGGGCTGGGGGCACCTCTAAACATGCGAGTAGGTCAATAAAATTTTACAGGCTTATTTCTGGGCTACAAAGGTGCCGTTCTGGCTTTGGAACAAATTGAATTTCCAAAAAAAAAATTTCACTCCACCTTAGTAGGCATGCTATAAGCGCAACTGGGTATTTAGGTTGTTAAAAAGTAAACAAAAGCTCTCATTTCAAACCTTTTTATTTATTTATTTTTATATATTTTTTTTTGTGTTGTTGCATTGCTAAATGGCCACTTTTATGTACATATGTATATTGGATAACACACTAAAAAAATGCAAATGTTAAAAGTGTAGTTTCATTTGCTGACTTTCATAATTGTTTATTTTTTTTTTTTTTGCCTATTTTTGTTTCACTTGCATGAAAATTAGCTGCAAAAGCTACTCGCACACGTAGTAAATCGTTTCGTGTCTTCTTCCTCCTTTTTTATTGCTCCTTCCTGCATTTTCCAATTTATTTTATATTGCAACTCATTATATACATAATTAGCGTATATTTAGCAACCAACTACAACAACACTTGAACTGCGGCGGCACGCGCCGAGCACAAAACGCCCACGGCAAACACCTACCATTTTGCGTTCCAACAGACGATGAAGAAAAGCAACAACAAACGGCTTACTTTAATTTTAAAGAAGAAGTGGCAACCGTGAAAAATGCAAAAGCTAAAGCTGATAGTAAAAATTGCAAAAAGCGAAAGTCATCCCCTGAGTGGAGCTGTGATGAGATTGCTTGATTTTCAGCCGGTTTTTGATGGCTGTGAAATATTTTTTTGTTTCAGCTGAGTGACAGCGTTTCAAGCAAGCTTGTCATGAAGCACACACATTTGCGATAATGATTAGATATGTTAGCAAATTACGAATGTGATTATGATGATGATGACGATCATGTTGTTGTGCTATGAGGCAATACGCCTCTTTGTCTGTTTTATCGCTCCATCTAATTGGGAAAGAAACTTTTAAAAGTTCAATAAAAATGGGCATATTGGACCTGTTGATAACCCTAAATGCTTAGTTATTATATTCGAGGAAGAAATCATAATTTTCATAAGCAACGCCCTCAACTTGCATGAGAATTGGTGATTGTTTTGATTGTGTTTGCCATACGATGTGAATATTCCTCCTCGTAATTGCAAATAATATTTTCTGAACATTTTTTTGTAAATTATAATGAGATATTTCGCAATTTTTTTTTTTTTTTGTTTCTGCAGAAAATACACAACGTACAACAAAACGGTGTCAAATGCATAAAATGAGCTGCAGAGGACCGCTGCCACCAACTTCAAATTAAACTGCGACTAAATGTGTGTTTGCATGTCAATATTTGTATGAATATGTGTGTGCATTTATATAAGCAAGTAGGTATTGAAACTGTGGGAATAATAAATATTGTACAAATAATTACGAAACTAATTACACGTGATTGTTCACACGGCATTAACACTGGCAAACAGTGGCTTTAGATGGCTTCCACTGACCCTAAAGCGCCACCGAAATGACGCACAATGGGTGATTGCGGCCAAAAATAAATTCAAAATTAAAGTATGAGTAAAACCATTTTTTTAAACAGAGATCGACAGATATATCAAATTGTAATAAAAAAGCTTATATAACAATTTTTGAGTCTCTTTTCGTTTAGCCGTACAGGGTGCCCAAAGTTGAGCAAAAAATAGGTTCTTTTATTTCTCAATGAACACACCTCATACAAAATGCTCTATCTCATTTAATTCTTAACATACGACCTCGAGTAATACACCATTACATAGATGATGATTTTCTCTTTTAGAAATTATAGTTGTAGTTGTAAATACCGTTCACTATTGAGTTTATATGAATTTTCAAATATTGACAAAAAATGTCTATAAGAAAAAAATTTTGGTCGACTTTGAATAAAAAAATTAAAAAAAAAAACCAAAAATATGACCTCCTCAAATTTTTTTTATGCTTTGAAATAATATATTCTTAATCAAACTACATTTTCATTTTGAAAATCCACTTGCTCCATTTGCTTTTATAATTTTTTTCCCATTGGCCTAAAACTGCGTTTTTGTAAACGCATTAATTATGTTAGTTTTGACATTATGAAAAACGTTTATATTTAGGCGAATAAGAGAATATTTCTTTATCGTCTTGCAGTAAATGGTGCATACTTTCAAATTATGAGGTAATCTTTTTTATCAGCGTTAATTCATATCTTTAACAGCTTTTTTCTTTTGGAATATAAAAAAAAATGTGTAAAAATTGTAAAACTTTAAAATGAAATTAAAAAAAAAAACCAAAAATATGACCTCCCCAATTTTTTAATATTTCATAGTCCTAAATGTCTTTTATAAACAGGAGAAAAAATCGTAAAAATTCGTTTGCTCCATTTTGTTTTATGAACATTTTTATGGAAGGTGTTTTTTGAGTTTTCGTACATTTTTCCCATACAAAATGCCCAGAAGTATGCTTCAAAAAGTTAAAATATTTTTGTATGGGGAATATTTGTCAAAATGGTGAAACTTAAATATCGATATTTCCAATTCTAATTAAGATATTCGAAGAAACTAAACGCTGTTTTCAAGGGTAATGATTGTGCTTTCAACTGGTTTAATCGAATTTGAGTGGAAAGTAATTACATAAAAGATATTAAGCAGGGAATAGAGCCAAAAAACGTGTTTTTTGCCTATTTGGGCATGAATATCTCAGAAACTAGAACCAATTTGGAAAATCTGACTCCAGATTCGGGTTTAGCACACTGAAATCCTTTAGAAAAGTGTAATTTCATTTCTGGTATAAAATTTTTTTTAAACGCGATTTTTTTGTATGAAAGTTTTATGATAAATGCTTATAACTAGAGCTCGGAAAAATAGGTGAAATCAAGCGCCTCAAAATATGCTACATGTGGTAAATTTTGTTCGTTTTCAGTGGCGGGATTACAATTTAAATATAAAGGGGTGTTATATTGGTATGGTGGGTGAACATTTTATTATAAAAGTTCTTAATCGTGTTACACAAATTTGAAGTTTAAATAAACATACAGTGGTGTGTGATGGAATAAAGCCAGAATAGAAAGTGATTTTATCCGTAAAATATATTTATTTATGTGTTTTTAATAATTTTAATTTGTTATATAAAAAAATCTATAACAGAAACCAAATATATTAAAGTTAAAAAGTTTGTGCAAAATTCTGGAAAATTCGCCAATTTTTCAGCAAAATTTGTAACTTTTTTAGTACGCAATTTTTTCGGCTTGTAAATTCGCATGAAAAAAGATGCAGAGGACAGCTAGAAAAAAATTCTTAAATAACAGGTATTAGTATTTCTTATAGTAAAAATCATTTACTAATACTCGTATACACTGCCTCATTTTCATTCAAAATATATTTGGGTTGAAACTGTAATTGTTTTTCCTTCACATGTGAAGATTTTGTCTCAAATTTAAGCGAGTCACTACAAATTTTTAATTTTTTTCTTTATTCTTTATAATTATATATTTATTTATTATTTATTTATTATACTTTATTTATTATTATTCTTTATTATTACATTTATTTATTGTAGCTTTCTTTGCAATTTTCCACGTGAACCCATAAAAAACCTTAATAATTTATTTTTCTGGCATCCTGGTAAGCAAAAAATCCAATTGCATTCACGGGGGGCTTAGACCCGAAGGCACCCCATTCTTAAACTTGCCACTGGATGTGTTCACAAACATTAGTAGCATAATTTTAGGCGTCTGATTTTCACCTATTATCCGAGCCAAGGCCGTAGCCAGGATTTCATTTTGGGGGGGGAGGGTTAACTAAAAAAAAAAACATTTCAAATTCAAATTACATACATAACTGCCCCGTTTGCTATGCTATGTGCATGAATAATTAGGTTTCGCTTATCACCCATATTTAATTGTTATTGCAAAATACAATTAATTTCACCAAATTTATCTGTCAAATAAAATTTTCGTCAGCTGATTTTCAGTGCAACCAGCTACCCTGTCAAAGCTTCAGAGGGTAAAAAGTGTGAGTTTTTTACACCACTGAAGTGTACATTTTTAGGAAACGAAAACAGGGTAGCAAGTGAAAAACTTATGTAGTTTTTTTACACTAAATTACCACTAGATCCACTAGCCTAATAAAACCACTAAAAAAAGAAGGCATATTCTCTTTGACGTTTTACCTTCATTTTGCAAACGAAAACGGAAAATTGAAGAGTGTAACAAAAAGGCACATTTTTTTGATGAAACGAAATCACCATTAATTTCAATGGTAAAATTTTAAATTAAGCTCTTACCCAATTAAGTTAATTATAAGTTTATGATTTTGTTAAACAATTATTAGACATGCCAAAAGCAAAACCGCAGTTATCTATATCTTCTGGAAACAGGCGCCAAGTTAGATTCAGAAGAAACGGGACAGTCTCTGAACATGCAAATCGTTTAGAGAACTCACGGTTGCGAGGAATGCAGAGGAGACATGTGGCGATTCATACGAAATCAGCATTTAACTACAGACCGGATTTAAACTATATGGAACATTCTTCCCTTTTCATGGGTCGTATGAGTGAAATTTGCGTTTTTTTGTAAGTCCCAAAGGCAAACATTTAGCTATATTGGGGTAGACCTTCGCAACGAGGTGTTTTCTCACGGTCAAATGTATGTCGCTCTGTCGCGAACTGGTTCACCACAAAACCAGAGTTTTCTTATACCTGGAAATGGCAACAAAACAAAGAATGTTGTGTTCACGGAAGTTTTTAATTAATGAACAAGATGTACCTTATTTTATGAACTAATTTGCCTACCAATGTACACAGAGCCAAATAATCCTCATAAAAATAAGAAGATTGTCTCTTTGAACAGCTTCGTGGCCCAAAAAGAGGACAGAAGTCAGAGACGAAGATATTTCCATAGAGATTTCTTCTTATTTTTGGGAGGTAAATCTTTTTAATTTTATTTAAAAGTATACCTTCTTACAATAAATAGAAAACTTCTTACTCAATTTTTCTAAGATATTTCCATAGAGATTTCTTCTTATTTTTGGGAGGTAAATCTTTTTAATTTTATTTAAGAGTATACCTTCTTACAACAAATAAAAAACTTTCTACTCAACTTTTCTTTACGCATTATTGTTGTCGACTGTGAACCGCTAACTCAGTTTACATATGTATGTATATAAGACTAACTTCATAATAATTTTAATTATATAACCTAATAAAAATAAGAAGAACGCCATCTTTATTAAATCAAGGAGATATCCACATATATGTATATTCGAAGATTTCTTCTCGATTTTATTAAAAAGACTATCCCATTAAAAGTAAGTAGGGATTCTACTTAAAGAAAAACTATAGAGATATCTTCTTACTTTTGTTCAATTTTATTAGGTGGTTTTCGCTCTGTGTAGGTACCAAACGTTGTTTGAATTATTATAACTTTGAGTTTTTTGTTGTTAATAAATGTATTGTTTATAACGTTGTTTAATTTTAAAGTGTTTGCATTTCATCTAAAGGAGGGTGGTATATTACATTCCTTGCAGAAAACAAGCACAAAATATGAATGTGTAACCCATTTTTACACTCTACTCAAAGCTAAACATCAGTATATTTAATTTTTGCGGCGCAACGAAGTAAGCCGGGTACTTGCTAGTACATACATAGATACAAATAATAATTGAGACTAACTTTTTACATGATTTCTATGCTTCTAAAAAATACAATTAAGCATATTTATATTATAAAAAAAAATTTAATCGCATTAATTTCGGGGGGGATTGATCCCTGCCATCCCCCCCCCCCTAGATACGGCCTTGATCCGAGCTCTACTTATAACATACTTAAAAGTGCATATATTTTTAATTTAAAAACGGTAAAGTGCTTTACCCCTTTTCCAAAATGATTAATGCATTTGATTTATATTTCAAAAGTGTATACACTAATCAAAATTGAGCATTTTAGCTATAATAGTTAGGAAAATGCTGAAATTTCAAAAATACCGTTATATGGGAGGTACGCGTATTTGTGGGTGGATTTTGTTCAAATTTTCACAGTTTACTAATTTCAAACAAAAAATCTTAAGTTCCGCGTTTGTATGGAGGTGCCCCCACTGTGTGACGGCGCTGGGCGTAAGAACCGTTGCATAAGCAACACCTACATATGCACATGCATAAATACCCAGTAGGGAGTCCGTTTCTTGGGGAGCATTGGCCTAATAACAGAACTACATGAATTACGCTAAAATCTATGTCAACACCAGTTTTTATCGAAAACCTATCAAAACTTGATAGCTGCAATGATATGCAATAATAAACAAAGAAGAACAAGAATTAGTGTTGACAGCCCAAATAACGAATGACCGTGTAGACAAGACAATTCACGAGCCATTTAACGAATTATTTGAACAGCCAATTACGTTGCTTTTAGACATGGAAAAATAAACGCATCCAAGATATTTTATAGCATTTTCAAATCAAATGCTATAGCATTTTCAGAAATGCTATAGCATTTTCAAGTAAAGTGAAACCTTTTTCAATTGAAATCAAATCTTTTTCAAGTTAAATTAAACTTTTTTTCATTTGAAATTAAACTTTTTTCCTTTGAAATTAAACTTTTTTCATTTGAAATTAAACTATTTTCGCTGTGTAGGAGTCGTGTATTAACTCAACAAGGTTTCATTTGATTTGAAAAAAGTTTCATTTCAATTCAAAAATGATTTATTTCATTTGAAAAAGGTTTCACTTTACTTGAAAATGCTATAGCATTTCTGAGCATATCAGACTGTCAGAGTAGAGACTCCATCTGTCAAAATTCCTAACTAGAGCAATGAAATTTGTCATGTATTCCTTCCGGGCCTGCAAAAACATCTACATTTTATATTTTTATTTTTTTTTTTCATGCAAATTGCAATTGGCTTACAAACTGCACTCAGTCTAAAAAAAAAATAAAAATATGTTTAAATTGTTCCATAAACTCTTAATATCCGCGGCACAGCAGTGACCAACAGCCATGAAATGCAAAACAAAAAAAAAAACATTTCGTTAAATGACAAATGTGCGCATTGAAAGCTGGCGCTGCTGCGAGTTGTAGAGTTGCCATTTGAAAAATGCGAATTGGTAAACAATTTACACTTTTATTAATTTTATTTTTAATTGCACTTCTTTTTTATGGATTTTTTGCTTTTGAATTTTGCCAATCATTTTTTGTATACAAATGTTTTTTTATGTTGCATTTCTGCGATTTGTCAAGACAGTCAATATATCAATGCCAAGGGCGGCATATGTTACGCGTACTTACATACCTACACACGCACATACCAAAGTAATAAATTAATTATTTATATCTTTAATGACATGCATTTTAAGTTAATAAAACAAAACAGCAAAAAAACTTTTGTTTAAAACAATAATAATTCAATTCAATTTACAGGCATTTAATTTAATTACTCGCTTTGACACGAAAATGTATAAAAAAAACACCAACAATTCATAAATGTACATGAGTAACATTAACATTGTTTGAACATTTTTTGTATGTCTGCGAGTTCTTCAGGTTTATTCCATAAGATATAAGGCTTCTGAAATAATGCATGAAGGTTCTAAGCGAATAAAATTTGTACGGGAAAAGGCTTAAAATAAGGCTGATTTTCCTGTGTTGATATCATCAGACTGTAAGCAATACTCTCTCTTTCTCTCTATCTGAGGAAAAACCTTATTTCTAAGGCTTTTCCGTCATAGGAATAAGGCTTAGATAATTCCTAATAATAAGGTATTATGTGGTGTCTATAGACCTTATAATAATGCTTATTCCTCCTGGGAAATAAGGCTCTGATAATCCCTGCTAATCAGGCCTTATGCGGTACTTAAATGCTTTTAATAAGGAATAGTAAAAAGTTGTTTTTTTGTTTAGCAGCATAAGCATTGCGGCCTATTTAATAACAAAATCTATATTCTGCTAGGGTTGAAATGTTAATATTCATACATTTATATACATATGTTTGGTCATAAAACTCAATTCCCTTTCTCTCTACTTGTGATATGAGCGCATGACAGAAAATTAAGTAATAAAACATTTGGAGCAGAGATAATGAGTGCATTACTGCAAGCAGCGCTGCCAGCGTATTCCAGTTTAACAGCTTAGGATTCAGCTATAAGCCTATACCTTTTGCTGGGTATGTATGTAAGCTAGTATGTGTGTTTTTTGTGAAACATGAATGCTCTTGTATACATGCATGCATCAGCATGGTTATCTCGACGATAAAATTGAAAACGAAAAGGATTTCGCTCGCGGCAGCGCCGTTTTTTTTAGGTATATATGTATGTATGTATGTATGTATGTATGTATGTACGTATGTATGTATAAGAACTTCACAGCACTTGTTAACCTTGTCCGCCGTCAAACAAGTTTCAAACACTTTTAATTGGCAACGCGGCGCAGAGCCTAGACGTTGGCAACGGTGGCAGTGACAGCGGCAGCCGCAGCAAACAAAAGCGCTCTAGACAAAGTGCTTAAAAACGAGTGCAAAGTCTTAGACTAAGCAAAATTGTTACAAATTATTAACTAAAATTAAATTGCGCTAATTTTCAACGATTAACAGATTTGTTATTACTCGCTCACAATGTCAAGACTTTGAAGGTAAATGGCGAGGTTGAAAAAATAACGCGCACATGAAGGCTTGCAAGGCAGCGAAGAATGAACAATTAATAAAGAGACACATTTACTATATGCAAGTCTATTTTTGTTTATTAAATGTGTATGTGTGTGTTGCTTAAATGTGTACTTTTTATATTAAACAAATATTTTTTTTATTGCTTAGCAAGCACTACGCTTAGAGCGAAAAGTGGTCTGAAGGCAACTCATCTATTTCAAATAAAACAATTTTCGATTACGTTGTTGATTTGGCAATTAACTAAGCGCACATGTATCTACGTATGTATCTACGTACGGCTTACAAGTTCATTTAAGTCTATTAACTCGTGCCAACCACCCCCAAGCAAACATTTTAAGAGGCTTATAAAAACATGCACGCTTGCCAAAAAAACACGCACACACATCTTGCGATTATTTCGCCCATTTGAGCTGAGTCGACAATTTTCTTATTGAATTGAGCTGAAGTGATGATGATGTTTCAGCCGCCAACATCTTGGCTGGTATGCGTTTGGCAAGTCTTGGTGGCAAACACGATTCTAGTGTGTTTATAAAAAGCAATCAAATCGTAAAATAATAAAAGTATATAAGTAAATGCCTGCGTGTGTTTGTAAGTACATATGTTTAACAGTTGAATGAGGGTGCGTAAATTTGCGAAATTATACGCGGTGCACAAACTTTTGTATGTATGTAAGAATGTCTGTGCGTTTTTAATATAATTTTTACGCAAGCATTAAGCAAGCTCGTGGTACGTGTTTATGTGCGTTGCCAATCGGATTTTGGTTATTATAATTTTTTTTTTTGTTTTTGCTTTCCATTTATTTCACTCACTCCTTTGCTATCTGATTAGGGTGCGTTTATGTCGGAGCAATAGAAGAAAGAAAGAAAGATAGCGAAGAAAATTGTAAACTGGAGTTCTGTACTTCTGTTTATGTCGAAGCTGCGATAAGCGCTAAACTCACCACAGATAATAGCAAAGAAAATACCTTACGGAAATCACGTATAGTGTTTATGTCGGAGCAATAGAAGAAAGAGAGCATACTAGCAACGAAAATTGTAAATGGGAGTTCTGTACTTCTGTTTATGTCGGAGCTGTGCTATATCAAAGTATAAGAGCGAAGAAAATTAATTCATTGATTTTCTTTAGTCGATTAGCGCTATTCATTATGGACACAGAGAGTTTCATCAGTGCAATTTATAAAAGGCAACCTTTGTTGGATCAAAAAAATCCAAATCACCACAATAGGTTTGTCTTGGATAAACTGTGGAAGGCCGTAGCATGTGAAATGAGGTCTCCGTAAGTAAATATGTATATTAAGGTGGAGTGAAAATTTTTTTTGGAAATTCAATTTGTTCCAAAGCCAGAACGGCACCTTTCTAACCCAGAAATAAGCCTGTAAATTTTTATTGACCTACTCGCATATTTAGAGGTGCCCCCAGATTTTATATGTGAAAAGTTAGAGGGGTAACAGGGGGGTTGACCCCCGCAGGGGAGTATTATGGAACCCACAAAAAATCAAAGGGAATCAAAATACCTATCGAATGGTATAAAAATATTCCAAATCGGTTCAGTAGTTTTTAAGTAATTGCATTTTAAAAAATGCATAATATAAACTTTGACCTTTAATAACTTATGTTGTTGTTGTTTCCAAAAAAAAAAATTCACTTTAATACTCAGCTTAGCCATGTTTATCAATCCTCATACTTCGTTTTTTTATTTTATGATTTTAGAAATTTCACATTTGTACCAGATCGTGCTATTTTTTTCAACTTTGTGGGGCTGGGGGCAGTTCAAAACGTCATCCTATCGCCATAAAATTTTGTGGGGTTCATTAACTCGTATAAAGGCAACTTTTCATTACTGGCACGTTCAAAACAAAAACAAACAAAAAATCTCCATATGTTTTCACTCCATCATATGACTTCATTCATAAAAAATAAATTAGGTTTTAAAAATTTGTAAGTGACATTTTCATAAAATATTTCGATTTTTAATATTTTATGAGGGATATTGTTTATGTTTTTATTACTTTTTATTACTTTTTATGCATTGGGTGTGCACACAGATAATAGCGCTATTCCGATAAGCGTATATCACCCACTAATATCTTTCTTTCTTCTATTGCTCCGATATAAACACTCAATAGCACTATATGCTTTGGTCGAACAGCGCTATTACCTCTGTTGATTAACCTCTTCGCTACTATTGCTTTTATCACTGCTCCGACATAAACACTCAATAGCGCTATTCCGATAAGCGTATATCACCCACTGCTATCTTTCGTTCTTCTATTGCTCCGACATAAACGCACCCTAACACGCTTTCACGGCGCTTTGCCGCTGAAATCACTTGATCGCCTATTACATATATACATATTATGTACATAGTACATAATGTACTACATACACACATATTTACGCATTATTATTATTTTTTATTGTTGCTGTTTTGCTATAACATTTTGGTATTTTCGTTTATGGCTTTGTTATGATCAAAAAGAAAATAAAAATATGAAAAGTAAAAGAAAAACACAAAAACACAAAAACAGCAAATAAATACGAGTAGAATATAAAAAAACTAAAAACTGCTAAAGCAAAAACAAAAACAAAAACAAAATGTGCTGTCTGAAGGTAAAAGTCTTCACTTTTTATCGCTTAACCAAAATGCTTGTATGGCGCCAAAAACAACAAAGCATGTTTAAATATTTATATGAACAAATCGGTTTAGCTGAATCTACAGCAGTTACTGCAGCAGCAACAACAACAACAACAACCAACACATCAACGCCAAATGCTACCAGCCAACCAACCGTTCAAGCAATCAAGCATTCAACCATTCAAGCCTTCAAGCAATCAACTGACTAACCGAGCGTCTAACCAAGCAGCCAACCGCTTCCATGCCAACTGGCGGTTCGTTTCGTTTTCGTTTGGTTTGGCGTTTACAGCGCAATTCATCTAAATAATAAATATTATATTACTACTAAAGCTATTATAATTTTATTTTATGCTGTCATGTCACAAACTAACGACAAGAAACAACAACAACAGCAAGAGCAACAGCAGCATGGAACAACAACAGCAATAGCTGCAACAAACAAACTTGTGTTGGCATAAAAACGCTTTAACTGTAACAAATACAACAACAAAACTAAAAAAAAATACAAAAATTGAAATGCCAACCAAAATACAAAAAAAAAAAAATTGCTGGCACAACTTGCATGGCGCGTGAAGAAATTTTTGGTAGCGAGCGAATGCATATGCCTGTGTGCGTGTTTGTGTGTAGGCATGGCAACTGTTACCAAAAAACAAATAAGACCGCGGCTGTATGCGGCCGCACCGAGAAACTCATAGCCCAAAAACTGAGGAACAAATCTCATTGAGTTTTTTGAGGCTCCATCCCGCAGTTGTGATCATGGCAGCAAATGACAACCTCCTCAGAACAGCCACGGGTAATCTCCTGGTGGCACCGGAACACCATCTAGATCATGAGGCACAGATGCTCCCAGTCAGGGAACACAATATCATGCTGAATAAGCCATCCTAATAGCCCCCTGCTGTAACCAGAACCTCCTCCCCGGCACGTCTCTCCACAGAAGTTGTAAAACATATAAAACAACCCTTGGACCCAACGGTTTATAGACAGGCCCTAAAGGAGATACATACGGACAACATCACCAACTTCGTTTCAGTCCGTCCTTTCTATGTAATATTGAGAGCTCAACCACCCCCTATTGTAGAAGAAAACTACGGTCGGGATACTGCCAGAATAGTCCCCGACAAGACAGGAAGGAGGATTATTTTCCACTTGACGGCGGCCACAGGAGATTGGGCTATTGGTACCCACGCGGCCCGACCATAACACTCTATGCTGCAGCTGCAATCTTCCTGGAGCGGAGGAGAAGGTGGGACACTTGCTATGCCAGTGTCCTTCGCACTGCCAAGGCATAATGAAATTCCTTTTCAACTTTTCTTCGACAACTTCTCGGAACTCCAGGATGTCAGGCCTGATGGGCTCCTTAGATACCTAAACTTAACAGGATGGATATATGGCGTAGAACTTGCCTTGCTTCCGAATTAATATTCTTCTTTAACCGTCTGTGAGCCAAACGTGCTGGCTAAGCAGGGCTATAACAACAACAAAAACAACAATTACCTCGTTTCAGCTTCCCCCATCGGGCTAGGGGCTTAGAATATAACCGTAGTGTGGAATGCCTGTCGTAAGAGGCGACTAAAATCAACCGCCTTAAAAGTCGGGCTCGTGTCAGAAGGAACTACGTAGTACCCGAGCGTACCGGACTTATCCGGAAAAGGACTGTTACTTCTCATACACTCCCCAAAACCTTCGAGGAGTGTCTTGGTGACTACAACAACGACCTCGTTTCAGCAAACTAATTTTCAAAAATAAACGTATCTTCCTATAAACCAGCGATCGGCAGCGCTAGCAGAGCAACAAACACACGCGTAAAATATTTGTGGTAGTGTGCGTGCAAAAGAAGAGCACACACGATCTATGCATGAGAAACGAGTGGCTCTAAAAGGCCCAGCTGCCGATCGCCGCTATAAACGGATATGGGCAAACGAATGAGCTTATTATTCTGACCATACCAGTGTACGCAGCCTTTTCTGGGTCTAACTCTTCTCTTTCTGTTTTTACGAGCATCTTCTTTTGGTTCACAATTTTAATACCATTTTATATTCGTAAAGGGTATAATTTTGTGCCTTAACACTTCTGAGTTTACAAAGCGCAGTCTGCTATAAATTATTCTACTTTATTATACGCTCATTGAATTCAATTTAAAAGTATAATATTTTCCAAAAAAAACAAAAGAAAACATGAAAGTGATTTGTTATTCGTTATGCTTAACTATTTCGTACGATCCCAAGCAATAACGCCAGCATATCAAAATATTTGCCGCAAAGGGCAAACAACAAAAACAACAAATGCAACATTGAAAGGGCAGATAAGTTAATAAAAACTATCATTTATTTACATACAAACATACATACATATATGCGAACAAATGTAATATTAATCAGCTTACATTATTACCAAACAAATTCACTGAGCTGCGCGCTGTGCCAAAACTAACGATAAGATACGAGTATTTACTTGCCTGCGGCTTACAAATCCCAAAATTATGTAATAAAACCGAAAAAAAAAACAATAATAATAACTCGCAAATATTTACACATATGTATGTAAACAAGCAGATAAGAATATATTTTTGTATATAACAAATCCTGCTCATATTTCACGCCAAATAATCAATGGTCACGTAAATATTTTTGTGCGAACACTTGCATATTTATAGGCGCTGTGCGTTGCGGTTGTGCTTTGTTTGCTATAAAATGGAAATCGGCTGTCGTAAAGAAATTTCAGCTATGCAGGCCACATTTAGCCAAATTTTGTATAATTTAGTCCCAATTTTATGAGCGAATTTATTTTAATGAGTGATTTGAAGTTGGCCTACATTAGTTAACTCCTTCCTGCCTGCCATCGTTACCCACTTCTCAGCAAATTTCTCACACTTATATGTACATTTTTTTCCAATGAAATTCAAATACTTACTCTGTTAAGTGCTCATTCGTTCGCTTATTTGGTATAGTAACACGAAAAACGGTTTGAGCAGAGATAGAGCGAGAGTGTTAAAATATACATAAATATGTTGGTAACATCGGCACTGCTCTATTCATAATTACCAGAAACTTTACCAACTGTGTAAGTGTGTGTTACCCGTATAAAACCGGGGTTCTTACCCACCGATGGCTGGCAGGTATGTATGTGAAGGTATGTAAGTATTGTTTTATCCTTTATTATGAGGATCTGACTATTTCGCTGCCTCACTGCACTGTAACTCATACTCATATGAGTTTTTTTTACTTGTATGTGCCCTGAAAAATGTTAGCTTAGCACAAAAAATTTACCACGTTCATTTCAGCAAATTCGTTTCTTTCCGCCATTCGGCGCATTTTGCCATAACATGAACGAAAATTGTCAATCAACACATTAACAAATTTTTCTTAACCTTTGCTTGCCCTCCATCATTAACAAAATGCTTATCAACACATACAAAAAAAAACAAAATCAAAGCATTAATTTGACTGCGCTTAATCATAAGCCGATTAAATTACTCAAGGACCAGCTCACAGCTTCAAGATGATAATTGGAACTTTGTGTACATATGTATGTATATATGTGTGTATGTATCCCTGCAAAAATCATTGGATTATATGCTCCATTTGCGGTAGGTTGGAGTACTTTCAAAGTGACCACTAACATAGCCCAAACGACCGATTCATGTATCTGCATGGGTTCGTAGTTAGCCCAACATAAAAAAAACCAATTGTTTATCGCGACGACGACGATATGTGTATACATACATACATATGTACATATGTATGTTTGAATTTATACATGCCATTCGTCGTCATCGCGATAAATATTTGGTTTTTGTTGTTATGTTCGGCTAACTTAGGCACTCCATCAATTAATCCAATGTAGGTACTCCATGGATTAATTTCATTGTTATGCGTGTCTGGAGTATATACTCCATTGCAATGACATGCAATGTTAAATGGACCATATTTTTTGTATGAAATGTGGCAAGTTATGGAGTAATCGGTTGGTCCATAGCGAGTACTCCATGGATTAGCGAATGGAGTACTCGGAATTTTTGCAGGGATATATTTGTCATTAGGCGGGTTCCCGTGGCAGTGATCCAGATCCGGATAAGAAGTTTGCATGCAAATGCAACAAGAATTTTGTGATCCTGGTGTTTATCTGTATCAATTTTGGATCCGTATAGATTGTAATAGATTTTTTGATCCAGATAAATACCAGGATCATAAAATGGTTGTTGGATTTGCTTGCAAAATTTGTATCCCGATCTGGATCACTGCCACGGGAACTCACCTTTTATCTCCGTTTACATTTGGCTTTGCGTTATTTAATACGCCTAAACAAACATTAAGTGCGAGTAAATACATACATATGCACACCTGTATTTATGTATGTTTGTCCTTTTTTTTTTGCGTACACTTATCTAATAATAATAATGTTATTCAACGCCTATAGTGTTGATGTCTAAATATCATACCGAGCCAAACACACACACACACACACACTCACTACACACACAAAATCGCTTTGACTCACTTGCTGTGTTGTCTTTCTTCGTTACCTTTACCGTCCGTCTGGTTTTGTTACAACACAACTCAATTTACGCCTTGCCCTTTCACCTCTCATATATGTATGTATGTAATTCCCGCCGCCGCCCAACACTATCAAACTCACAATCTAAGCAAGTAATTTACGTCACCTCATCGGATCCTCGTCGACATTATCTAACCCCGTCGCCGCCATATTGTTCACATAGCCATTTCAGCGTGCTTATCTTACATGTGTAGACATGTCCACATACGCACGCACACCATACACACCCGCTTAATTCGCTTTCTCGTTGAGCGATCCGACCCGCACGTTGTTGGTTGCCACACACACTCAAAACATGGCGTATCCGCCCATCAATCGTTGCGTCAGATCCTCTCTAACATTGCGTATCTACGTAGGTACCCGTTGAGTGGTGGTACATCATGATGGCAAATTGTTTATACGTGTCAGTCAGTTTGTAACAGCAAGTCATTTAGTTAGTCGCTGGCAGTCACACAGTCGAATAGTCAAGTAGTCAAAGCAGCCATGCATTTATTTGCCAGATAGCAGGTATGCGTGTGTATGCGCTTGTTTGTGCGTGTGTTTGTCTGCATATCACTCGCCCGACGACTTTCCGAGTGTGCCTATCGCGCCCTACACGGCGTATGAGTGTTGTTGTTATTATTATTACTGCGAGTATTAATGTGATTGCTTTAGTTTGATTGCTTGCTCTTTTGCTCATTTGGTTGTTGGCTTATTTATTTATTTGTTATTTGCTCTTATTATTTGTTAGTTGTGTGTGTGTGTGTGTGTCAGTGTGCATATGATTTGGTTTGATTGCTTTTTGTCGATGCGGTTGTTTGTTTTGTTGCTTTTGTTGTCACTTTGATTTAGCTGAGTGTGCTTTTGATGGCTGCCAGAATTACCACAAGAGTCATGGAGGAACAATAAAGGAGAATGCATAACGACATACCTTCATACATAGTGGGCCGAGAAGTGTCATGCAAAGAGGAATGTAGAAGAATTTGACAGATGTAGGGGCCACACAAATGCTAGGGTGCGTGTGTGTGTGGAATATGTCAACAAAAAAATGCTTGTGTTCGTGTGTGTTTATGAAGATTGAAGAAGAAGTCAGCTGATCTTATGCATTCTCCTTTATTGTTCCTCCATGCACAAGAGTCAAAGTTTATTTTAGCACACGCTGACATGCACAAACACGCACAACCACTTACGCACACAAACACATATGTAGATATGTATCTAAACTCACAACGATTTGCACTAATCTTCAAAAGAATGCGTGTGAAAGGCAGTTTTAGTGCGAAAATTGTATATGTATGTGTATGTATATAAAATAAATTACATACATACATACATATGTACATATTTTTCTAACGATTTTCGTGATTTTGCGTTGAATTTAAATATTTATTTATTTATGCGCATATTTTATGCGTGTGTACGAACACTCCTTACGTGCTGACTTAACGATTTCCAGCTTAAAGCACTTTTTATCGCTTTCCAATAAGCCAATTTTCTTTTGCATTAAGCAATCAATAAAACGAATTATATACAATTCAATAACAGGAATTCAAATCGCTTTTGTGCACATATTTATGTGCATATTTTAAACTGTAAAATTTAAAGCATACATACATATATGTACATAACTGTATGAAGCATCGGTTTTCTTTAATTCAAACCACGGCTCAATGAGAAGCATCACATTTAAGGTGTTCTAGAGAAATGTTCAATTTAATTATACGAAAAGAAATTTAAAATTCAGCGAACTTCAACAGCAACTACATACATATGTATGTATGTATGCAGGTACTTTAAGCCTAACTTTTACTTGCCTATATATTCAAACAAGATCTCACTCATCAACCATGAAATCTGTCACTCGTTCTTTACATTCGCATTCATTAAAGCACGGTTAACAAGCTTACTTTGATATTTGCCTCGTTAAAAAATGTATTCAAGTCAATGAACTGTAGAAAGGTAAACTGAAAATGCTTACCGTTGCACATGTTTGTATATATGTATGTAGATACATTAGGATGGTCCATAAAAATACAATTAAATGATATTTTTCTTAGTCAACGCCTCAATCGGAAATATCGCAGGAAAAAATTTCACATACCTATGTATAAGTTTTTAGGTTCCAATTGGAGGCAGCGAAAGCGTGTCGCACAAGAGTCAAAGCGCATATTTCACTATAAAAGCTGTAAGCTTAGCTATACAAGTATTCTTTATACAAATGGCATTAACATCAAAATAAAAATCCTACATACTCAACCTTTTACCACGCCCTAATGACTTGTAAAATAAGCAGCGACAGCAGAAAAAGCCGCTCAAGTCAATAACAAGGTCGGCAACGCACCACAAAAAAACCACAAACTGACGGATTCAACGGCAACGTTAACACCGCAAGTGCCAAGGTATGAATGCGAAACTGAAATTACATTAATTACACTCAAAAAAAAAATTACTCAGATTATGGAAAAATGGGAATGATTCGGCGCTAAAGACATATTTCCATATTTTGATGTACAATTTTCTTTAAAACGTGGTTTTTATTCCTTTATTTGAGGAAAATCGTACCTCAAAATATGGAAATATGTCTTTAGCGCCGAATCATTCCCACTTTTCCATAATCTGAGTAAGTTGTTTTTTCAGTGTAGGCTATAGATTTCATGTTTATCTGCAAACCGAATGAAGAAGAAGAAAAATAAAAATGGAAAGGAAACGAAAAGGCATCGAAAAGTTATGGTAAGTATAGACATACATAAACATAAATACATATATTTGGCAACGAAAGAGGTCTATAAATTCTAAGTCCTTGAATTGATAGGCAACAGGCAACGCCCAGTCATTTAGCGAGCACAACAGAGCAAAAATTACAATGGCACAGAACGTGTATGAAAGTCAAAGCCATTACGGAAATGTAGCAAAGTGGCAGATAATTAAATGTTTACACATTTTTGAAGCGCTCAAGGGTGCAATGAACCTTTTTCAAGTTGACCATGTACCTAAATACATAAATTGTGTAATTGGCAAAAATTGATAACGAGTTGCAATAAAAAATGTATTAATTTAAAAAATACACAAACAAAAAATCTGCAAATTTAATGAGAAACAAATAAAAAGGATCATAAAAGAAATAATTAAAATTTTCCATGCAAAGAAAAAAAGAGAACGGCATTTCTGCAACTCACCACCCCAAACGCCACCATGTGTTGGCAAAGCGCAGTGAAAGAGGTAGAGAGGAGTGAGAGATCTCAAGCAATATTATTCGTGAGCAATTACTTGAGGCCAGTGATGCCAAGTGTAGGGAAAAGAGGCTACATGTAGGGAAATTCGACCTCAAATTTGCAGTGTAGGGAAAAAAGGACAGATTTTCAAAAATTAGCTGAATGTAGGGAATTTTTGAAGTTAAAAATTTTCGTTTCCTTTGCAACGAATTAATTTTTTCTAAGAACCTAAAATTTTTTATTACGTACAAATAAAATATTTCTGCATCCTTGAATGCAATATTTCAAAATTGTACTTTGTCCTGATCTGGCAATATATTATTTTACCTGCTTACAGTGCCTCGGAGCAAAAGTTTTTTTTCGTTAGCTTCGTTCACAGAAAAACCCCTAATCCAGGGTTGTTGTTGTTGTTGTAGCGGTACTAAGCCCTGCTTAGCCGATGAGTTCTGCTCACAATTTGTCATCAATTTCACTTAACGGAAGACCCAAGAATGTTGCAGCTTCTTTTGGGCTTGTCCAGAGGGTCAAGGGTGTTAAGTTAGTTGGTTTCAGGTGGCATGCAAGGAGGCGCTGTGTGTCATTCGGCGTCTCTCTACATGTCGGACATACGTATGTTTGGATCGATTCTGACCTTGTAGGAATTAAGCCTACTACAGAATCCCGACCTTAATTGTGATAAGGTGACTCGGGTTTCTCTGGGCAACTCTAGTTCTTCTGCAGCTATTGGTGGTGGTTGGTCTCTAATTATTATGTACGCGGGGCGGGTTGAAACGAAGGTGGAGACTGTTTCGTTGTGTATCTCATTTATTGCCTGCCTGTATGTTGTGGGGTCTAGTGGTTGATTATGTATTTTATGCGGTTCGGGCTCCATTAGATGGTTGTTTGGATGACCTCTGCGGTAGCATCCAAGGAGAAACTGTTTGCTAAGCGTGATGTTATGATTCTCAACTGAGAGCACCTGTGCCTTGTGATGTAGGTGGTGTTCCGACGACATGAGTAGACTTCCCGTAGCGGTACGTAACGCCGAATTTTGGCAGGCTTGGAATTTCTTCCACTGCGTCTTGCAAGTCCCCGGTGACCATATTGGCGATGCATAGTTCAAGACCGGCCGGCCGA
Source organism: Urophora cardui (assembly GCA_960531455.1). Lineage (NCBI taxonomy): Eukaryota > Metazoa > Arthropoda > Insecta > Diptera > Tephritidae > Urophora > Urophora cardui. The sequence goes on along the minus strand of OY482672.1, from coordinate 159,548,599 downwards.
TTGCTTTGTATGTTGCGATAAGGGTTTCTTTGTCTTTTCCCCAGGTGCTGCCTTATTCGCGATCGTATGCGCGGAGAAGGAAGCTAGGCTGTCGAAGGTAACACCCAAGATTTTTGGGTTGTTTATGGTAGGGATGGGTATATTCCCTATCCGTATGCCAAGCTCTAGCCTAACCTCCTTCGTCCATGTCGTGAACAGGGTCGCGGATGACTTAGAGGGCTGCAGTTCGAGGGAGCGCGATGTAAAGAAGTAGGAAAGGTCGGAGAGATAACCGTTTATTTTCGAGCATAAGTCATTTATGTCGGTGCCTGACGCCATAATCGAGCAGTCATCGGCTTAGGATATAATACGAACTCCTTCAGGTGGAAGTGAGAGTGTGGAGATGTATAGATTGACTAACAACGGGGACAGGACACCCCCTGTGGAACTCCCTGTTTTATTCTCAACCGATGCCTGTTGATGACTCGGATAGTTCGCGGTCCACCTTTTCAGCCTCGGCGGGAGGCTCGAGACGTCTAGATCCTCCATTAGGGTGGCGTGATTGACTGTGTCGAAGGCTTTCGACAAATCAAGTGCCACGAGGACCGTTCTCTCGCAGGGGCGTCGTTGATTGAGACCGCGCACTATCTGCGTGTTTATGGCGTTTAGAGCTGTTGTTTTGCTGTGCGATTTCCGGAATCCATGTTGATGTGTGGCAAGTTGTAGATGTCCGTTTATATATGGTAGTATGGCGGCCTCAAGTGTCTTTAATACCGGGGAGAGGAGAGATATCAGGCGATAGGATTCTCCTGCATTGGCTAGCCTCCCCGGTTTAAGTATGGGAATGATCCTTGCCATCTTCCAAATGTTGGGGAGATGTTTTAGCATCAACATGGATATGCCGTCTGGTCCGACTGATTTTGAGGTTTTGGTATTCTTTATGATTTCCTGAATCTCCGTAGGGGAGAGAGCAAGGGATGTGTCGTTGTTTGTAATCCAGGGTGTTATGCGCTTCCGTGCCCATTAGATGGTTTGCAGTCAGGGGTAACCGAAAAGCCGTTAATACATGAAATTTATTTGGAGTAAACTAAAATATTTTATAAGCTGACTCAAAATTTTATTAAAAAACGAAATAAGGAATCCTTATTAAGGATTGATTAGGTCACCTCACGAAACATTGCCAGTCGATGATATATATATTGTACCTGAATGTCTCGAGCTTCTAAATACTCTTCCGAAATCAGCTTCTGAGCGAATAAGAAGTAAGGAAATTTTTCATTTCCTTGAACATGAAAAGAAGGTTCTTGAAAATATACTTAGAAACATAAAAATTTCTATGTATGCATACGTGGTTTTTTGAATAAAAACTTTATTTGCATCAATTTTGTGTGTGTGTATGTCAATATAGAGAAAATACGGCGTAGGGAAATTTGTAGGGAAAAATTTTGTTAGCGTAGGGAAAAGTAGGGAATTTTTTGGCATGCCGTAGGGATTTTTGGTCCAAGAATATTGGCATCACTGCTTGAGGCACGTGCCGCGCGTATTAAAAATACAGCAATTACATTTATTATGATTTCTTTGTTTAAATTATTATATGAATTACTTAAGTACGTAAGTTTTTTTCTTGCACTTTAGCTCAAGTGAAGCTACAGAAATTGTAATAAGCAATAAAGAATTATAAAATTAATAATAAAAATGTTTACGAGTTAAAACGTGCGAGCGAAGGTAAAAAAAAAAACAGAAATTGAAAGCGATTTGCCATGCGGTGCTGTTAAGTGCAAAGCAAAAATAAAAACAACAAAACGAAACTGAAAACGAAAACGTTAACGAAATTGCGGTATAAAAAGAAAAAAAAGAAGGAAATGCGAACAAAAGAAGAAGAAGAGGAAGGAGAAGTGACGAAAAAGTTGAACGAACTGCAAAGAGCGCCGACCGCAGTAAAGAAGTCAGTATGTTTGTATGTTTGTAAGTAAGCTATCCAAGCAAATAAAGTAGTTAAGCAATAAATGGCGGAAGCGCTGAAGAATGGGAAGGTGAATGAAGCGCAAGAAAGGCAAGAATTGATGTGTGTGTGTCTGTGTGAGTGTGTTTTAGTAAAGCAAACGCATTCGAGCGCTAAGTTGCAGCAATTAAGTTGAAGAGCGCTACCAACCAAGCAACTTAGGGTTCAATTAGTTATGCGTTAACTTTATTTCCATAACAGTAACAGTATCGGTATTAATTTGGTCGATTATTAGTGCAGTAACAGTAAACAGCTGAACAGTGATCACAGCCCAATAAAGGTGGCCATGCAATAGAGTCGCTCTTCTTCTTTTGGTTTTTTAGTTTGCGAAATTATCATATTTTGTATTAACGCTAATTGCGTGTTCTCTTTTGATTGCTACGACCATATTATTATTGGATCATGGCAGTGAACAACTGAAACAAACAATCGATCAGCTGGTTAGCGTTACGGCTGGAAACCAAAATTCATTTGGTTGTTACCGATAGCGTTACCGACTAGCGAATCGCTAATCAAATACATTGTTTCCGATAAGGTTGGTTGATCAGCTGTTTTATAACGATACTGTTACTGCATAACTAATTTGAGCTTTAGCGCAGTGCAAGAGAACGGGAAGATAATCGAGGAGAAGAAGAAGGCGAAGAAGCAGAATGAGAAGAGCTAGCAGAAGAATGGCATGCTACGGTGAACGCCGCGAATGCTCTGGCGCATCCTCATCTTTTCTTGCTGGTTTTAGTAGCGAAGACAATAAAAAAATGAAATGAAAACGAAACTGACCGCGGCTATAAATTACATTGAACCAGCTTTTGGTCAGCAAGAGCAACAACAACAACAGTAATAAAAGCATGAAGAACAACAACAACAAACCATGCAACTTGAGAAGAATGGCAATAAAAAACATGCCGCAGGCAATTACGAGCGAGGCAAAGAAAAAAAAAAAAGAACAGCAAACAACAACAACAGCACGAGCGTGTAAGCATGAACACCGATGAAACGTTCCTTAATCGCATTCGCAAGCCATCAACAGCAAAAAAAGGAAAGGAAAATATTTGCATAAAAGCAACGCACGGCGAGGGGAAGGTGCAGCATGCAACACGATGAGTGTTCGTTTGTATGTACGTACCCTCCAAAAAATCGACGCCTTATTTAAAGTTTATTTCAGAAGGTGATAAGGCTTTGAAATTGCCAGAAAATTCTGTGCGAACAAAAGTTGTATGGCCAAAGGCTTATAATAAGACTGATCTTCCTACTCTCTCTCTCTCTCTATCTCTCTCTGAAAGGAAACCTCATTCCAAAGGCTTATTCGTCATGGAATATAAGACGGTGATCATTCTTTATAATAAGGGCTAATGTGGAGTTTAAATACCTTATAATAAGGCATTCCTGTTAGTGTGCTCTCTTTGCCTATGTTTGCTTAAAAAACAAAAATTATAATTATCTTTCTCTATTTGAGATATGAGCGCATAACAGAAAATAAAGTATTAAAATATTTCCAGCGGAGCGAATGAGCGTACAAAAGCAAGGAGCGCTGTCAGCGTATTCCTTTTTGACAACTTTTGCATATTGATCTTTTGGCAGGGTACGTATGTATGTGCATTAGGTTGGTCCTCAAAATCAAATTAGCGATTTTCTTCAGTCTTACCCCCAACATCGGTAACAGCATGGTCCCGATCGAAGATTGACTAAGGGTGTCGCACAGGGGTTAAAGTTCAGGTAACCATAGGAGACCCCTGTGCGACACCCCTTAACCTCCTCCGATCAGGACCAGAACCTATATTTGGTATCCTTTAGTACAATACTAACGATTTTGGGCACTCGATATATGTATGTATAGTGATGGGTTTACACCTGGGTATTTACCCAATGCTGGGTTTTTACCCATTTATACCCATTTTCATACCCGGGTATTTACCTAATTGTGGGTAGATACTCATTTGAATAACGAATACTCGTTGTTACGTAGCCTAAGAGAAATGTGGACATTTTCGAATTTATTTTGAACATATGTTGTTTAAGTGTATTTTGCTTATACGTTTCTTGCTGCTTTTTGCACAGAAAAGGCGGTTTGGGCTGCTGCAAGCACAATAATTCTTAGTAAGAACCGCTTAGCAGCGTTCTTGTGCCAATTTAATGTAATGAGTGGGAGCGATGGCAAAAGTTGTTCGTGTTAATTGGTGACAATTCTGCAAATATGCAAAAGGCGTTCAAAATACTAAATGTTGTGCCTGTGGGTTGTGTAGCACATAGCCTTTATTTAATTTGTCAGGAATTTTAAAATGCGATACCTTACAGGAGAATTGCTCATCTGTTGTAAATACATATAATGAAAAAAATTAAAAACAACCAAGATCTATCAGCAATTTTAGCTAGAATTGTGCAAGAAAAAGAAATCGGTAAACAATTAAAACTACCACCTAAAACAAGGTGGGGAAGTTATTTCTATTCAATACAGAGTGTAATAAAAACTAAAGCATCCCTTCAGGTTTTAGCAATTCATGTACAAATTAATCTACAAGCCGATATAAAATCACAGCTACTTCGTGAAATCTTTTGGGGCAATGAAATTTAAGCTCAAACATATTTGGTTGCATTCCAGAACGGATTTGTAAGCTCGAATCCAATGAATATAATATACACAGGGTATATTTCGCGTTCAATGAAATTCAAAGTAAGATTGATTGGAGTTTGGAATTGATCTTGATCCGTCTGAAGAGGTTGATGCATTGGAATTCATTCACACTATGTCACAGGCGCTAAACATAAATATAATGACAAATTTTTCCTATTGCAACTCCAAAATTGACTTCTGGGCAAAAACTTTTGCCTGGAGCTGTTTGGATGAGATTTCTCCATTAACTTGGTGGAAAGGAATTTGTGGCAGCACGCAATTAAGCAGGTTAGCTGTTCACCACCTTCAGCAGAAAATACCCACTCTACTCAATTCGAAAATGCCATTAATTCTTCACTAGAAGGTATTCAAGACGACATCCCTTCAACTTCAACGGGAATCACGCAATCTACTCGATATGAGTTTTTATCGGATACTGATAGCGAAAGCGGTTATGACTAATTCATGTATAATTTCATTTGTCACTAAAAATCTATTTCATACTAAAAAATTAAATTCTTTCTTAATTCTGGTTTATACCCACATTTTGGGTAAATACCCAGGTACTTGGGTAAATACTTGGGTATTTACCGGTAAATACCCAATTTACCATTTGGGTATTTACCCCTGTCCCATCACTATGTATGTACAAAAAATTTAATTTAATTTTTTGGTCTTTGTATGGTATTATAAATTTCGACCCCTCTGAGATACCTCTTAATCGCCTCCGTTCGGGCCCAAAATTTGTATTTGGTATTTTTGAGTACAGGACAATCGATTTTAGGCATTCGATATATAAACAAATTTAATTTTTGAGTCTCCATAGAGTTTTCAGACCTTTGGTATCTAAGCGACACCCCTTAACTTTCCGATCGGAATAAAATGCGCTATCTTCGACTATATTAGCAACGACCTACGGGATGAGGTTGAGGAAATATGCTATAAAATTTGTCTCCATACATTTGGGGACCACCCTAATGTTCGAGTGCCTAAAGCACGAAGTCAACAGTCGAATTTTTTGTTTGTAAAACACCAAATAATTTTGTTACTTTTGCCTTTTGGTAGATAAAGAAATTTGCTCATGAATTTTTCCCTATAAAGAAAAAAAAATAGAAAAGAAGAATGAGATTGTAAATCTTTTGCTGACACTTTACAACTATTGCCATTTGGGTTCATACATATATATGTATGTATATGTATAATAGAAAGAAGCACATATTCCAAATATGAGTTCTGCATTAACTTTAGATAGACCAACTCATTTTCGTTATGGGAAAACGCCTCAAATTACCTAAATTGCATTTCGGGCGCCCCCGAGCCTTTCATTGCCGCAAATTCAATAAATTTGATAGCAAAATTCAAATTAAGTTTCCTCTTCTGTTATGGAGAATTTTCAAAAAAAGTATGTATGTATTTGCATAACAAAATCAGCAAAGTTACATAGTTCCTCACAATGTCCACACAGCTCAACTAAATTAACTGCGATTCGAGACAAAAGTAAAGGTATTGTGTGCAAAAAAGAACAACAACAAAACAAAAAGTTTTGCGTTGACTGTCGCTCGCAAAAGTTGATGGACAAAGTCACATTGTCAGCAGCACGAACTTTTTTGTAAGGCAACAAACCAAAGGTAAAACAATACCAACACCCACTCCCAACCAACACCCACTCCCAACTCCCATTGCCATCGCCTCGCCGAATTCGCCACACATGCCACAACAGCAATGCATGAGAGAGATGCTTTGTTTTGCAAATGTAGAAGAACTTTTGCTGGGAATATATACATATGTATATATTTATTTATATGTAACTACATTTGTGTGATATTTTACTGCTGCCAATAACTGCAGTTACTCACTCATCTGTTCATCTGTTTCGTCTTTGTCTGGCTGCACCGCCTGCGTTTCACTTCTTCACTTCACAGCATGCAATTCGTTTGGTGTTAGCGTTTGATTTGATTACGTTTCAATTGTTTCCTCGTGCTACTTACATTCGTATTTACATGTATGGAGAGGTGTGGAGGTAAGTACATATGTATGCACTATTTGCCAGTGTCAGAAAGTTCAGAAGCCATACAAAAATCCATACAAAATACTTTCACACGCATACACGTACATATACATATACATATTACCCAGCACACATTATGACAGTTTTCGTAATTTGTAAGATCATTAATATGCGGGATTTAGGAGCGCTTGAAAACACAAGGTAGCGACACTTCTTCGATATTTATTGAAAACAAAAGCAAACAGGCATTATTTTCTCATAGGTATGTATATCCGAAACAATATTGACAACGTGGTTACACATGTGCGACTACTCTTGCGTCTACTCCGGCGATCACTATGTGAATTAGACAAATTTTGGTTGTTCTTAGAATTAAAGAAAAGTGACTCTTTGTGTAGGCTGACCATAAATATGAATCGAAAATGAGGGACAAAATTTCAAATGATATAAGTACGAATATATGTATATTTATGAAACTTGAAATCGTAAAAAATATTTATTCATCAAATAATAGGCTTACAAACATATGTAATTCACATTCTCTTCAGACTTTTTGTTTTAACAAAAATAAGCAAATTTGTAAGTTTAATTATAGGTATCTACAATAAAGCAAGCATAATGCTACGATAAAAAAGAATTTGGTAACTTAGTTTAATGTCCACAAATCAATTTTAATACGATTTACCAATTTCCTTCAAATTAATTTGCCACACAGCAGCCACAAAAATTACATTCCAACAAACATATAGTCAATGAGGATGGTAGTTATTATCGATAACTACTTAAATTCTGATGAGAAAAAGGGCTGCCACCTCAACCTTTTTAATAAAACAGATTTTAAACAAAAAGGTGAATATTCATAGTCAAAATAAAATATTGATTTTAACTAACTTAAATTCAGATTTCATCAAGACTATGAATATGCCCCAAAATAAATAAATGAGGGACAAATGAGGGACATTAGGAAAAAAACAGAACATTTTGAGGTTTTCTGAAAAAACAAAAATACGAGGGACAGACGTCTGAAAAACAGAACGGTCCCTCAAAAAACAGAACGGATGGTCAGCCTATCTTTGTGTCTCTATTCTCGCCACTACTTCCATGACTACTCTCGCGACCACTTGGAAAATTAGTAAATTCTCTTTTTCTCTACTAAAAATGCAAAACACGGTTGACGGAAAAGTGATTTTGTGGGACTAGTCTCCGAACTACCTCTGTAACTTTGCCAGAAACTACTCCGAGAACCAGTAAACATTTTTTCTCTATTGAAATTTCGAAATGGTGTTGACGGGAAAGTGAATTTATGTGACTAATTCCTCAACTACTGCTGCGTCTACTCCCGAACCACTCCGAGAACTAGCCAACTCTGTTTCCTCTACTCGCACGTTTTATGCAATAGGGATTTAACTCAAAAAAAATTTTTTTGGGAAAACGCAAATAAAGTTATATAATTTCAAATAGTTTCTTTCTACGGCTAACTACAAAATCACTTTTATTTCCGCCATTTTTATCTTTTTGAGTATTTTATAAGACTAGACTCAAAGGCATTACCCAGTTATTGAAATATATGGCAAAATCCCAGAAATCGAAAATTTCGAGTTAAATCCCTATTGCATAAAACGGTCGTACTGATAATTCGAAACGAATTTTGGCGAAAATTTGATTTTGTGTGAGTAAACTCCCAACTGTGACTAATCTTGCGAGTTCTCCTGTGACTTCGCCCGAAACCACCCCGAGAACCAGTCAAATTTTGTCCTCTATTGAAAAATTTCAATGACAAGTTATTTCGTATGACTAATCCCGTGACTACATTCGCGACCACCCCGGGAACTAGTCACGCTACGGTAGCTACACTTTGAAACATCAATTTGAGTGCGCTTGAATTGTAAGATTCAATTCTGGCTCGGATAAAATATCATGCAGATAAACATATGTACATACATACAAATGTAAATACTGGCATACATATAAATGTTTGTAACACATTTGCACTTTCAAATTATTGCAATCACTCACTCACTCGTTCTACTACTCAAATTCCATAGAAATATACTCCACTTTGATAAGTAAGTTAATAGTTTGGCCCTTGCACAAGCGAACAGACATAGAGAAAGACAGGCAAGCAGACAGACAGACAGCCGAGTGTGATGTTGCATGTTGCACTTAGCAGTACATGAACACACATACAAACATACATACATATATACATATGTGATAAAAATCATTCTGTCAGAGTGCTAGTGTTGCCCAGATACCACCAACAACTGCAAACGCCCAAAATGACAGCTGAAAGTGCACAATTGACTGACAGTGACAATGACGTCTAACCGATTGTTGAAGGTTTACAAGGTGGCTGGTGGCTGGTGGCTGGTGGCTGGTGACTGGGAGCTGGTGTTTGCCGCCTGCATGAGAGACTCTCTGGCACTGCACCCATTTCTATCTGTTCCACTGCTCCGCTGCTTTGTTTGTTGTCTGACTAACTTTTGATTGTTGTTGCTGCTTTTTGGTGCTGGTGGTGGTGGCGGCGTCCTGCTGTTGGTGTCGGTGTTGCTGCTGACTATAAGCTGATGATGGATCAGCTTCTAATGTACCTTTTAACAGAATAAAAGCAGTTGATTTACAAGCATTAAAAAGTCATTTGGAAATCAATGAGCAAAATCATTGGCACAATGCACATACAGAGATTGCATGCTCTTCTTCTTCTTCTCCTTTTTTGGAAATTCAATTCAACGAAGGTCATGCAGTCGTGCATCGAAGGAGCATAAGCTCGATTTTGAAATGGAGTGCATACGATTTTATTGATTTTTTTCTTTTCTTTTTAAAATTTTGATAGTTTTTGTTTGCAGAATAGAAACTAAGTGAAGGAATCTTGCCGGTATTAGATTCCTAATGCCTTCCGTTCATTTAAAAATTGAAATTTTGAAGGATGTGACAAGTGGCATTTGTAATCACGCAAAACTCAGCTGGGCAGTACGGAGCGCCAAACGCTCTATTAAGTACCTATGGACAGGCCATATAATCCGCGGAAAGCATGCAGAAAGATTGAGTGCTCTCGCTAAAACGGCTACTAGACTGCGGCTTGCAGGAACGAAGAGCAACCGAAAAGAGTAAAACATCTTCTGTGCAATTCTTCTGCATCGTGGCGAAAGTTATAGGGGATCTTATTATTTCAGGAAGACAGGGGAAATCTGGCCACATTGGCATCCGAGACTATTCTAAGATTTATGGAAGCCACACGATAGTTTGTATAGCGACTACGCGGATCCGCGTGGTATCACAATGAGCGGTGCCTTAGTGTGCTATTGGTTACCAAGTAGCAGTTAAAGCAAGCTAAAATAACCTAACCGAACTGTCATTGTATGTATGTAACTTATTAACATAAAATGTAAATAAAACAAGTGTTTCTCAAACACTGCAAAATGCCAAAAAATTTATTATAGAAAATATTTCGCAATTCTTTTGGCGTTTACTGGCACACTTTAGCATGAATAAATTTTAAATTGGTTTTTTTTTTCGATTTTGTCATGCGAACGGGCCAATGCAGCGATGGACATAAATTTTAATGAGCAAATGCCTTTTCTTATTGTTCATTCTTCGCACGTTCATATGTTTGGATGTTAGAGTTGTGCTGAATATGTACATAAATACATTCATATGTATATTAGATGCGTTTTTTTCGGCAAAGTTTCTCAGATCTTCCCTCCGGCCACAGAATATGAAAATAGGATGTTGTAGGATAACTAAAGGCCTCTGGCAACTTACAAGCTTGCATGACAAGCAGTGCATATGTGTTAGTGTTTTTTTAACGGTGTGAGTGCAATCGGCAGCCGTAGTGCTACACGTACTCGTTGTCGGCTCGCTATCTGCTCGCGGCGACGAAAATCAAAAAAATTTGATATTTGCGTTAATCACCCGACACTCACACATATGCACTGCTTGTCATGCAAGCTTGTAAGTTGCCGAGGGCCTTAAGCTGATTTTTGTTTTTTTTTTAAACAAAAAACTGAGTGGGCTACTCCAAAAACAGCGATTTTTTTTTAAATTCGATGATAGGTTTAGATTCATATATGAAAAAACCACAGAATTAAAAACTAAAAAACAAAAGATACATATTCTCATGTAAAATTAACGGCTTAATCGAATGGTGTACTCAGTTTTTTAGTGCGAGCCATAGGGAAGGTACCAAGATCGCCTAAAGTGGAATTTTATTTTTTTAGTCACGAATTTTCAAGTTTGGACCCTGGTATTTCCAAGATACCTTAAATTTCTTTTTAATCAAAATATACAGGAATCTGCGCAAATTAATGCAGTTTTCATAAAAGTTTATTTGATCGAAATCGAGCCTTTTTTGTCCAAGCTACTTTGGTTCAATTGAAATATTCCAAAATCACTTTCATATTGAACAACATTTTTTATTGTTGCAAGTACAAAATTCGAAAATTTATTATTTACATATATGTACAAAAGAAAACAAAAAAAAAAAAACATATTAAACTTGGCTTGCCAGTTTTGTAATGAAAAACATCGAAAAAAAGAGCGAACTTTCATTGGATTTTTATTTTTAATTTTTTTTATATTTTCATTGGATTTTTATTTTTTTTTTAATTTTTTTATTAACTTAAATTTTTTTCTTATACCAAAAAAGTCAAGTGTTTATATATATACATATGTATATTTGATTGTTTGTGTATTGCCAACAATTTTTACTATTTTGCTTGCACATTTTCCCAAAAATAAATATACATGTGCATGTCTGAACGTGTACGTGTGTGTTAAAATAGGTAAATGTACGTGTTGTTATGCGAATAGGTGTAAGTATTTATGTATGTTCATATGTTCGTATGTATGTACGCATGTTGGCTTGTTTTTATTTATTTTAAATTGAATCGCGGTCGGAGACGAGCGGTGCATATAAATTAGCCAAAGTCTGCAAAACAGTTATGTACGAGTATATCGATGAACGCCCTCACGGAAAAAAAAAGTTATTTGCAAAAATAAATGTATTAAAAAGTGATTTATATTCAACTAATTTTAAAGTAGCTTTAAACAAATGCAGCGCGGGACAGTTTCTTGTATATGTACATATTTATATGTAAACACATGTTTTCAGATCTAAATATGCCAAGATTGTTTTTTCCTTTTTTTGGTTACCGTTTTTCAGCTTCACTTCCCATTAAGCACTGAAAACGAAATTCTCAAACGGAGAAAATATTGTTTCATATTTAGCATTTGAAAATTAACATAAATTCAATTGTTCCTCAAATATTGTTTATCAACTTGAGAACAATTTGCGAAATTTGAGGAAAATTTGTTTCGCATTTTTACCATTTCTTGAATTTCGACATCAAATGCAGGATTAAGTTATTTATATTAAACTACAAGTAAAGTAGTTGAAAAGAAACTCAAGATAAAGTTATTTATTTTAAACTACTAGTAAAGTAGTTGAAAACAAATGCAGGATAGGGCAATTGACTGCTTGCTATGACATCGCCGTGTTAAAAAAGTCAGTTCATTGCAAAGGAAAAAGTCACATTTTCAATTGGTTGTTATTGAAAATAAAGTAGTTTATAAAGTGATTTAAAATTAATTAAATTTCCTACAGGGCGAATATGCACACATACATTCATTCATACATACATATGTGTACATACAGAAATTAGGCAATTGGGGCACGGTTAAAAAGGCAAGACAAAGGAAAAAGTGGGCAAAATTAAGCTGACAGTTTTTTGTATAATTATGTCAAAACGTGTTGATTTGTGTTGAAGATAAGAAAGGGAGGCGAAGTGTGAGACTAGTAGTGTGAATAGAACTGAACACGCTATACCCAGATGGCCTATGGTCAATATGAAGTACATATGTATGTGAAAGCTTTTGCCCTTTCTTGCAGCTTTCAAACTTTCTGTTTGTACGATTTTTTCTTTTGACCACTGTAGCCAAGCGAAAATGCCAAACACATACTCGTACATTCATATGTACATATCGACGGCTGAGAATAAGATCGCCCTATTTCAAATATTATTTCAAAAACGCCCTATTTGAAAAATTATTTCAATAACGCCCTATTTCAGATTTGGCTTCAAAAACGCCCTATTTCAGAATTTGTTTCAATAACGTCCTATTTCAGATGATTATTCAAAAACGCCCTATTTCAGAGAAATATATATGGAATTTTCTGTGAAATAGGGCGTTTTTGAAGCAAAATCTGAAATAGGACGTTATTGAAATAATTTTTCAAATAGGGCGTTTTTGAAGCAAAATCTGAAATAGGACGTTATTCAAACAATTTTTGGAATAGGGCGTTTTTGAAACTATTTTTGAAATAGGGCGATCTTATTCTCAGCCGTCGATATGTATTTACATCATAGACACAACATGGAATGTAACGCTTTGTGGTCGCATTTTCGTTGCAAATCCAGATCGCCTCAAATGCCAACAACAACAAAACCGGCCATTCCACTGACTACACAGAGCAACGATTTGTGGCAACGGGAGCAGCTGTTGCACCACATGCAACGCCAGCAATAGATAGTCATTTTATTAAACATATGTACATGCGTATGTAGCTATCTATATGTACATACATAATTATATATAATCGTAAGTCATATAGCATTCACTACTGTGCCGATTACTACTTGCTGCTGTTCGACTACTAAAATACATCAATTAGACCAATTTCGCCTACAAATAGCTGGCATCTTCAATATTCGTGCCACATTCATAACAAATGCTACATAATCGTACATGCATACATACATACATAGATACTTACATAAGTATATACATACATACAAACACACATGCTATGTACATACATATTTAGTTGCTTTGCTTTGTTTGCACTTGTGGTTATAATAGCAGTTAAATAGCCAAAGCATAGCACACAATAGCAAAGCAATAACAGTAACAACATCAACAACAACAACACCAGCAACAAGTCATAGAGCAACATGGCAACAATTTTAGGCGTCAACAAAGCAATAAAACATTAAATGCCGGCCAGCAACAACCAAAACAACAACCCGCACCAATAACAGCAACAGCAACAACAACAAATATGCATACATACATGATATTCGCATGCATATCAAAGCGTCTTCGAGAAGTTTGACGATCTCGTGGGGGCGGCGAAGTGAAATGCTCCGCATGCTTAACTACTTACCAAAACAAACCAAATGCTTGTAATCTAATCTTGACTTTTGCATTTGTTTGTTTATTTGTTTGTCTATTTGCTTGCATTTACAATTAAATAAAGTACATTCCTTAAAAGGGCAGGGCATTTACATAGAGAGACGCAAGCTTAGGTTGCAGTGCAGCGTAGAGGAACAATAGGCTTTACATATTTTTGTTGCTAATAAGTACTAATCTTTATGCATATTAGTTAAAAATATATGCATGTATAGATTTCAATAAAACAACAAAAATTCAATATCTAATCTATATATATAAAAATGATTTGGTATTTAATTGTAACGCTAAAACTTGAAAACGGCTGAACCAAATCAAATACTTCCTTAGGGGGGTTTGTTTGTTGTTACCCCGCCAAGGTTTAGTCGAAGAAAAAATTAAAAAATGTTAGGGGGGCGTGGCACCTCCCATACAACCTTAATTTTTAAAGCTTATTATCTCTAAAACAGTTCAAGGTAGGGAGCTGAGAATTGGTATAGAGGTAGGTGATATCAAAACCATTCCCACGCATAAAAGTGGGGGTTATCGGAAAAAGGGGCGTGGCACCTCCCATACAAACTTAATTTTTCATGCTGAATATCTCTAAAATTGTTTACGCTAGGGCTTGGAAATTGGTGTGGAGATAAACGATAACAATTCCATATTAACGCAAAATAATAGGAGTTATACGAAAAGGGGGCGTGGCACTTCCCAACAACACTTAATTTTTTAAGCTGAATATCTTTAAAAGGATTTAAGTCAGGGACCTGGAAATTGGTACAGAGCTATATGATATCAAAAAAATTTTTGCGCATAAAAGTGTAGGTTATCGGAAAAGGGGGCGTGGCACCTCCCATGCGCTCTTAATTTTTAAGACTAAATATCCTTAAAAGCGTTCATGGCATGTACATAGAAATCACTATGCAGATATACGATATCAATACCATGTTCACCCAAAAAAAAAAAGATTTATCGAAAAATGGGGCATTGCACCTCCCATACGTACTAAACTTTTGAGGCTGAATATATCTAAAAGGTTTGGAGGAGGGGCCTGAAAACCATTATGGAGGTATACTATATCAATCCTCTTACTTACTCAGTGAAAATAAATATCCGGAACAGAAAACTAAAAATGTTGTGTATCGTGCAGCCTTAAACTGAATACTAAAATTATATATTTTTGAACTTGTATACACAATGAAGTAGTGAAAAATCGTTAATTTTCTATTAAAAATAATACCGGAGTAATAACAATTTTTGAAATGAAATTAATAAAAAAAATCTATTTTGGGCAGAACGAAGTTTGCCGGGTCAGCTAGTATTATATGTATATGAACATTAAATGATTCAAATTGCAAGTCAAGCAGTGATGGGCATATTTACTTATAAAAAACGACAACAAAAAATGTTGGATGGGGCTAATTCTCCGTACCTTTGAAATTTTCTAAAAAAGATGTATTAAAGAATAGAATTTTAGCAGAATAGAGTTAGACAAGTGCTGTGCCCTTGCACGGGTTCAATTTCACCCCTGCAACAGATATATGTAACTCTAACGAATTTCGAGGATGTTGAAAATCCGCTCAACGGAAAAATCTTGCCATCCGAAGCTTCAATTAGGCTTCCAGATACGGAAAGCGTCTATCAAACCGAAGTTTTCGCTATACAGGAGGCCCGCAAGGCTCTACTTGGAACAGAAATATAGTCAGGTGGCTCAGAGGACTTTGGAGTCGGCAACAGTGTCATCAAGCTTGGTTAGGCAGTGCAAATAGTGGATCATGGGCTTGGAAAGCCGACACAGCGTGATGTTGGGGCACAGCGATATCCACGGCAACTAAATAACCGATGAGCTGGCCGGGCAGAGATTGGCTCTTGATGTCGCAGAGGTGGAGAAAGTGCTTCCGCCCTGGGTGGCATCAAGGGCCCAATCTCTCGGCACTGGCTCGAGGCGGCTAAAAGCAGATAGAGGCGGTTGCAGACCTGCAGCGTCTGCAGAAGCTTATGGCCTTTATACAATGAGACACGATCTTCAGCCATTCTAAAGATGGACATACGAGACATTTCCTGCTTAACTGTGGTTTTCGCAGAACATTGGACCATTGACGCACACACGGCCAGATTGTGATTGGACAATAACACCTTGTGTCGCAACTGCAGCCTTCCTAGTACGGAGGCGACGGTCGAGCATCTGCTATGCGAATGTCCTTCTCACAACAAAGGCTGAATGAAGTTACTTGGCAAAGCTTTCTTCGGCAGCCTCTCGGAACTCAAAAACGTCAGGCCTGAGGAGCTGCTTAAATCGAACTTTAGGAATTCGTCTCGTGCTATTTCTTAGGTGTTAAATGCTCGTTGTTGTTGTTGGCATGCAGCTCAAATGCAATCCCATTTAACACTTGCCAGTTGGAAGCTTCTTCAACATACCTACATATTTGCACATACATACATACATAGTATAGTATACAAACAAGTGAATTGCAATAAGCGAAATTGTCTTACATCATACGATTTGTTGATTTTCTGATTTTCTCTCAGTCAATAATAATAATAATATAATAATACAATGGCGCTATTATAACTCTGACGAGTTTTATGGCCGAGCTTCTCTCCCAATTCGAGGTGTGCTCCTTTTTGTTTTTCCTACTAATTGGGTGGACCTACAGTTTTATGCCGGCTCCGAACGGCGAATGCATTTTTTGTGAGAAGCTTTTTCATGGCAGAAATACTCTCGGAGGGTATGCCGCCCACTGCCGAGAGGTGACCGCTGCTCTTAAAAAAACCCAATAATTGGATTTTTACTAATTAGAAAAATTTGTTTGGCTCGGACCGTGGTTTGAACCCGAGACCTCTGGCATAGCAGGCGAGCACTCTACCCACTGCACCACAGCGGCCACTCTCAGTCAATACGAAGACTTAAATAAGCAAATAAAATTTGTATGTATGCAAGAGTTACTCGTTTGTTCCCAAATATTTGTATTGCAATTACTAGATATAAATTCTAGTAATTTTCAATCAAAAAGTTAATTTTAACTGAAGTATGTGAGTTCTTCATATCTATGTATTACAATCGTCTATATTGCTAGTTTAAAATCTTAGTCATTGGTTATTGGCAAGCTCAGCATATTACGGACATTTAGTCAACGCTTTTTAAGGTACGGCAACCACAAGGAAACGATCTTATATTAAATAAACTAACTTCGCCAGCCATAAAGCTCTCAAAGCATTTATATAAAGAAATAAATTGGCCTGTAATAAATTATAAAAAGATTTTTATTTACCTTTTTCAAATTAAACTGGCTTCTATGATTAGTGAATGCGAGGGGCCCAACTGGCATGTAAGATCTGAACTCGCCAACGGACCTTAGCTTTAGCAGATTAGCTAAAGTAGGGGAAATTTACTGGGGATCACGCACCCACAAAATCTGTCTAATTCACTTTTCTGAGACACAGCCTCGGCGAACAACAACAAGCGATTTGTAATGGCCAATTCATATTTGTTGCTTTAATGTCTGCCAAGGTAATTGGGACTTTTTTCCATTAGCCCGCTTAGCATCTCCCACTGGAATGGCAAGTACTAATAAATACGCCATTTAAATTTATAGCGGAAAGGCTAACAACAAACGAGTATTTACATACATGCATACATACACGCACATACCTACAGATTTCACGTAAATCACAAAGCAATACAAATGCATTTTACTTGGCCATCTTAGCCGCATACATATGTACGTATGTATGTACATACACCTGCATGTGTGTCTCTACTTATACATATGTAACTGGAATTGTAACCGCCCGTTTACACTGCCCCAATTGTTAGATGAGTTTTCCCAAATGGCTTGACTGCCCTAAATCACTTTTTGTTGCTATTGCTGTTGTTATTGTTGGCTATTTATTTATGTACACACATTTATACCTACGCGTACTTATTTGACTTTCACGCCCTTGCCTAAAACACGTTCGCACACGTGTGAATGTGCGCGCACATATTTTATGTCAAATTTCATCTTGAGGCGATATCCCACATATAAAATAAATAGAATGTCACGCATTACATGGCAGCTAAAGTGCGTAAGTGCTCACATAAGTATGCTACACATACTGTACATATTTGCTTATGTAAATATGTTTGTATTTAAGTGTGCTTTGAAATGTGTGCGCATAAATGAAATTCCTCTGTGTGTAATTATTTAACCACACCTCAACATTAATAACGCAAAGCGCTTCAAGCCAATTCCCGGCCCATTCCGGGCTCAGTGTCCGCTCCGCTTCCCCTTCCCGTTCGCTTCTGTTTCTTCCGCTTTTACTTCCCTGCATTTTTTGTTTGTTTACTTGGCGTTTTACTGGAGGCATTTCATTTCATTCAATTCAATTCAAGTTCAACGCCCAGCTTCAAGTTCTTTCGACGTTGAGGCTTAAAGCTTTTTTTCGCAAAAAAAAAAAAGAAAAAAAAATCAGCAAATAAACATTTCTGCTGGAAAATTTGCTCACATCCATATGCAAAAACACTTAAATAATAAATAAATAAACAAGTGTATTCGGTTTTGCTATTTATTTTCATGTTTTCGTGCCTTCGAACTCTCATTCACACTTTCGTACGTGTGCTTTTCATAAAAATATTTATCCCATTTGCAATCCAGCATGTTACAGGCTTGCATTTACATAGTACGTATATATGTATGTATATATATGTAGGAACATTCATGTATTTACATACATGCATTTGTGTGTTTGTGTTACCAACATGCTCGTACATAGTAATTCATTGTAAATCGTATGTCAGGTCTTGACTTGATTTGTTGATCCTTTTTATTAGCAACAAAATGTGGAAACTTTCAACTTTTTCAAAAAACCTAATTTTGGCAAATGTGTTCTCGTTTATTACACTTTATTGTTGTTGTAGCCACCAAGACACTGCTGGAATATTCTTTTCTATTTCCATGACGAAAAAGCCTTGAATGCTTTGGGATTTTCGTAAGAAAACTAACGTTTTAGGTATGCATTCTTTCCTTACGTTATGCATATTTGCAAAAACAATGCCTACATCCGGTTACAAATATGTACGTAAATATGTTTGCATGCATGCATTTCTATTTATATGTTTTATTGACCCTTAAGCCTTACTTCCTGCATCAATTTAAAAACTGTATCCATATTTGTACGTATTAATGCAAGTAAACAAAATTGACACATTTCCCTTCCATTAAGTTTACAAATAAATATTTTGAATGGCGGATGTAAAACAATTAGTCAGGTAATTTGAAAAGGGAAAATACTATTTTGTGAACAATATACGATTTGAATATTAACCAATAATAAATTGCATATATAAAATCTCTATAAATATGGGCATGTGTATGTACATGTAATGATGTGGAAATATTTACCAACAAAGTTAAAATGTGCGAATGAAAGTAATTTATTACATTGCAATCAAAAAATATTTCACTCATACATATGAACGTACATATGTACATACTCCTCTACATATTACATATATGCACTTCTATCAAGTGGGCAATGGATATTGCAAGCTTCAAGTAAATTTCCTACAAACAAACCTACGTTCTATGTAACTTTTGTAATGCATGTGAATCACAAACTTAAACGAGCTTTCGAAATTTCTTATAAGACGCCGCCTTTATCTCATTTTTGTTTACTATTTGAAAAGTGATTGCTTATACAATAACCCAAACATAAAAGCTTAAAAATCTTTAAAATAAAATAAAATAAAATAAAATAAAATAAAATAAAATAAAATAAAATAAAATAAATAAATTCAATATTTTACTTCCCCACGGATTGCTAAATTTTTCCCAGAAATATACCTACGCTTAATAAATTATTTTAAGCTTTTGCTTTCATACCAATATAATATACCCAATATTTCGCATACATAAATACCTACAAGCACATAGTACATACCACTTTGCAAATCTCCAAACGCAGCCAACGAACGTTCCGCATTCAATTTTCGATAGTTTACAATATTTGCAGACGCTTATCGCTCTTACTATATAATTTTATTAGCAATTTCATTTTGATGCAGTTTCTTCTTTTTTCTTCTTTTTCGTTATTCTTTTTTCTCGCTTTTGCTGAATTTTCCCTTTTATCGTGGCTGTTCTTGGCGCCACATACATACATACATAAATGCACCGTGACCAGCACATGAATCTCTGTTAACCATCAAATTCCCATTGAGCAGCTCATGTTGTATGTACATATAAGTGTGTGTGTGTGTGTGTGTGTGTGTGTGTGTGTGTGTGTGTGTGTGATATGAACTATGCGCTTCAGAGCGTTTGCGAATAGCTGTATTTTTTATTAACTGCATACATATGTATATATTTCAGTATCTGTCTATCTATCTCCTAGATATAGCCAATGCACATATTTACTTTTAACTTTTGCCTTATCTGCTGCACATGAAGTTTCGTTTGTCGATATGAGCACATACAAACATACCTTTATCTTGACAGCACGTCTCCGTCGCTGCCACCGCCTGCGCCTTCAAAACCACCGGACATTTGATAGTTGGCAATCTCTGGCGAATATTTAGCCACTTAAGCAGAAAGACCATCAAACATCAAGTAACTCCATCATCGCAGCACTCAACCATATCGGAGTTTGGACTCTTGATGCTGACGCTGCCGTCGTTGCTGCTGGTGTTGCCAATTGAGTCGCTGCACACACATACATGCATACACGAATACAACCACATGCACGTGCATACTGCAAAAAAAAATCTGTAATTTTGTAAAATTGCTTGTTTATGGCGCATGCACAGACATGCTTGTGGGTTTCCATGTACAAGTGTGTGTGTGTGTTTGTCTGCTCGTGCGTGTTCGCAGCTCACTCATGTGCAACTTTTTTTCAGGCATCAGCGCACTTTAACAACATAAAAAAGTGTAAAAAGTCAATTTTCGAGTTCGTAAATTTATTTATTAAACGTTACTCCACAAAAGCAGCAGCAGCAACAGCAACTGCCGTGACCCCCCTCCCCGCCGTCAGCCACCCATCCACCCATCAACCAAACTTGCTTACGCTGCAACTGTGTCGCGCGACTTAAGTATGTACGTATGTATGTACGTGCATGTGGCGTTTGTGGTTGTCGTTGCGGTTGTTGTTGTTGTTGCCAACATTATTGTCGCTGGTTGCTTTGTTTATTGCTGATGTTACAGCGCTGCTCATTGTTATTGCTGTTGTTGTGCTTGTTCTTTGTTGTTGCTTGGCTTGTTTTGTGACAGTCCGGCTAGTGTCGTTGCCTTGCCGTTGCCGCTGACGCTGGTCCGTTGCATTTGTCGTGGCTAACGTGTGATGTATGTATGTAAGTTGTTGCTGCAGCCGGTTGCCGCCACTCGTTTGTGGTTGCCGCTTGCCACCACAACCAGCCAGCAGCGCCATGACCAATATCGCCGTCACCAACCAGCCATCAGCCACCAGCAACAACAACAACTACAACCGAAATTCCAGTAGCTATGTATAGTAATAGCAAGAATAATTATAACAACAACAGCAACAACAACAACATTAATAGCTGACTTCGACAAGCTCATGTCGCAACTGGCTTCAGTAGTTGATAACTTCTTTGTTTGTGTTGTTGTTGTTGTTGTTACTGCTGATTTTTATAACCCGCAGTGATGCTTTTTTGCTCACAAAAGCTCACACATATAGTGCAATACGCTAAGAAATTTTTTGTACAAGCGATAGTTAAATTTTTTTGAAGAGTTGCCAGCTGTTCAAAAATTTTATTTTCCTGTATATTTTATTTGATTTTGAAATTTCAGGTGTCATATAAGAGGGCTTGCCTTGTAGATGAACAATAAAATTTAATATAAAAAATGGGTTGCCACCTATTTAATAAATTTGCTTGAAATTTTTTCACTAAAGGAAAAGAAAGGAAATAAAGAAAAGCAAAGGAAAGGAAAGCTAAAAGGTCAGAAAAGGAAAAGAAAGAAAGAGGAGAGAGTACGGAAAATAAAAGAGAAAAAGGGAGAACGGTGCGCAAATAAAAGAAAAAAGGGAAGAGAAGAGGAAGAAAACTGGAAAGAGAAAGAAAAAGGTTTGAAGGTCGCTAGCGGATTAAAATATTTCAGAAAATTAACCGACATAAAATTTCACTATGGGTCTCCTCGGATAAAATCTGCCAGTGGACAGTTTGGCAAGCAAATCTGCTTTTGATTATAATAAAAATCTCTCTTTTATTCCTTTTTTTTTTGCAATTTCTAAGAAGAGGTCAAGTTATCAGATTCTAAAAAACTCACTACTGGTTGTATAATATTCACAACACACAGCCACTTTTACTCTCTTTTTTAAGTTGGAGTTATTACTTCACCGCCACTGACTGGCTGGCGGGTTGCTTGTTTCTGCTGCTGCTTGCTTACTGTAGCAATTTAATTGCATCTATCGCGCAAAAATTCCACCATGATTTTTGTTGCATTTGCAATTCTCATTTTTTCTCTCATGTTTTTATGCTTTTAATTTTTATTTTCATTTTGGTTTTTTACTTTCATGTTTATTAAAGCGATTTTAAGTAACTTTATCTCTGTTAAAACACTCTGGCACTTTGCAGTGCACTCACATACATGCAAACACACAAAGCTCACGCTGTGAACCAGCCAGCCAGCCAGTCAGCCAGCCTCCGCTGCAAATGTGTGCAAAAGTGTGTTCGGATGCCTGTGGTAAGTACATAAGTATTATTATCTATCAAGTAACTATGTATGTACATATATCTAGTGTTGTTTTTATTTTAGTATAATTTTGTTTTTGTACTTGGTTTTTGTTGTAACTTGTTGAAAATAAATACAAGGAAAACCACTGCACAGAAGTGCAAAAGACAAGGTCACCCTTACGGCCACAATGGCAGTGGCAATGGCAACCAACAACAAACCGTATTTAACGTCACTAAATAAAATAAAGTGCAACGCACAAGGCGGGAGGTGTGAGGTGTAGGGCGTCAGCGTGATGACTTGCAGCTGCTTTTGAGCGCAAGGAGAAGAAGAAAAAACCCCAAACACACACACAGCGACAAATGCGAAAAACATTCGTGTATATGTTTTTTTTATTTCCATTTTTCTAATTAATCACCTGCTGTAAAAATAGTATTTGTGTGTGCAAAAAAAAAGAAGAAGAAGAAAAACTAAAAACAATTACTAAAGCCCAGCGATAGAACAAAGCTTAAAAGCTTAAACAGCTACTGCTGCTGCTTCTTCTTCTTGTGCTAATGCAATTCTAACAGATGTAATCAGTTTATGCCAATGTAGGTATGTGTATTTAGTTGTACCTACTTATATACAAATAAATGTTGTTATGTGAAAGATTTTAAAGATTTGAAAAGAAAAAATTACATTAATCGATTGCAGTGAGTTTGTGTTGTTTGAGTTTCTGTGCAATTAAAGTGGCAAATTTATACATTTTTTTTTTTGTTTTTTGTTTTTTCAAATTAACTTTTGCAAATTCACGATTCTCGGCATGAATGCGATAATAAGAAGATTGTTCAAATTAAATAAGTATTTAAATAAGTGTGTAATTTCATAGTGAACAGTGAAGATTCACACCCCCAAAACAGATACTTTGCGTACAAAACCACAGAACAGACAAAATGTCAAGATTAACTGAGAAGCGCTTTTGTTTCACTTGAGTTTAAAGAATCTCTGGCATAGATTTTGTGACCTCACAGAACAGACAAACAAATATTAGACAAAATATTAGCTTTCAAATAATTGCAATTCTGAGGTAACTATAATCGTTATAGAAATCTACTGAAGATGGCAATCGTCGAAACCGCTTTATAACCAAATCAAACTTGACAAGGGATGACGAAAATTCGGTTCACAATACATAGAAATAATAATACACTGGCGCTATTATAACTCTAACGAGTTTTATGGCCGAGCTTCTCTCCCAATTCGAGGTGTGTCCGATCGAGTAGGTCTCCTCAAGGCACGAGCCAGGGGGCAGGTGCGAGACGGCCTCGAGGTGCCTGGCAGAAGGCATAAAACGCCTTCGACGTCGTCAAGAAGGGCACATAGGGGCGCCCCGAAAGGGATGGTACTCTCACCTCTGTTGTTGAATCTAGTGGTCAACAAATACTCTTCGGAAAATAGACAAAATACTAAAACTTTCGAAATTAATACTGCCCCTTTCACTCCCTCTCATTTGTCCACTTAAAAAAAAAAATCTAGTAATTAAAGTTTTATTAGTTTCTGTTTGAAACTTTAGTTTAGCACAAAATTAGTACTGACAAATCAATTCAACTGGGAGCTCACATACATACATTCCTACTTACATACATACATACATACATACATAAACACTCAAGCCTACATACATACTTATGTACATCCATGTTTTTTTAAATCAAATCCAATTATCCTTTTGCATGTTCGCCCCTTTTAGCCCAACTGACCTTGTAAGCGCCCTTTTCCGTGTGTAAGTGTGTGTGTGTGTGTGTGTGTGTGTGTACAACGCCTGACAGTATGTGACAGTTTGTTTGTTTTGCTTGCTTGCCTTTGGTTTGTATCATTAAAAATTCACGGCATTCAATCCAATTACGAGTGTAATCTAGCAGATGCCATCCGTTGGGCACACAAAACCGTCCACAAGCACGCGACGGATGGCACACACGCATGCGAACAAATGTACATACAAACATACAAACATACAAACATGGCTAAAAGCTGTAGCTGTATTTGCTTACAAGTGGAAATGTGTGGGCAAACACATTAAGCGTGTGGTAAATGCATTTGTTTGTATATATGTATATGTACATATGTTTGTATGCCTGTTTACCTTTATCGCAAGCTCCAGCTGGAGAATCTCTACGGCAACAAACGGACATACATAAAAACAAATAAAAAATTTACTTATCACTGGACGACGGCGAGTCGGGGTATCGAGCATACATACATATGTATGTATGTATGTATGCATGTGTGATATTGAATTCAATGGTTGCTTGTAAGCAGTGCTTCTTAAGTGCCGCAACATATCCACTTAGCAATCCACCTGTGAGCACGGCATATCTCGTATGAATGCACAGAGGTATAAATACAACAATTGATTAACATACATATGTAAACACCCTGTAGGACTTGTGATCGCCGTTTTATTAATACCGGAGCACTCACGCCCTTGCGAATTTTCACTCCCTATATTACTGTGTATAAGCATACAATTTTTTTTATACCCGCTTTAACATTAGGTCCTAGGAAGGGTAGCAATAAACACAAACAAAATTGAATCAAAAATTTTACATTGCTCGGGAAGGATGCCAAATGGAGTACTCTTCCATTCATCACTTGGGGAAATCTCGTTCGAAGTACTACTGGCTATATTCCAATACACAGCTGCTGCTGGCATGTACATATCTGCTCTGTAACTTCAATCGTTGCATCTTTACAAATGCGTTCGTTTCACCCCCCCCCCCCTTCGTTAGACTATCTCTTTGCCTGTCGGTTTGTCTGTCCGTGCACCTTGTCGTTGCGGTCAGTTGGGCATACATGCATATAGCCTCAACCTCAGCCTCAGTTTCACTATCAATTTCAGTTCCAGCTGCTGCTGCTGCTGCTGCTGCAATGACGCCAGCATCGTTAAAGTCATGCTGATGTTGTTACCGCTGGCACCATCCGCATCGCCATCCCCGTCGTCACGCACGCCGTCGTCGCTTGCTGCCAGCAACACCCAATTGCCGTGGTTAATTTATAGCTCAACAATCTTCGATTAAACGCATCTCAACAACAAGATCTATTGACAACACATAGAGAGAACGAGTTGGAAAAACCAACGAAAAATATGTAAACGGCAAACTCAACAACTCAACAAGAACCAAAACAAAGCACAACTCACACAGAGTCAGCGATGAGAACGAAACGAACCAGCAGCAGCAACAAAAACAACAGCAACAACAGTAGCAATAGAGCGCAAGTGATGTGTGTGTTTAGATGCACATGTACATATGTATGTATGTATGCACTAGTTGTTGCTGTTGAGCTTGTTGGTGTTAAGGGTTAATGTTGTTGCTGTCGTTGTTGTTGTGAAAGCAACAGTGTGCAACTAATAGCAGCCACTTCGCAGACATTTCATGCACGACAAATTCACTTTTGCGGCCGCCTGACTTGACGCAACAAAAAACAGAAAACATGCACACACAAGCACACACTTGAAAGGTAACAAATGAACAAACCCTGCAAACATCATTTGATTATTTGGTCCATTTGTGGTAGGTTGGAGTACTTTCAAAGTGATCATTAACATAGCCCAAACGACCGTCTCATGTATCTGCATCTCCTCGTAGTTAGCCGAACATGACAACGAAAACCAAATGTTTATCGCGATGACGACGAAGCACTTGTATACATAGGTACATGTGCAGTTATCTTAGTTACTCCGTCAATTAGTACAATGTAGGTACTCCATGGATTAATTTGATTGTTATGCGGAACTGGAGTATATACTCCATTACAATGACATGCAATATTAATTGGACCATATTTTTTGTATGAAATGTGACAGGTTGTGGAGTACTCGGTTGGTCCATAGCGAGCACTCCATGAATGAGCGAATGGAGTACTCGGAATTTTTGCAGGGAATATGCAAGCACACATACATATGTACATATCTACACACAAGAGTGCCTTTTGGCTGTAACGCTTTGATGGCTCTCATGTTTCGTAGGCTTGAATTTGATAAAAAAAAACCGCACACTCTCACATACATACATACAAATGTGGATATGTGGAGATACATACATATGTATGTATTTACAAAGATTAGCAAATGCATAAACTAGAACCTGTTGCAATTTTAAAGATAAAAAAAATAAAAAAGTATAACTTGGATTTCCCACCACACACGAGAATCTTTGTTTCATTACCAATTATATGGCCTTGTACGAGTAGAGATTGATATATGTATTTTTATGTGAATAAATGCCGATGCTCATGTGTTCACAATCGTCATTTTTAAAACTTTTTTTGAAAGTCAGAAAATACTGTTTGTCTTTTTATTTGCAAGGCTAAGTCTTGTTTTTGGCAGCAAATACCAAAGCTGCTACAGAAAAAGAAGTTCTAAAAAAAGCTTTTCAACTTGATTTCAATTATTTTTGTTGTAGTTCTACAATTTTTTTTGGAAAAGTTAAGCCTTAAAGCTTACGTCAATAATTAATTAAAAATTTACTAAGTAATTAATTACGTAATAAAGAAAATTAAAAAAAAAAAATTTAAAAAAAAAGTAGCGACAGCTTTAGTTTACATTTTGCTTAGTATGTATTTTTTTGGCCGCCACTGTAAGTTTCAATTTTAATTGACTTCAACGCTTTAATGCGCATCTCTTTTGTTTTTTATTTTTTATACTCAGCTGTACTAGTACACAGAGTATTATAGTTTTGATTTCATAACGGTGGATTTTAACAGAATGAAATAATCGAGATAGATATAGACTTATATATATCAAAGTGATCAGGGTGAAAAGAGAAATCGATTGAGCCATGTCCGTCCGTCCGTTTCACAGTGGCATTTTTACTTAATTTAGACGTGAATAATTCAATTTTGTTGTTGTAAAAATTTCAAAACTTTTGTATGCAGTTCGAATGGCAGATGATCACGGTGGCCAATGGTGGTTTTTGTTCCTTTCTAACCCCATTTTTCACGCTGTAATCAGCTGTTAAATTGTGCATTTTAACTGTGATATTTTTTATACGTGAGTACACATATAATTAAGAGTCAGTTTAAAATTTAATAAGAAGGGTTCTGCCGGTGAAATTTAAAAATATAGACTACCTTAGGATAGGAAGAAGTGTGGATTTTTATTTGCAACTACCTACAAGTTTTTGTGTACGTTTAGCGTGTAGATGTAGCGTTGTGATTACGCGTTCATTTATTTGTATATAAAAATAAGAAACAGTGAAATTAAAACTTCGCCAAAGTTTTGAATTAAGCCGCATTAAAATAATTCCTTATTTTTAATAAACTCCTTTTATTCCTACATATATTCCATTAGGATTCTTCTGCCTCGATCTGCCCCCGCGAGAAATAATGTCGATAACTGGGAGAGAATTATATGAGGTGTAGGTTAGAGAACGCAACGAAAACAAAAAAGATAAAGCCGTTTTGGACTATATATGCAACAAATTAGGTTTTGAAAATACTTAGAAAGTGAAAATTACTTCGTTGCAACCTTCGATTGTTAAGGTAGAAGAAGAAATTGGTCACATTAGTCATGATATGCACTTGACAATTATTGATAGGAAGACTTTCGTGTTGTTTGTGGCCGGAAGATTAACGAATCCTTGTATAAGTTTGGATTATACACTTTGCGTGCTTATATGAGATGTATAGAATGTATTTTTAATAGCGGATATCGCCTCAACATTCGCTTTGGAAAGTTATAAGCGACGAACATATAGCTATATTTCAAATCGAAAAACAAAAATTTCAAAGTAGCATCAAGCGTTTAATGCAACTCATGGCAGACACGCTCAAACAAGGTTTTGGCACATCCAATGATGGTAACACAGCAAGCCATTTTTTTTTTTTTTTTTGAAGAGTATAGCTTAGCTACTAGCGCCACAGGTGTACATGAGAAACGCATTGGCTTTCCTATTGCACACGAGAAGTTTTCTTAGTATTGCGAAAGTGCTTCTATAAATTATGTTACGCATTATCCATGGTATCCAATGCCATCAAGTGTCCATAAAATTTTAATTAATGGCGATGCCATTATATAGTCGGTTTCACTGCCTATGGGTATGCTATCGGAAGAAACATTGGAGACCCGTAATAAAGACATTAGACAGTATCATGAGCATAATACGATCAATCTGCTCGAGAAGAATGAAAGACCTGATGCATGCGTTGCTGTTTATTGAGATCCGATTATATCTTTGCTGCCTAAAATCCGCAGGCGTACGTAGATGTATCAGTGATGAAGTTATTCAGTTATTTCGAACCACAATACTTTTCCTGTTCAAATCAAAACATTTAAAAAAAAGTCGCATATCGATTTTTTGAAAAACCTAAAATTTGAGTTATGTCTCTTTTGAATATATGCACGAAAACTATTGAATTTGTGTCCAGGGGTCCCATATTTACCAATACATCAAATTAGAAGGAATAATATTAAATTTTCAGCATTTTATTAATTTTTCACGTCTAAATTGAGTAAAAGTGCCACTGTGCGTCCGTCCGTCCGTCCGTACGAACGATAACTCGCGCAAAAATTGAGATATTTTGATGAAATTTGGAATGTAAGTTGGTATCGAGACTGGGACGGTTGGTATTGAAAATGAGCGAAATCGGACCATGACCACGCCCACTTTTCCTATATAGAAAAAATCGGAAATTTGGTTTCTCAGCCACTAATACAGCTGGAGCGATGAAATTTCACCCACGTATTGAGCTCAGGCTCTTATGAAGAAATTTGATGAAATTTTGGAAAATGGGCGGTGCCACGCCCACTTATTAAGGGTCAAACATTGAAAATTTTATATGTCATAACTCAGAAACCGTTAAAGATATATCGATGAAATTTGGTACACGTCATATATTTACTTAGGAAAATCCGTGGACGAAAAATTATCAAAATCGGTTGACGACCACGCCCACTTTTATACATGGGTATTATAGTGGCCTAATAAAAATATTTTAAGCGATATCTCTGTCAAATATAAAGATATATCATTGAAATTTTGTGGCAGGAGTTCCATAATAGACCGGAAATATAATATAGAAAAATTTTGGAAAATGGGCGTGGCACCGCCTACTTTTAGAAGCGAGAGATGAGCCTATAACTCGACAAATAATTGAGATATTATGACGAAACTTGGTTTATACACTTTTATAACTTGCATTAATAGAGACGCAAAAATTTATTGAAATCGGTTTATGACCACGCCTACTTTTTAGCAAAGATATTTCTGGAACACGCTTTGGGAATTTGTAACGTGACATCTTTGTAAGTAGAAGTCATAATGGAATGAAATTTTGCACAAAGAATAATATTCATATGCTTAGTTGGATGACTGATAAAAATGTTGAAAATGGGCGTGGCTACACCCACTTTATGCAGCACTCACTTTATATAAAATACACCCTGATTCTATCAGACGCAAACAAACAATGAAAGAATGCAGCTGAGTATCTAATGTTCGATTCCACTCGAACTTAGGCTTCCTTACTTGTTTTTTTTTTTGTTTTTGTTCTCACAGCAAAACCGATCAATCAGTGAATTGGCATGTCCGCACAGAAATCAACTATCGATAACGAAGTGTTGCATGTGGGCGCGGTAATGGGGCGTGAATCGAATGTCAATCCTTTTACACACTCGACTAAATTATGTATGTACATGTATATGCATATACATACATATGTACATACTTCAAATGCAGTAATTCTGAAATTTTATTTTAAAATTTACATTTTTGCCCGTAGAGTGGCCAGTTTTTCTATTTTATTTTTTTTTTTGTGTATTTTTCTGTATTTTCTCTGTCTCTTTCGCGCTGTCAAATGCAAATGTGGTAGTGATTTCATGTGCAACTTCGCTCGCTTCCATTTTATTTTTCTTTTTTGTTTGTTTTTGCTGTTTACTGCTCAAATTTTATTGTGAAAATTCGTTGCGCTTCCAAACTGACAGCTTGTCAAAGAACCGTCAATATCAGCAACTTTAGGTGGCAGCGATGGGCAATGAGCAACAGCAATGGACAGTGACAATTGCAATGAAATCAAAGCTGTGAACACGATGAACAAAAACAAGTAAGGCAGCTTAAGTTCGAGTGGAATCGAATATTAGCTACTCAGCTGCATACTGGGACTGGTTTAGAGAAATAGAGGACACTATATAGCAAGCAGTGAAGTGGCGAAGAAGATGCCACAATGGGTGAAGCTACCCTACTTTTTCGCTTTTTATGATATTGCATTGTCGCGAGCAAGATATTCTAAAAACGTGACTTCTGAAATATAAATATGTATTTATAACTGACTTTTTCTGGAATCTTTCTTATGTACTTATACACATAACATTTGAAGATTTTTCCGCTTCATACTCATTTTCTTTATTTTCAAAAATTTAAGTTCATACATTAATTATTTTTTAGAAATTTTTATTCGGAAAAACATCAAAGAATTAAAAAATGTTTACATACATACATACATATGTACTTGTAAAAGATCATATATCGTCGTACCATACGAAAACTAACATCAGATTTTTTGTGGCTGACGAAAAGTAAAAAGTTCAAGTTTTGGCCGACGAAAAGTAATAAAATCGAGTTTTGGCTGACGAAAACTATCAATTTCGTTTAAACAACAACAATTTTAATGTAAAAACAGTATATAATTACTGATACTTTTCGTCAGTCAAAAGTCGATTTTATTACTTTTCGTCGGCCAAAAGTCAAATGTTCTACTTTTCGTACAGAATTTTTTTATTTATAGCTTTCGCCAGAAATTTTAAATATGTTAGTTTTCGTATGGTACGACGATATATAGTACTCCTATATTCGTAATACCTACGAGTTCCATCAGCCAACATTACAGTACAGACATATAAAAAAAGAAAGAGAAAACCGAGCAATCAAATTTGAAAAATGACATATGAATTCAAAATAAACCGCAGTGACGGCACATAAAAAAAATATAGGGAATTTACATATTTATTATTTGATTGTGCTATATTTATGATAATAAAAGGGATAAAATAAATAAAATAGCTTTACATACGTATTTCGTTTTGAGTGCAATATTGGTTATATAAATATATATATACATATGTAAATAGATTTCCTAAAGACGAAACCATTTGCAAACAATGGATGCATGCGTGCGGTCTGATGCCTGACGACGTTTTTAAAAACATTCGAATCTGCAGCAACCATTTCCAAAAAAGCGATTACACTGGGAATCGCCTGTACGTATCAATGCCTGAAATATACTGCAGTAGTCCGGGAATAAAAAGGATTTTTTAATCCCAAGCTTCGGACAAAACACTTTTGGTTCGTAGTCCTTTCTTCCATCCGTCTTGTTATATTATTACCTGTGGTCCCCTGTTGAGGTCGGTTTGGAGAGTAACGTAGTCTGAACTTTGGTCCTCATATGTTGCTGTGTCTAAAAGTTCGTTGTCTAAATTGTCCTGTTATTCAGTTTAGAAATTCGCAGTACTCACCGTGTTGGCGGCATTCGAACGTACATACTTTACAAACATAACCCTCAAACGGCAGAATTGGACTTTTTGATATAATGCCCATGGATCGGACCACAGGATTTTAACATGAAACGCTTTCCGCCGCGATTCATAAAAATATGAGTGCATAGAAAATAGATTTTTCAAGAACATTTCACATCTAGAACAAATTCACAAAAGTTTGCATCTTAAAATAAATGTGGCAAATTTCTTATATTAATTATAAACAAATTCAAAAACTAAAATCAAAGGGGTATAAGTCCCCTAGAACACAATGATGCCTTTCAATTTTTTTTTTCAAACGCCTCTGAACTCAATTGAATGTATTTGTCACACATATCACAGATGACATTAAATGTAATTGAGGCGCATGCGCAGAACTGCCAGTTGCACAAAATTTTTGGATGAATTCATACACATTGCACAGATAGAATACTATCAATATAGAAGTACTATATATATGTAAAAGATAGTGCTATTTTTCGGAACAATTTAGCAAACCTGAAAGATTGAATAGTTTCGAATTCTTTATTTTACAAGTATAAATTTAATTTAATTTTCCTTTTTAAGAAATAAGTACATATCGACGGCTGAGTATAAGATCGCCCTATTTCAAAAATTGTTTCAAAAACGCCCTATTCCAAAAATTGTTTGAATAACGTCCTATTTCAGATTTTGCTTCAAAAACGCCCTATTTCAGAATTTGTTTCAATAACGTCCTA
The DNA here is from genome assembly GCA_960531455.1 of Urophora cardui. Lineage (NCBI taxonomy): Eukaryota > Metazoa > Arthropoda > Insecta > Diptera > Tephritidae > Urophora > Urophora cardui. Next base: position 159,515,945 of record OY482672.1, on the reverse strand, counting down.
TTTCAGACAATTATTCCAAAACACCCTATTTCAGAGAAATATATATGGAATTTTCGGTGAAATAGGGCGTTTTTGAAGCAAAATCTGAAATAGGACTTTATTGAAACAAATTCTGAAATAGGGCGTTTTGAAGCCAAATCTGAAATAGGACGTTATTCAAACAATTTTTGGAATAGGGCGTTTTTGAAAGAATTTTTGAAATAGGGCGATCTTATTCTCAGCCGTCGATATATAATGAAATAAGATATAAAAAATTTATTTAAAAAAATTTAAAAAAAGCTAATTTTTTAATTATTTGATGTTTTCCCGAATAAAAATTTCTAAAAAAAATTTCAGATTTCTTCGCCGCTTTTTCCGTATTGCTCAATACGCGATTTAAAATACATATATTAATAACAGCCTGTTGGCCTAGTTGCCGACTGACCCTTTTTATTTCCATTATTTCCCCGTTGTGTGCCATAAATATACACGTCGTAATTTGCTGATATGCCATAAATTGCCAACGTTGCCATTGAATCTCCAATTCCATAAAGAAGCTCTAAACGAGATTCACTACGGGGCTGTCTATCGCAAGCAATTATTTGTGTAATAGTTACCCGATTGCTGGCATCTGCCTGTGAAGAATTAGGAATTTATGTATGTATATGCAATATGTATGTACATATGAGTGTGTATAAATATGCATCTTAAATGTAATTATCCTCTCGGCACGTCTATATACATATTTAGATACTATAGCATTTTTTTGGAACTTACCTGTCCGACGTATTTTACATTACGAACGCCTGCGTCTATATTTCCCTTCACCTTTTCATGGTGCAACAGAAAATCGCCATTTGCAGGCTGTCCCCATTTCCCAGTAGAGCACATAATCTCGCTAATCAATATAGCCACAACACCGAAGGTAAAAACTAGATACAATGTTGTGTACGTCTTCATTTTTTATGTTTTTTATTTGACGGTTTTCTGTTTTAATGCCTCAACTATTGTCGCTTTACTGTTGTTCGATTGCTCAAAAGTGGTCTTTTATAGGCCGCGCGCTTATATGCTTTTATTTTTAGTACCTACATATGTATTTATGAGATTTTGGGCTGACGTCAAATCGTCGTACCATACGAAAACTAGCATAAGTTTTTTTTATTGTTGACGAAAAGTAACAAAATCGACTTTTGGCTGACGAAAACTATCAATTTCGTTTAAACAACAACAATTTTAATGTAAAAACAGTATATAATTACTGATAATTTTCGTCAGCCAAAAGTCGAACTTTTTATTTTTCGTCAACCAAAAGTTAAATGTGGTACTTTTCGTACAGAATTTTTTTTATTGCTAGCTTTCGCCTGAAATTTTAAATATGGTAGTTTTCGTATGGCACGACGAAATGAAGAACTTCATTTTCACAAAGTACTAATTAATATACATATTTCAGAAATCACGTTCACAGAATGTCTTACTCACGACAATGCAATAACTAAAAAAATGCATTAAAATAGTAAGCTGTACTACATATACGTAATTACTAAAAAAATACCCGTCCCGCTTCGTAGTGATGAAAAAGAGTTTTACGTCATTGTGAGTCTTTCCCTCTGCCGTTCTCTTTCTTTTCCTTTTTTTCCTTCTTCGTTTTATTTTTGTTTTAATTTTTATTTTTTATTTCATTTTCATATATGTACTTGTTCTTCTACAGTCTTCTTCTTTTCGTTCTCTATCTCTATCTCTCTCTCCATCCCTATATGTATCTCCATTTATATCTCCCTCCATCTCCATCTTTATCTCTATCCCTTTTAATACTACAGTTTCTCTCGAGGAAACCGGGTTGGACATTAAATCGAAGAGAGCTCCTAACTTCCGCTTTTCATTTGATACCAATTACGCAAAAAAATATTCTGGGACCACCCGGGTTCACGTTTTGACCCATATTAGCTTTATTTGCAGAACAACTGGCCACTGCTGAGTTTCGGGTAACTTGCTCGGGTTTAGTATAATAGAGCCTGCGCTGTGGCACGTCAAAGGCACAAATCAATTTTAATTCAATTTTAATCTCTGTTAAAAGCCCAATTATAGTGAATAAATCGAGACACATATTTTTTGTTGTTGTGTTTTGTAGGTTTTGCTTTGACACCACCAAAAGCCATAAGGATTCTCGCGCATACTTTTTATCAACAGAAAGCCTAATAAATCGCCCATATTTTTTAAGCCATCGCAAGTGCTTCTTAGATGCTAAACAAAAACAGAAACAAAAACAAAAAGTAAACGAAATTGTAACAAATTTACAAATCCGCAATTTGCATTCCCTCACAATAGAATTTGCGCAGCGACGTACATTTTTTGCACTTTTTCTTTTTTTTTTACTTTCCCAAAACTGCATTTTCCTACAACAACACTTCCAATGTTACCCACCAACCCAACCTCTTAATTTTTTGTGCACGTTCTAACTGATTTGCTTTTGTTTCCTTTTTTGCTTTTTGCTTTTAACTTTGCCTCTGTTTTTGTTCCAAAGGTATTTTAGACCATTTTTTTTTTTTGATTCAATTTACACGATTTTATTTTGATGGCTTTTGCGCGCAACCGAAGTTGACAGTTTTGATTTGCCATGAACGACTTTGGAGCTTAAGCGACGCTGACAATGCGCTGGTAGCGAGTGGAGATGGAGGGTGTTTGTGTTGATTTCTACATCTACATCTACTAGGTACGGTGAGGAATACAAATGTAAATGCAAAAACTAGTAAAAATTATTCCACAATCAGCAAAAAAAATTAAAAGAGTAATAATGAAAAGAGGTGAGGGGCGCAGAAAACAAGCGGAAAAGTTAAGAAGCCAACTAAAATATAAATATTATTTGATTGTTAAAAGCGCCATGTAAATGCAAAAAGCTCTCACAGCAAAACTTTCGCAATATGCACATCAGCGCTGCTGGGTTTTTTTAGCTTTTAAAATTCTTTTATAAAGAATTCAATTGAAGTACATGTTTGTTCATGCATCAAAGTGGTTAAGCCGTTAAGATGCATAAATCCAGCGACTACATCAGCTAGACTCCGGCACAGAAAATGTTTCTGCGAAGTTAGCAGTGGTGGAAAGATTAGCTGAAGAATGATTTGGCGAAGACGAAGAAGAAGAAGAAGCCACTGCAATTGGGTATATGATTGTATATTGAAGGCGAATAAATATGCCTATATGTTTGTACGCATATATGCATATCTACACACCTACAAGGCATTAATTTACATAATATGTATGCGCACAAACAAACATACATACATATATACTACATTCATACATACATTGTGGGTATGCATTCAAATGGCTAACCGCTGGCAGGCAGCAAGCAAAATCAAAATTGTCAATAAAAAGTCGTTAGCCAATGGTCACCAACCAAACAACCAACGAACCAAAAATGGTGTTCACGCCAACAACACTGTCACAATAGAGACGCGTCAAAGCGATGACTATGCCCATCGATTGACATTTGGGGACTTGTGGCAATTCGTATGCAGTGAGCGATCTACAACAACCTGCCAAACTTAGCCGCCAAGCCAAACCAAACCGTCAATAGAAACGTGCAAAGCAACAATTTCATATGTAGATAGACAGACATACATACATATGTACATATATATGTATGTACATTAGAGTGCGTTTAAAATTCAAATTAACGATATTTTACTGTATCGCCCCCTCAATCTGTAGTAACATGGTCAAAGATATCACACATAAATTTTTGTCCCGATTGGTGGCGGTTAAGGCGTGGCGCATTGAGGTCAAAGTTCAGAAAACTCTATGAAGGGTCAAAAAATCAAAATATTTTTTTTAATTATGTTATACCCAAAATTAATACTTCTATACCCAAGGATAACAAATATAAATTTTGGTTCCGATTGATGACGGTTTAGTGGTGTTTTAAGGGGGTCAATGTTCACATTGCCATAGAACACTTACATTTTTAGTGTTGCATATGGTAATCTGAACTTTGACCCCCTTGAAACACCAGTAAACCGTCATCAATCGGGACCAAAATTTATATTTGTTATCCTTGGGTATAGAAGTAATAATTTTGGGTATTAGATAATAAAAAAAAATATTTTGATTTTTTGACCCTTCATAGAGTTTTCTGAACTTTGACCTCAATGCGCCACGCCTTAACCGCCACCAATCGGGACCAAAATTTATGTGTGATATCTTTGACCATGTTACTACAGATTGAGGGAGCGATACAGTCTTTTTATGAACTTTTAAATTTTTCATACAAATTAAAAGCACCCTAATGTACATACTTTCGTACGTCATGTACAAAAGTAGATATTTTCGCACGTCTCTAAAGTGAAAATATCGACGTGCATACCTACAAATGCACATGTACATATGTATGTATGTTTGTGAAATTTGTTGCTTTTGCTGCAATTGCAATTCTATCGCTGCGTTGAATCGCCAACACACACACACACGAATGCGAATGTGCGAAAATTTGTGCTTCCATTTGCCATGACAATACACTTTACAACGCGATGAGCTATTTCATTATGTATATTGTACATGTATGTATGTATGTAAGTATGTATGCGTCCACATTCGCTGCTGCAACAATCAGCATTCTAAATGTACGACGACGCTTTGGCGCGCGCTTAGAATGCGAATTAGGCAGCGCCAGCAAATATTTGCTGCAAAATGCACTTGAAAATTTTGAAATCTTCATAACAACAACAAAACTACAATGCCAACAACAATAGCAACACAAAAAATTAACAATTACTTACAAGCTTATGCAATAGAGAAGCGCGCGCGAGCGATCGTTTACACAAACAAAAGCAACAACAACAAACAACAAACAGCATTGTTAGCAACACCTCCAATAGAAATAGCAACAACAACAACAACCACAATAACAACAACTACATCACCAGTTACCACAACAAATTACCACTACACTCAACAAAAATCCAAATTGGCAACAAAGCACCGTCACACCATCACAACGCCATACCCCCCCCACCGCCCCCTCCATCCCTTGGCCAACCACACCACCAGCGTGTGATGATGAATGACTCTCGAGCAACGCAGCACACCAAATGGAACATAAAAGTTTTGAGAAATGGTTTGTCAGGCCGTCGGGCATTTTGGCACGTTGCAGCTGCTGCGTCTGTTGCAGCTAAACGCATAATAAAATACGCAATGCAATGTTATAGATACATATCTACATACATTTGTATAAATGCATGTGTGTATGTACATATGTATGTATATAGATTGGTATATGAGTATATATGTATGTATGCTCACATAACTAGTCCAAAGTTAATACATACAGTAAGCTCGCTTTAAATTGAACTAATGACAACGAGCTCTGCTTAGGTAAAATTTAATAAGACGATCAAACCAAAATAGCCTCATGAATGGATGCGAAAGACTATTCAAAAGTTAAAAGGACAGCTTGGCGCTCATATCGAAGCGTCACAATGTGCCGCACCATCAAATGTGTAATAATAGTTCGTGCTTTGAGCGTTTACTGTGCGCGTCGCTTAATTTTGTTTTTTTTTCAGAAGCACAAACAAGTTTCATTTCATAATGCTGAACTTTGTCACAAAACATAGTGCTGAAACTTGTCCACGAATGAATGAATAAATATTGCAAAAGTGTGTTCAAAAGATTGCGCAAATACGTACATACATACATAATTTGATTTTTCCTTTAGGCCTTCTACGCGTACCACTTTTTTCCATATTCAATTGATTTTACATGCATTTGATTTTAAAATAAAATTTCGTTTATTAAAAAATGTATAAGCTCTGCTCCTCTTTCAATGAAAAAAAAAACACTTCGCACTACATAATCTACGTACATATGTACATACATAAATATCTACTTACACTAACTACAAGCTAAAATGATAGGCTTGCAAAAATTTTGAGTTAATTCATTGTTGATGTGCTGATAAGATGATTATGTGCGTCTGTACATCTGCATGTATGTATGTTTATGCATCAGTGTATTAACTGCAAAACTTTTATATTTGCCTTAAACTTAACAATCTTCTGCTATTTTTATTCCATTTTTACTCAAAAAGCAAACAAATAAACCAACAATGAAAGAAATTTCACAAGTCACAAAAGTCTCTTCGTAGCTTGTCATTTTAATCAAAACTTTCAAGTTTACGCATGCACAAATGCATATTAACATGTACATATGTATGTGCAATGTATAGGCAAATATCCGTCCTGCTTCGCAGCGACGAAAAAAGTTTTCGTGTCAAAATTGGTCTATCCCTTTACCTTTACCTTTACCTTTACCTTTACCTTTACCTGATCAAAGACCGACATTTTATGCTATCCATGGTTAGAAACAAGCGATTTATGTAAGTTCGCGTTAAAATCGGACACGAGGCCAAGTATAAAGTAAACGGGTTCTGTTTTCCGATTTCTTTTTAAAATATTTTTCAACACTTTGCACAGCGCCCAGCAGTATTCGAGGTAAGGAGGAGCATATTCAGTATGAAAAATACCGCGAAACTGGGTTCAAAAATCAGTGACTGGACTATTTGCTGAACACGCAGTGAAGAAATCAGGGCTATTGAATTTTTCGCTTAAGACGCAGTATATTAGTTTTTTTCCCATGGAAATTCTACTGCGTCTTCAGACGGAACCTCTCCCTTCTCGTTCGACAGTTTTTAGGTAGTCGATTTTCAACGTCATCTCTACATAAAAAAATGAAAGAGAAAGTTCAGATTGTGGAACTACATCTCTGCTGAATATTCGGTATGTGCTGCTTTCCAACCGATCAATACTGCTGGGCGGTTTTTACCCAAATTTCAAATAAACAAACATCTGTATGTATTTGTTATTTAAGCGGTGGAACTGCCACTTTTTTTATCGCTTAGCCTCAACCAGCAGAGTGAGCTTTTTTGTAAATCCCTCTTCCTGTTCGCGCATTAGCAACTTAGAAACCAAACAACATCGATATCTATCAGGTTTAGAGTAGAATAAATATCGAATGTTAGTTGCTAATTTGTAAATTAAACAAATTATCCAACATCTACAAATCAGTCGCGGTGTTTGGCGCTGAAAGTCATTGGGTTAATAGAAAACGAAAATATGAAATCGCATAAGAAAACAAATTGTTTATTAAAAAAAAAATCACTGCTGGCATTGAGTTCGTATAAAAATCTATTTTAAGTTATTAGTATGTGAGAAAATCATAATGAAATTAACTTGAAAATGATGAATGTCATAGAATTTTTGCTTACATATCTAAACGCAAATGCCGTCATAAAAAAGTTTATATTAATTCGCACATGCACGCTTAAGTGCTTTTGTGCATTTATTAATTTATATGGCATACATATGTACATACATACGTGTCAATCATATAATTAGAAATGAACTTGAATCCAATCCCTTTAAGTCCTAAGCGGTAAAAATTGCGAACTTAAAAAAAAATAAATAAATAATACATAAATAAATAAAAGCATAAATAAAAATTAAAAACAAATACAAAAACAAAAACAATAAAATAACTGAAGATGATCGAACAGTTTAAGGAAAAATTGTTATGTGAAAGAAAACTGGTCATAAAAAGCTCAAAAAATGGGGTAATTATTAAAAATCAAAACGGTCAGTAACAACAAAGTAAAATTACACTGGTCGACAAAATTTCAACAAATTTTTGTTACAGAAATAAAATTCAACTTTTCTAAAGTATTTCGGTACGCTGAATTCGAATCTGAAGTCAGATTTTTTGTAATACGTACAGTTTTTTAGATATTTATTTTAATTAAATTCAAATTATTCTTACCTGGAACACAATTTTTTTATTTTGTTGTATGTATTTATTTCTTTTGCTGTTTTTTATTTGCAAAATAATTGACTCAATTCAATTTCAAAATTTCTATTCCACTATTTTCTTTTTTATGTTTGTAGCTGGAGCTGTGTTTGTGTAATAAAAAAAAACACACAAACGCTAAAAAATAAACGCGATCGCAATCGAAATGGCACAAGTAAAGAAAGAAGAAAAAAACACAAAAATGCAGATAAAAAAAAATTATCCAAACACTAAACAACAACACGAGCGAACGAAAATGTTACAAATTATTTTAGTCAACAGTAAAGAGAGTAAGTAATTGAAAAGAAAAAAGCAAACAAAACATGTTGCAGACACTAGCAATACGAAAAAACCAGGCACATAGATACGAGTTGTACATGTTTTTTGTATGTAAAAAAACTAATACGCGCACGGCAGCTTTTTGGAACGCGAAGCAAAATGTTGAGAAATTTTTGCAACAAATTCTGAAAGCAGCAAATTTTAACGCACGAAAATCACTAAATTAAACTTTGTTATTTATTTAAGCACTTTTGTAATGGTGTTGAAATAACAAAAAAAAAATTAAATAACACTGTTTAAAAAAAATATTATTAAAAATAATTTTTCAATTTTGAAAAGTGCAACATTATTTAATTTAAAAAAAGATAACTAAGCACCAATGCGCAGGCGCCACGGCAGCCCACTGTGTACGCGCACTTGACAAGCTTTGCTTGTTACGAAATTTCAATTTCAACTGAATTTGGATATGTGGAATTTAATTGTTTTTCTTTTCTGCATTTCTCACTATTTTTTGTTATTTACTTATTTTTTTAGTATTGCTTCATAATTGTTAAATTTTTTTGTTTGTTTTTTTTTTAATTATTTTCGTATTTTTTTTTTATTTTTTTTTCTGCAGTATTTTCAAATATTTCCCAATAATCACCAGCAATTTTTTTTTGTAAGAACCTTACTACAGCGCAGCCAAAATGATACTCAATTTTGCTTATGTCAGCAACGACCACAACACCTGCAGCTCAGCGCTGCGCTTGGCACTTAGCCAACAACAACATCGACACACACCTGTACAAGTGAAAAAGTTGTAAAAGCACCAAAGCAAGCTGGACTATGATGTGCGCTAGCGACTAAAACTAACTAGCCTAGGCTAACACAGCCTCATCGTCACTCACACATATGTACGTGTTGAAACACATTTATACATGTGTGTACATGCATGCGTTACGTCTGGGCGGATGAGCAACTTTTCGTTTATTTAGACGGCTCGCGACGCATAGGATCGTACGTCAACGATCGCGCTTGCGCTTTGACTCTGTACGTGGTTTATGTTTTTTCGACGTCAGCGTCGCTTTCGCTGCTTGTGTTCACCAAGCGACGCTGTTGCTGTCCTCTGTAGCAGAACAGTAAACAGCGAACGGCGCAACAACACCGTTGGTTAACATTCACTAACAGTTGGCCATAATTCTGAATGTTTTTAATGTTGTTTCTTCGTTTAATTTATTTACATATTTTTTGTGATATTCATATCTTCGGCAAGTGTATTGTTTTACGTTTTGTTTGAGTTTAGCTTTAGTTAACAAACTTTAACAATTACATATACATATGTACATGCATAAATTCAAACGAAGAGGATGGATGGCTTGTTGTTGTTTGCGGTTTATAAATAGTTTCTTTGACTTTGCTTTTGTATTTGCATTGTAATTGATTTCAATTGTTGTTGTTGCATCATCTCACGTTCCACAGATATTATCTGTAACAGGGCTGCTCAACGCTCTCGTATTGAAAGTACAAAACTCAATACATCTACAAATTTTGTATATGCACTGAAAAATTTTTTTGCTCATTTAATTTTTTTATGAATTCCAATAAAATATTTAGGTGATTCACAAAGTGTCATAAAGTCATATGTCATATTAAAATATTGTACGGAAATCGTTATAAAAGACTTTTCCGAAGCCCTGTGAAGAAGTAAACAAAAACAGATGATCAAATACGACGACCCAAAAACATATCGTGCAGAGTTGTATTTATTTAGTACATATATAGCATAGAATGCAACCACGAAATATTATGACTTATGACGATATGACGCAATATGACCGGTTGTGAATCCCCTAATTATTTTAGAATTTAATTTCAAATGGTAGTATCAAATACATAAATTTTTTTTTTATTTTTTATATGAAAACTAGCTGACCCGGCAGACGTTGTTCTGCTAAAACTTATTCCTATGAAGCCTAAAGAAAAGTCTTTGATTACCGTATTGCTAACCATTATCTTAGAGTCCATATTAATGACTGCGAATAACAAAAAATTGTCTATTCTCTGAATAAAAGTTATAGTTATATTCGCCGCGACAAACCTACTTCCCCCGATCCCTATCACTATCTCAATCCCTATCCCTATCCCTATCCCTATCCATATCCATATCCCTATCCCTATCCCTATCCCTATCCCTATCCCTATCCCTATCCCTATCCCTATCCCTATCCCTATCCCTATCCCTATCCCTATCCCTATCCCTATCCCTATCCCTATCCCTATCCCTAGCCCTATCCCTATCCCTATCCCTATCCCTATCCCCATCCCTATCCCTATCCCTATCCCTATCCCTATTCCTATCCCTATCCCTATCCCTATCCTTATCCCTATCCCCATCACCATCTCTATCCCTATCCCTATGCCTATGCCTATGCCTATGCCTATGCCTATGCCTATGCCTATGCCTATGCCTATGCCTATGCCTATGCCTATGCCTATGCCTATGCCTATGCCTATGCCTATGCCTATGCCTATGCCTATGCCTATGCCTATGCCTATGCCTATCCCTATCCCTATCCCTATCCCTATCCCTATCCCTATCCCTATCCCAATCCCTATCCCTATAGCTACCTACCTTTACCTTACCGGGACCGTCCATCACCATCCGGGCCCACTACTTTAGCCATCTCTGGGAAACAGAAATCACAATGAAAATAGCTGTATGTGGAAGCCTGCTCAACGCTTTTCATTTTCTACCAATATCGCTCGAAAACATTCAGGGGTTATCCGGGTCCACGCTTTGACCCAAATCTTGGAACCCGGCCTAGGCATCACTATTTAAAAAGCTCTTTGCTGAAGTCCTCCTCAACAGCTTTCATTTGATACCAATATCGCTCAGAAACTTTCCAGGGTCACTCGGTCCCACGTTTTAACCCATATCTGGGAACCCGGCCTAGGTATCGCAATAAAAATAACTTTATGTTGAAGGCCTGTTAAACACCTTTCATTTGATACCAATATTGCTCGAAGGCTTGGTGGATCGATCTGGGTCCTCATTTAGGCCTGTATTCCGGGAAGCTCCCAATTTTTCGAAATTCTATATACCCTACTATGTGCACTAACACCACATGAATCTACTGTGAAAATTTCATAAAGAACGGTTGGTTACTTTGGGAATTTATAGAGGACACACATCCACAGATGCACACATACGCACATACACACCGATTTTTCCAATTTTCGGACTTTTCCGGAGGGATTTTCCAACAATTGACAAAAAGTTTTACAGAAATCGGCCCAGCCGTTCTCATCTGATGAGGTTAGTAACATTTTTTACACCATTTTTATATGAAAATTTTTTGAATACAAATTTTTTACAGTGCTTTCATTTTTTGAATTTTTTTTCATTACAAATTTGTTGTTGTAAATTTCGATTTCTTACGGCAGTGCTCGAGCTCCTATACAAAGTGCCTTTGCTCTGCACATTCAATATGAATCATAGGCACATTCATATAAAATTTTTTTATATCTGAGTGCTTATGGGAGTGCAAAGAAAATTTTATTTTCATATTTGAAGTGAAAATATGTATCTGTGCCTATGATTCGGAACAAAACAAAAACAATTGTGCTTTGAGTGCCTATGAGGTGAGCAGCCCTGATCTGTAAGCATTCAAATAAACAAAAAACCATTTTTTTCTTGTTTTCTTTGTCAACACTTTCAGAATAAAAGCTTTTTGTTCATGTTAACATGTAAAAGTTAATGACACTTGCGGCTTTATTTTGTGCATTCACATAAAAATAATTTTACGATTTTTTAACATTACACACCTTGTCAATCAGGCATAAATTTTGCTTGAAGTCTTGTCTAGAACTTTCATAACCAACTGGATTTTGCAGCTTTTCTGCGCCTCTATTTTTATGTAAGCACGAAAATTTTCCATTAATAAAACTTTGTAATACTATATAACCAATTACATATATTAAAACTCACTTTACAACTAAATGTTATGTCAGCTAGGTATATTTATTTTCTTTTGTTGGCTTTAATTTCCTTTCTGTTGTTTTTTTTTTCTTTTTCGTCCCGCTCATCTTCTCATTCAAAAACTAATTAGATTTGTCAGTGTTGCTGACAGCTCGCAATGAGTTGACTTCCCTGGATTTGTGAATCGTTTTAATTTGCGCTGTTTACCTATTTTTTATTTTTCTTTTGTTTATTCTTTTGTTTTTTCTTTTGTTTTTTAACTGATTTTTGCTTTAATTTGCAATTGCATGTTTTTGCTGACTAATTTAGGCTGTCTGCAGTTTACATATATTTTTATATTAATAAGCCTATTTTACCCAATATTGGCTAATATGTATGTGTATGTGTGTGTATGTGGGTATTTAAGTACGTGTGTGCTATGTACTAAGGCCCAAGAACAGTGGCGTAGCTAGAGAATTTTTCGGGGGGGGGGGGGGGGGGGTCACAGCCAATGTAAAAAATTTACCAAAATTAAAATTACCAAAAAAAAACTACAATTTTTTTTACAAATGATAAAAATCGCTAGCTTAGAATGCAAATTGTGTAAGTCCTTTTTTAAAACTTTGTAGGAGAGACAAAAAACAAAAAAGAAAAAAAAATTCGAAATGAAAAAAAATTTCTGTTCATATAAATATTTTGGACTTACACAATTTTTTTCGCTTTTTGGACTTACACAATTTGCGTATCACTGAATAACAACGAGTAGAAATATGACAAGTATCTCAGACTTGTTTAGCGCGGTGCGTATTTGATTTTTCTAGCGTTCTACATAAAAATACACTTTTTCATAAAAGTGGACTTACACAGTTTGCACTCTAAGCTAGCGAAATGTAATTTTTTCAGACTATAATTTAACATTTTAGTACACAAATATCGCTTATAATACATATATCAAACTCTTAAGGCCCTTGGCCACTTAAAATCTGGAATGTTAAGTGTATACATATGTGTGAGTGTCGGGTGATTGACGCAAATATCTAAAAGATTTGATTCTCATCAACGCGAGCCCGAACAAGAACGTGTAGCACGACGACTGCCGATTGCACTAACACACACAAAAAAACTCACACATACACACTGCTTGACATGCCAGATTGTCAGTTGCCAAGGGCCTTTAACTATACTTCAAAAGTAAGTCTCATATTCTATTCTGGAAATCTACGCGCATAGGTAGATTTTCAAGTTTTATGCGCCCAAAATTGAATTTTGTAAAATTGTTACAATTACAGAAAAAAAAACATACCCACATATTGGAAATAGAATGGGGAACAATAATTCATCGCTTTTTTCCCGACCCCATACTCTGCACTTGCCCCAGATGGTCGTAACTTAGCATATCTGTAGTTAATTTTTTTGTTTTTTTTCTTACATATTTTTAAGTGCTAGTTTCAACTTGAATATTTATTATTTAAAGCATTTCATTTAAGTAATCGTGATGAATCCTAAAGGTTCAAGTAATTATTAACACCTTTCAATAATATCCTTGGTTTCCAATAATTCTAAGTTTATAGTTTTAAGCTTTTAAAGTTGGGATATTTAAAAAAAAATTATCACTCTTTTTCATGTTAAAAATTGATTTTGTTATGTTGCTCTGTCAGACTCAGTCAAATTAACCCTCGGACATGATATCTAGTACAATTAGTAGTTATCCGACAAAAAATTACGTCGCACAAAGCCGCACATCACTACTAGATACAGGGTTTTTCATATGTACCTACAATAATTTTCTTTTTGTGCTTTATATTTAATTTTGATGTTTATATTTCTAATGCTAGAGACACACATCGTAGTATAGTAGAAATATTGCGATCTATACCACATATGTGTCACTCTCATATTGTAGTTTAATTGAAAATTTTCATAGTAAAGCCAAATCATAATATTGATATTATAATATTCATACCACATGTGTGTCTGAGGTATAACGCATATCTTGTTTAATGTAGGTGATGCTCGAAAGTAACCCAGATATTTAGCAGCGATTATTGTTAACTTTTTAGGCAGTATTTTTAGTGTTTCCAATTTTTCAAAGTCAAGGAAATACTTATCATAAAAAGGGGCTAAGAATCCTAAAGCTACATTTTTTAGAAGAGTTTTGAGTATGCAATTTTGCAGCTCATTCAATTTTAATATAACAATATGCAACATTCAACTTTTTGAAAATTTTCATTGGCTTTTCGGAAATTTTAATTGGAACGGTCTCACCCTACACCCTACAGAAAAAAACTTCTAAGATTGACGGAATTTTTCACAGCATTGAGAATTTCACTTTTCACACTAAAATGGGTTGGCTACACAACAGTACTCTTAGAAATTTCCTCAAAATCTTCTATAAATTATGGCCTTGCTTTGAAATTTTTAATCCACTTTCAGAAATTTCTACGATTTTTCAGATTTTTTCCATAAGCTCAGAAATCCTGCTTAAGGCGATTTTTATTGAAAAATTGTTTACATTTTTAAACGAAAATAAGAGAGTCAAATTTTCGACAGAACTGTTTGAAATAAATTTAAAAACTCTGGCGTATGATTTTTTTTTTTTGAGTCACTGTATATATTTTTCAATAAAATCGACTTTTAACTAAAGCCCTAGATACCCGGGTATCGAGCAATGCGATCTGATCGTTTTTGTTTGAAGCCCGTTTGTTGTTCAAATGCCCGTACAAACATTCGAGCATTCGAGCTTACAAACAAAAAAAATGTGTATCGGAAAAACAAAAATAAAAAAACTACATATAAAGAAAAAAAAAATAATAAACAAAAGAAAAAAACAAACTTCAAAATATCCGAATTGTTCAAATGCCCGTACAAACATACGGGTAATAAACAAACAAACAACTCTTCGAGCATTTGAACAACAACTGTTCGGGCTACTCGAAAATGTTCAAAAAAAAATCGAGAGCTCTACTTTTAACACAAATTATAAAAATTTCGCATTAAACAAGCAATTTGGAATAGATGTACACAATAAAATATTTCTACCTATGTGCTACGGTTATAAATAATAATTTTCTTATATAATTTAGTTTTTTAATATTCCATTTTGACAGACATTAAGTAAAATCTCAAGTTCAGATACTCTTATACATTGCATATTTATTCCCATTGTAGTTTATACTAATATTATTTGATTAAGATGATAAGTAATTGAAAGAAAACTTGAAATTTAAATAATTGGCGTTACTTTTCTGTTATCAGCATGTTAGTAACAGCAATACCGTATAATAATTGTAGCGTTTGTTGAGCCGTAGGGAAGTGCAGGAACCGTAGGAATTTTACCACAAAATAGCGAATATAAGTACAAAGAATGTAAATTGTGGTAAAATTCCTGCGGTTCTTGCACTTTCCTACGGCTCAATAAACGCTAGAATTATAAGTAATACTTCGTGAAAAAGCGCTAAATTTCGAATTACCAATTTCGAAAAATTACTATTCTCATTGATTTTTTCCTGAAAAAGAAATGTATGCTAATAAAGTCAAAGATGGTTTTATGGTCAACACGAATCTTTCGGGGGGGGAGGGGGGCTTTTGTCCCCAACCCCCCCCCCCCGTTACTACGCCACTGCCCAAGAACTCTACCAAGCAGCATTACCCTGCAGTAAATATATTTCACTGCTGCATGATCACTGATGATTCTTTATTGAAAATTCATCAGACGGTCATCACTGAGCGCAATATCAATATTTTATAGCTCTTTTCTCTCACATTTTCGAAAATATAGAAAGCTCAGATTTTTTGAAGTTTGTGAATCAATTTTTTAGTTTGTTTTTCTTTGTCGAATATTACACCACCAACAGTCATGCAGTGCTCCTCAATAAAATCATTGATGAACTCAAACCATTTATAGCATTTTCAGGTCAAATGAAACCTTTTTAAGTCAAGTGAAACTTTTTTCAAGTCAAGTGAAACCTTTTTCAAATTAAGTGAAACCTTTTTCAAATAAAATGAAACCTTTCTCAATTTAAGTGAAACTTTTTTCATTTCAAATGAAACCTTTTTCATTTCAAATGAAACTTTTTTTATTTCAAATGAAGCTTTTTTCAAATTAAATGAAACCTTGTTTAATTAGTACAATAACATTCTTATATAAATTTTTTGTACACGGATTTTACACATCGAAAGTTATTGAACTTTAAATATTAGTAGTGGTAACTATGTACAACAATATGTATGTACCTATATATAGATATTTGCAAAATAATCACAACAACAATTTAGTTGTTTAATTTGTTATTGGTTTCATTATTTTTATATATGTACATGATATATTTATATATGTACTAAAATTAAGTAGATCAAGCTCTTTCAGCCCAGCAAACGTTCTTGAAATTCTCATAATTTGGAGTCTGATATGAGTCCGAAATATATAGGTGTGACATATGTGGTATAAAATAATAATATAATACAATGGCGCTATTATAACTCTGACGAGTTTTATGGCCGAGCTTCTCTCCCAATTCGAGGTGTGCTCCTTTTTTGTTTTTCCTACCAATTGGGTGGACCTACAATTTTATGCCGGCTCCGAACGGCGAATGCATTTTTTGTGAGAAGCTTTTTCATGGCAGAAATACATTTGGAGGATATGCCGCCCACTGCCGAGAGGTGACCGCTGCTCTTAAAAAACCCAATAATTGGATTTTTACTAATTAGAAAAATTTTTTTGGTGTTTACTCGGACTGTGGTTTGAACCCGAGACTTCTGGCATAGCAGGCGAGCACTCTACCCACAGCACCATAGCGGCTTATGTGGTATATACGCTTAAGAAATGTTTACTGACGCTTATATGACTCCGAATATTTGCTGGGATATTAAGCTCTCCTAATTAGGAGTGTGAGAGGAACTCCGTTAAGTCCTAAAGAAAGTTGGGTGGTTAACTGAGCGTGCAATTCAACGTTTCTAACATTTCTCAAGAGTAAAAATTACCAATAATCAATTCATTGTTAATTCAACCAACAATAAAACAACAAAAACATTGAAATGCATAAAGTTCTGAGGTGATGTTGAACTTTTATACATATCGCTAGCTTAGAGTGCAAATTGTGTAAAATATTTTGAATTGTTATCTTTCGATGTGTAAAAGCCGTGTTCAAAAAATTCATATAAGAATATTATTGTATTAACTAAACAAGGTTTCATTTAATTTGAAAAAGGTTTCATTTGAAATAAAAAAGTTTCATTTGAAATGAAAAAGATTTCATTTGAAATGAAAAAAGTTTCACTTAAATTGAAAAAGGTTTAATTTTATTTGAAAAAGGTTTCACTTAATTTGAAAAAGGTTTCACTTGACTTGAAAAAAGTTTCACTTGACTTGAAAAAGGTTTCATTTGACCTGAAAATGCTATATATTAAAAATTCAGCAGTCTTTATATGAAACTTGTCATCGATGCCTCCTCACTAGGTGGGGAATTTCATCAGTGATTCATGAGGTTTTCACTTCGGACATTTACTGCGGTGTATATGTATGTATCTACGTATGTACATATATGCAGTATGTAGTTACATATGTATACATATGTACATACATATGTATGTAGTTGGCGCTTATTTTATTCTAGACATATTTATAAAGTTCTAAATAAATTAAAAATGTTTCTCATTCTGTAAAAGCACACTAAGAATTTCCGTGGAATTTTTTTTAATGAAAAACGAAAACTTTTGTTTTAATTACATATGTATGTATATGTATGTAGCCAGGGGCGGATTTACCCCTAGAAGCGCCCTGGGCAAACAAATCAAGCCGCGCCCCAATATTTCCAAAAAAACCGTACTTGCCTTCGTGTGGTGAAATTTTATTACTGATATATTTTACGGATTGAAAAAATTTGATTCGATTCTTATATAGATACCACATTTTCTTCCATTTTCTAACCTTCAAAATGATCTGATCATAAACCCTCATTATTAGGTGGCACAGATTTCGCAATATCATTAAATTGCAGTTCATCATACGAATCTGAAAAACAATTTTTTAGTGAAAATGTTTCGTCCTGAAACTAAACTCACAATTTTTGACAGTAGGGTGCCTCCCAGGTAGCGAAATCTGGCTTTCTGGCCCAGAATCTACCTGGGCTAACCTAGCTGTCGATCAATTTACTTATGCATTTTTACCTTTTTTCGAAGAGTGTGAAAATAAATAATAGCTTAAAAAACTAAAAAACACGCTTTAATCTTAAAAATCGTACTAAAAATTGAGAAATAATTTAATTAGAAAGAAAATGATGAACGAAAATATAAGTATTTAAGGAAAAGCGTGGGGCTGCTTAATAATAATTCAATAATTCTAATTAAATTATTTCTCAATTTTTAGTAAGATTTTTAAGATTAAAGTGTGTTTTTTAGTTTTTTAAGCTATTATTTATTTTTGAATTTTTAGTGAAATTTTTCATTAAAGGATGTTTTATGCGGACGCAAGAATAAAAGTAAAAAGAAGTCTGATGGGATGTGGTGTTCTCCGAAATAGATCTACATACATATGTATGTATTTATAATTTCTACCAAAAGTCCCAATATGCAGTGAAGTAAACTAGCTTATTATGCAATATTTTCCAAACCCTTTTATTCAAGGTTTTCCAAACTAGTTTGGAAATACAAAATTTCCCAAACGTTTTGTTATATTTCACAATCAGAAAGTGAAGAGAAGTTGAGGTGAAGCATTTGAAAAGAACAAAAAAAAAAGAAACCTGATTGAATAAATTCGAATTTAGACAATAAAGCTCCGAATACGTTTGTAGCGTAATGGTGAGGTATGCTGCCTACGGACCAAGGAGCTCAGGTTCGAGTCCCGAGTGGCGCATTTTTTTTTTTTTTTTTTTTTTTTTTTATTTTTTTTTTTTTTTAGAGAAATTTTTTCACCTCACGTTTACAAAACATTGTATAAAAATGTAATTACCCAATAAACACAACGGATTCGCCTCGAATTCGAGACGAGTTCGCTTCTCTGATTATATTATCGCGGCGATAGTTCGCGACAATAGATCGGCGAATCTGAATTCCCAGGCGAGTCACCCCTCATTAGTGATTCGCGCATTTTTATATTCTCGGATCGTTGGCGATTCGAGATTTAGGCTCATTGGCGAATACATTCTAGAAAATCTTCTTCTGCGAATCCGCCTCGAATTCGCCACGATATCATCCGAGCTTTTCAGTCGCTTGAATAGAGTTTTAAATGGTAAATTAAAGTCCAACAGGGAATTTCTTCGTGTAAAGCAAGATTTAATAAAATTAATAAATGCTATTGCGATAATTGATTTTTCTCGAGTCCATCTCGAACTCGATACAAGTCCGAAAAATTACATTCACCTCCGCGAATTCATCTCGAATTCGCCACGATATCATCCTCGCTTTTGTGTTTATTGGGTAGGGTTCCTTTTCGTTGATTCAGAACTTACTATTAAATGAATTACAAACAAAACCAGTTCTTGCTTTGCATACATATGTATGTACATGCGATTGTTTTTATTGCAAACACAACAATGACAAAACAGAATGTTGTTACACAAAACACAAAACCAGTTCTTGCTCTGCATACGTATGTATGTATGTACATTGTACATGCGGCTGATTTCATTGCAAATACAACAAACCCAAAACAGAAAGCTACAAGCTTCATTTTTTTTTTAGTGAATTTATGCATTGAGTTTATCGCCATCGCTATGAGCGATCGCTGGCTGTTGTGCGTTAGTTCGCTCGCTATTTGAGTGGTTATACGTTTTTCTTTGAACATTTGTTTGTGATTTGAGTAGAATGTATTTTTGAGCGTTCGTGAGTGAGTTTTTCCGTACCCTGCAAGCTTGTTACTTATTGGCATGTATACGGGAGTGAATTGAAATTCATTGAGGCTATTTTGAAGAAAGGTAACATAAAAGCCGCAATGAAGCATAAAATATAATGTTGAATGTCCTACTATATGATGCCGTTGGGCTGTTGATGTCATGTTTCGAATCCGGAGGAGAATAGAAATAATAAAGAGAACACAAAAAAGTGAATGTTTGAAAGATATAATAATTTAGTTAATTTAGTTAAATGTTTACAACTTTTAGGATGGGATGAAGTTACATACATACATACATACATACATACATACATACATACATACATACAGGTGAAACTAATAAAAGCGTGTTAAAAAAACAATCAAGTTTAGGGATTTTCGACAGTAAACTTTGTCTTTCTGCACTTTCTTAACCAGAAAAAAAACTTTTTTTGATAAATAAAAAAAAAATTTTTTCCTTGTCTTAGTTTTGGCGCCCCTATTGAAACGGCGCCCTGGGCAGCTGCCCATGTTGCCCTATGTAAATCCGCTCCTGTATGTAGCTATGTATTTTGTTTGAGATGAATAAAATCTTTAACATAAACATGTAAGTACATACATAAATCTTTGCTCCTATTGAGCTTTCGTGTTTCCATTCGCTGCAAACCATCTGAAACATTTGACAACCGGGTATACAAATTGTATAGCTTCATATGCAAATAGTTTTCTGAACAAAAAAAATAATAAGCGAGCTTATTTATTACATATGTATGCTTGTACAAAAGAAATTTTCATTTTATTTACATATTTTGGCCGGCAAAGCCTACATGCAAAAAAGTAGCAGTTTTTTTTCATAAAAACTTGATCTTGTTCTTCCCGCAAGAGTTCAATTACACTTGGAGCGGGTTCAAAAAAATCTTTATTACTTTCATTTAAAAAAAGTAAGCGCATAAATATGAACACTTATCATGGTGCATTTGAGTATGTGCAGATATGGCTATAAAGGTGCATACATATGTACATACATATGTAGATACATAAATACATATTTATTTTTATGGGACGCGTAATGAATATCTTAAAGGATTTGCTAGTTTTAGTCGCTGAAACGCTTCAATCGTCGAAGCGCAACAACAAGTAATAAATCGCTATCCACTGCTGCGACAGGCAATCGTCAGTCACTCGACCGTCCGTCGACTGCATCAGAATTGACTCTAACCACCTAACGACTGACAGTTTGACTGACGATGGACTTGTGAACTTTTAAACTTTTCTACATGCAAATGTTCATAATTAATTACATACATATTTCTTTTTATATGCATGCACTTGTTGATGGGATTGTGTTAAACATTGATTTACGAAGATAGCTTAAAACAACAACAATAACATCAAGCAAAACCAAAAGGCATGTAAAAGCAAAATGCTTATACCTAAACCAAAATCATGATCGTCACGTAGTAGAGTGAAATGCATTAAAATGCGCAAAACGCCCGGATGCGGCATGCAAATGACATGTGTATGCATGTACAAACAAACCTACCATGCATACATATATGTATGTATGTAGGTATACTTACATGCAGCCATATGCACTTATTTGTACGTTTGTAGCTTAATGCATGCAAAAGTGTGTGCAAAGAATTTAGAAGAGTGTAAGGAAAGTCATCAAAATAAAAATTATTTTTTATTGCAGTTGTTCTTGTTTTTTTTACAAGTCCCTTTTCTTACATAATTTTTATTCGTAATATGTACATATATAGCTAGCACTTACATGAGTATGTAAATGTATATAAGTTTATTAAGTTTTTAATTAGCAAAGCTTAATTGATTAAATACCAATGCACTTACATACATATGTACATATGTATGTACATATATATAGTATTGCACTGCGACTTGACTAGTCAAAAGCTACACTTTTTCATCAGATTTGTTTACCTTTTCACCACCAAAGTAAAAAAAAAAACAAAAACCAAACGAGTTATCTTATCTCACAATAATCTCATCTCAATTTATTAAGCTGAATTATTAACGGGAAATGGCTCAACCATGTAAATTCCCTGTAGAAGTGACGATGACATTCAGTCAGCCAAAAAGCCAACCAGCCAGGCACTCTGGGCATTAGTATGCCGTGCAGCACACAGCGCATTCCATCTTGGTATTTTCTCCTCCTTTAAATTGGCAACAAACACATGCACACACACACGCAAGTAAACTTTGATTGAGTCACGCGGTTCATTTTTTAGAATTACATCCATTTGTATGTACATACATGCATATATATTTTCTGATTTCTTTGTTTTTTTTCGTGGCTCTTCTCTTATTTATTGTTGTTATTATATTTGGCAAGTTTTAACATTAAAATTTCATTACATTACACACTTTGTAAATTTTTCAATATTGCAACATTGATCGGCCACGTACCTATATACATTATAGTATACATTAGTAGTGGGACTTTTTTCGAATAATATTCGAATAAATATTATTCGAATAAACGAATAATAATATTCGTGGGAAAAAATTCGAATAGTGCTATTCGAATAGTAGTATGTATGTACATGCGTAATTTGGGAATTCCACTTGCCTTCGCGCAAGCCAGAGTACGTATATATATGTACATACATATGGATGTACTTACAAAAGCAAAAACATACATACATACATTCAATAGCTATTCGCGAATAGTGGTATTCGAATAGTGATATTCGAATAGTACTATTCGAATAGTATTTATTCGAATATACGAATAAATTATTCGAATAAATATTATTCGAATTACGAATACCTTTCGAATAAAAGGATTTTTTATTCGAATAATTTTTATTCGAATAGTCCCATCATTAGTATACATACATATGTATGTATAATATGAATGTCGTTGACACTGCCGGCTTGCTGTGGGCGGGTGTGGTGGTAGGTGGGCCCAAAGCGATATATTGACATTTTAAATATTTTATTTACAAAACTGATATTTAAAAAGTATATATATGTATATGTACATCAGTGGCGGACCTAGCATAAATTGTCTGGGCAAGCCTATGTGTGAAGCTGTATTATCTAGAAGTCTGATTGCATTCCGTCATTGAATTTAATTTAGAGCTCTCGCTTTTTTTAACATTTTCGAGTAGCCCGAATAAATGCTTTTCAAATTCTCGAACACTCCTTTGTTTGCTTATTACCCATATGTTTGTACGGGCATTTGAACAATTCTGGTATTTAAAGTTTGTTTTTTCTCGGATAAAAGGAATTAAAAATAAAGTTTTTATTTTTATAATGCACGATTTAAACCAAGTCATTTTTATTTTAAAAATGAAAATTTTTAAATTACAAATTGAATTTTTGAAATTAAAATGTATTTAGGATTTAAAAAGAAACATGTTTAAATTAAAAATTAAAATTAATGGAATAAAAACGAAAGTTTTTGACTCGAAATCTCATAGTGCTTAAAATAAAAATAAAAATTGTTAAATTTAAGATATTTTTTCTTGGTAGATATAAAAACGTGTTTAAAAATAATGTAAATACGAACATTTTTATTTTAAAGATGTTCACTGTAAAATTGCAAAATCAAAAAAAAATTTTTTAATTTAAAAATCTTTATTTTTATTTTAAGCACTATGAGATTTTGAACCAAAAACTTTCGTTTTTATTCCATTAATTTTTTTCGGCAGTGGGCGGCATACCCTCCGAGTGTATTTCTGCCATGAAAAAGCTTCTCACAAAGAATGCATTCGCCGTTCGGAGCCGGCTTAAAATGTAGGTCCACCCAATTAGTAAGAAAAACAAAAAGGAACACACCTCGAATTGGGAGAGAAGCTCGGCCATAAAACTCGTCAGAGTTATAATAGCGCCATTGTATTATTATTATTATTATTCATACATATTTCCCACATGTTTGTGGTTCATATCCTACTCCAAATTATGAGTGCTCTGAGAATGTTTGCTGGGATAATACATTCATGCCAAAACTAATTGACGGTTGACACTGAAAATTTCAAAATTAAAAAAACGAACTTACCTGCCAGAGTTGTATTGGATTTTTATTCGATTAAAAATTCAATTAATTAGTAATGGATCCATTAATAATTGAACTTCTGTATGGAAAATCGAGCTTCATTATTGACTTAATGAAGAACATGTGGATAATTAATATATTAACCGCCTGTGTGAAATCAGTATAAATCCTAAACACATTTAATTAAAAAAAATTTATTTTTAAATAAAAATGACAGTTTAAAACGTGCATTATAAAAATAAAAATTTTATTTTTGATTCCTTTTCTCTAAGTATAAGCTTGTGTACCGCTGTGGTGCAGTGGGTAGAGTGCTCGCCTGCTATGCCAGAGGTCTCGGGTTCAAACCACGGTCCGAGCCAAACAAATTTTTCTAATTAGTAAAAATCCAATTATTGGGTTTTTTAAGAGCAGCGGTCACCTCTCGGCAGTGGGCGGCATACCCTCCGAGAGTATTTCTGCCATGAAAAAGCTTCTCACAAAAAATGCATTCGCCGTTCGGAGCCGGCATAAAACTGTAGGTCCACCCAATTAGTAGGAAAAACAAAAAGGAGCACACCTCGAATTGGGAGAGAAGCTCGGCCATAAAACTCGTCAGAGTTATAATAGCGCCATTGTATTATATTATATTATTATTATTATATTATTATAAGCTCGAATGTTGGTACGGGAATTTGAACAACGGGCTTCAAACAAACACGATCTGTTCGAATTGCTCGATACCCGGGTATCGAGAGCTCTACTTTGATTAAATTCGGTTTGCATATTTGGTTTGTTGTTTATATTCATAACATATGATTCAGTTTCATTGTATTGCATTTAGTGTTGGGCGAGTCCGAGATGTTTTATTCGATTCTCTCGATTGTTGAAACATCTCGAATGCTCTCGATGGTTTTCCTTCGTATTCGAGTCAAGTCGTAAATGGCCATCAGTCAAAACAATCGCTAAAACATCTCGGACTCGCCAACGCTTCCTCTCGTTTTCAAAGCAACCCTACAACATCTCGGACTCGCTGCAAAAAAGACATAATATTTGTTGTTGCCGCTTGAATATCAAAATTGGTTTAAACAAGTAAGGAAGCCTAAGTTCGAGTGGAATCGAACATTAGATACTCAGCTGTATGCTTTCATTGTTTGTTTGCGTTTGATGAAAACACGTTGTATTTTATATAAAGCGAGTGCTGCATAAAGTGGGCGTAGCCACGCCCATTTTTAACATTTTTATCAGTCATCCAACTAAGCATATGAATATTATTCTTTGTGCAAAATTTCATTCCTTTATGACTTCTAATTACAAAGATGTCACGTTACAAATTCCCAAAGGGTGTTCCAGAAATATCTTTGTTAAAAAGCAGGCGTGGTCATAAACCGATTTGAATAAATTTTTGCGTGTCTATTAGCACAAGTTATAAAAGTGTATAAACCAAGTTTCGTCTTAATGTCTCAATTATTTGTCGAGTTATGGGCTCCGAAATTTCGTATATTCCTTTGTCTAAGAAGAGGCGGTGCCACGCCCATTTTCCACATTTTCCTATTTTTTGTTTCCGGTCTATTGTGGAACTCATGCCACAAAATTTGAATGAATTATCTTTATATTTGACAAAGATATCGCTTAAAATATTTTTATTAGGCCCCTTTATAGTTCCCATATATAAAAGTGGGCGTGGTTGTCAACCGATTTCGCTAAACTTTTGAACATGTATTACTACAAGTAGTGAAAGTGTATAGACCAAGTTTCGTCATTATATTTAAATTATTTGTCGAGTTATGGGCTCAGAAATCTCGAATATTCCTGCTTCTAAAAAGAGGCGGTGCCACGCCCATTTTCCAAATTTTTTGTGCTTTTCGTTTTATATCCGCAGTTGGAATCCTGCCATATAATTTCAATGATATACCTTTATATTTGACAGAGATATCGCTTAAAATGTTTTTATTAGGTCACTTTATAATACCCATATATAAAAGTGGGCGTGGTCGTTAACCGATTTTGGCAATTTTTCGTCCAAACATTTGCCTAAGTAAGTATATCACGCCTACCAAATTTCATCGATATATCTTCAACGGTTTCTGAGTTATGACATATAAAACTTTCAATGTTTGGCCTTAATAAGTGGGCGTGGCACCGCCCATTTTTCAAAATCTCACCAAATTTCTTGATAAGGGCCTGAGCTCCACACGTGGGTGAAATTTTATCACTCTAGCTCTATTAGTGACTGAGATACAAAATTTCCGATTTTTACTATATAGGGGAAGTGGGCGTGGTCATGGTCCGATTTCGCCCATTTTCAATACCATCCGTTCCAGTCTGGATACCAACTTGCATTCCAAATTTCATCAAAATATTTCAATTTTTGCGCGAGTTATCGTGCGTACAGACAGACAGACAGACAGACGGACAGACGGACGGACATGGCTCAATCGATTTCTTTTTTCACCCTGATCAATTTGATATATATAAGTCAATATCTATCTCGATTATTTTATGATGTTACAATCCACCGTTATGTGATTAAAACTATAATACTCTGTGTACTAGTACAGCTGAGTATAAAAACATACAGAGTGGTACAAATCTATTGCCGTTGTTGCTGCTCGTAAAATTCATTTATTTCGTAAGCGTTTCACTTCAGAAAATGTATTAATTTATTAATGTTTAAATAATTAATTATTATTATTATGCACGACACCCTTTGGTTGTGATTGCAAAAATGCAGCGTCCATGTATAGCATACTTTTCAATTTGGTTCATTTATTTATGTATGTATTTGCCTCACTTCCATTAAAAATCCTACATTCTTCATCAACAACACTCATTCAGTTTATTTTATCAACTAAAACATATCATCGAAACAACCTCCGACTCGCCGACTCGGAACAATCGCAAAAACATCTCGATTATGAAGTCGAGGAGCGAGTCAACTTTTGACTCGACTGTGATTTTGCAACGATGGCGATTCTCTCGATTGTCTAAACATCTCGGACTCGCCCATCACTAATTGCATTAAATCAAGAAAATGAGGAATATGAAGAATTTTTAAGTTTTTATATACAATGGGTATTAGGAAGATATGCAAATTGTTCTCAAGTTGATAAACAATATTTGAGAAACAATTGAATTTATGTTAATTTTCAAATGATAAATATGAAACAATATTTTCTCCGTTTGAGAATTTCGTTTTCAGTGTTTAATGGGAAGTGAAGCTGAAAACCGGTAACCAAAAAAGGAAAAAACAATCTTGGCATACTTAGATCTGAAAACATGTGTTTACATATACATATGTACATATACAAGAAACTGACCCGCGCTGCATTTGTTTTAAGCTACTTTAAAATTAGTTGAATATAAATCACTTTTTAATACATTTATTTTTGCAAATAACATTTTTTTTCCGTGAGGGTACTGAATGCCGAAGCCAGCATCACATTCGCATACAAATTTTATGTGAAAAATAAAAAAGTGCTTTGCTAGTTTTTTTTTCAATTTAAGTCTGAAAATAAGCAATTGATTTCTCCTTAGAGAAAGCGAGAAAACAAGCTATGTTATCCTGTTTTGAAAGCCAGGTAAAAGCTAATGTGTTGAAACGTTAAAGCATGCTAACTGTGCTGTGATTGGCTGTGCAAACAAAATACACATTGTGAGGTCAAAGAACGTAAATCTGTTTACGTTCTTTGGTGAGGTGGATTGGTGGTGTAATTGCGCTATTTTCTTAGAATACTTTTAGGCGCCGTATATTACAGTGGGGGCTATATTATTGAGAATAAACACATTTAAAACGTAAAATAACCAGATTTTAAAGAAATTCGTAAAATGAAATGAACGAAAATATGTACGCAAGCCGGGCTTCTCGGCTTGTATGAAGCGCCCGCCTCTGATGTACATATGTACATACTTTTGTTTGTATGTATATGCCTGACATTACCCTGCAAAAAAATTTGCGATCAATCCCGAAAGAGATTTGTCCTCGATTGATCTCTTTCGAGAACAATCGGTCCACAATTAGTCCCCGATTGTTCCCGTACGGGTATAAATGTAGACTAATTGTAGACCAATTGTTCCCGAACGGGTATAAATGTAGACTAATTGTAGACCAATTGTTCCCTAACGGGTGTAGATTAATCGCTTTCATTCCGAACGGGTACAAATCTAGATTCCTTAAATGTAGACATTTTACAAAAATATGCAATGTATTTAAAAAATTGTAGAACAACCGGTAAAACGAATTGAACACCCTTTTTTAATAACAATTTTAACAAAATGTTGCCTAAAATATCCTATGAAAAAATCCTTTACATTACGCTCATATAATGCATACTCAAAACTTACAATTTTTTAAATTTATTTATTGACACTTTTTACAAAAGTAAATCTTTATTTAAATATGCATGAACCTTTACAATTTTTAAGGAAAAATCTTCATTTGTACCCGTTCGGGATGAAAGCGATTGATCTACATTTGTACCCGTTCGAGATGAGAGCGAATGATCTACATTTGTACCCGTTGGGAATGAAAGCGATTAATCTACATTGGTACCCGTTCGGGTATACAAGTTGAACAATTAGTCTCTTCATAGGACATGCTCGAACAAATGCGATCAATTCACTCCATATAAAGGGATGTAAAATTGTATTAGTCGCATGCTCCCTTGCGATTGATCCCGGACATATCCCGGATTAAATGCATTTTTTGCAGGGTATTAATTCATTACGTTCTTAACTATAAGCATATATATAGTACTCCTATATTCGTAATACCTACGAGTTCCATCAGCCAACATTACAGTACAGACATATAAAAAAAAAAGAGAAAACCGAGCAATCAAATTTGAAAAATGACATATGAATTCAAAATAAACCGCAGTGACGGCACATAAAAAAAAATTATAGGGAATTTACATATTTATTAAGAAATTAAAAAATTTCGAAGCGGTGCTATATTTGTGACAATAAAAGGGATAAAATAAATAAAATATCTTTACATACGTAATAAATAGATAGATAGATTTCTTACATAAATATGTATGTATACATATATACTTTTAAAAATCATATAATAATACAAATAAAATTTTAATTCTAGTATTTTAGCTTGCTGGTATTTTTGGCTTTATAGTCAGCATCGGGTTCGATGCATGCCGTGTACGCCTGACTTTGCACCAGTCCCATCTTGAGATGGGATGACAGTGCCCTGTTAGTATGTGACCGCCAGTCTGCTCCAGGAAAAAAAAACACTGCAGCTCCCACCCGTCCACCTTTTATCCGCTGTAAATATGTGGAACATATAGCGATTGGTTCGTAGTCCTTTCTTTCATCCGTCTTGTTATATTATTACCTGTAGTCCCCTGTTGAGGTCGGTTTGGAGAGTAACGTAGTCTGAATTTTGGTCCTCATATGTTGCTGTGTCCAAAAGTTCGTTGTCTAAATTTTCCTGTTATTCAGTTTAGAAATTCGCAGTACTTTTGCTTAGATCACCGTGCTGGCGGCCTTCGAACGTACATACTTTACAAACATAACCCTCAAACGGCAAAAATCTACTTTTTGATATAATGCCCATGGATCGGACCACAGTATTTTAACATGGAACGCTTTCCGCCGCGATTCATAAAAATATGAGTGCATAGAAAATATATTTTTCTAGAACATTTCCACTTATTTTCATAATAAAATTCACAAAAGTTTGCATCTTAAAATAAATGTGGCAAATTTCTTATATTAATTATAAACAAATTCAAAAACTAAAATCAAAGGGGTATAAGTCCCCTAGAACACAATGATGCCTTTCAATTTTTTTTTCAAATGCGTCTGAACTCAATTGAATGTATTTGTCACACATATCACAGATGACATTAAATGTAATTGAGGCGCATGCGCAGAACTGCCAGTTGCACAAAATTTTTGGATGAATTCATACACATTGCACAGATAGAAAA
The DNA here is from genome assembly GCA_960531455.1 of Urophora cardui. Lineage (NCBI taxonomy): Eukaryota > Metazoa > Arthropoda > Insecta > Diptera > Tephritidae > Urophora > Urophora cardui. The sequence continues at coordinate 159,486,168 of OY482672.1, read as the reverse complement.
CTATCAATATAGAAGTACCATATCCCTGCAGAAAACGGAACTAGTCCATACATGCATGTACAAACCAGCCGCTTGTGGCAATCAACTAGCCCAAAACCTGCCACATTCCATATAAAAATATTGGTCCAATTAACATTGCAATGTCCTAGCACAGGACCACATGGTCCATCGCTCGATCGCATCAAACTAGTTTAAAAACTAACTTGCCGTAGCTACTTTGCAAACCACCTACAAGAGATTACTTTTTAAACTAGCTACGGCAAGCTACTTTTTAAACTACTCTAAGGAGTTAAAAATGTAAAATATTTCCATTACTACTTCATTCTTGAGCTCTCAAGACCAATTTTATTTATTTTTTTTTTTTAAGGAAAAATTGATGTGAAAAATAGGTGGAATAGTTATTTCAACAGAAATATAGCACAACAACAGTCTGAACCGCCAAAAATAACAGAAATTTCGTTGGTTTAACTGATAAGTGGGCAGTTAACTTAAAAAACGATTTGTTACTTCAACAGTAAAACTGTTAAAACTCTTTTCAACAGAAAAGCATCTATCAATTTAACAGATATATCCTTTGGATGTGATTTGACAGTGAAATCTGTTGTATTACCCCGTAATCCCGTTGATCTTACAGCATTTTTTCTCTCGGTGTACTTCATTCTTGAGCTCTCAAGACCATTTTTTTTTTAAATATTTAGATTAATGCTTCTTGGCAACACTATTAATAAACATCGTGCAGTGGTTACGATCGTTAAAACCGATCTTCAAACACGAATCTACATACATACATATATATGAACTGGCCCAATTATTGGCTGCATGTGGCAAGTTCGTAGCTAGTTGAATGTGGCACAAATGTACCATATACGTGAACTGGCCCAATGATTGGCTACATGTGACAAGTTAGTAGCTAGTTGACTGTGGCACAAATGTACCAAGTAGTCCAACAATTTTTACAGGGATATATGACTATAAGCTTATGTATGTATGTATGTATGTATGTACATATGTACATACAAATCATATAGATTTCCCTATTCATACATAACTATTTATTCTACAAATATTTACTAGCATCCAACTTGTGCAAACAAATTGCCATAAAACGCTAATATTTACGAAAGAAACAAACACTCTCACTTGCACGCAAGCACATATATACATATATGTACATATGTATGTATATGTAAATAGAATATTTAATAGTAAAATTTAATTACTAGATTTCACTGGAAACAAGTTTATATACATAGGAATGTACATACTCGTACATACAAACATGCATGCATAGAATTGTGCTAATTGATTTTTGATGCTGTACGAGCAGAACTTTATTCAAATGCCGATAGCTTTTTTATAAGCTTTAGCTAATGGATAAAAAAATTTTTAAAACGCTTTAAATTTAAACACAACGTAATTGACAATCGCTAAGGGGAGGAAGATCGTCGAAAGTATTGTTCATAAACTAAATAAATAAATAAATATTTGAGGCTGTTAACAAACCCTGCGGAATATCCGAGTACCAGGAGCTTGCTGGCATACAACAGGAGTTGGCCTTAACCCTTGTCAACTCTATTCGGTCATATACCTACAGTAAGCTCTCATGCACAAATACGTTATATACTAAAGTGTATGAAATTTATTTGCGGCAGCTCGCAAAAGGGCATTTATAAATGAAGTATGTACCTACATACACATGTACATTAGATGCGTTTTTTTTCGGCAAAGTTTCTCAGATCTTCCCTCCGGCCACAGAATATGAAAATAGGATGCTGTAGGATAACTAAGCTGATTTTTGTTTTTTTTTAGACAAAAAACTGAGTGGGCTACTCCAAAAACAACGTTTTTTTTTTAAATTCCATGATAGGTTTAGATTCATATATGAAAAAAAACACAGAATTAAAAAAAAAAAAACAAAAGATACATATTCTCATGTAAAATTAACGGCTTAATCGAATGGTGTACTCAGTTTTTTAGTGCGAGCCATAGCGAAGGCACCAAGATCGCCTAAAGTGGAATTTTATTTTTTTAGTCACGAATTTTCAAGTTTGGACCCTGGTATTTCCAAGATACCTTAAATTTATTTTTAATCAAAATATACAGGAATCTGCGCAAATTAATGCAGTTTTCAGAAAAGTTTATTTGATCGAAATCGAGCTTTTTTTGTCCAAGCTACTTTGGTTCAATTGAAATATTCCAAAATCACTTTCATATTGAACAACATTTTTTATTGTTGCAAGTACAAAATTCGAAAATTTATTATTTACACATCGACGGCTGAGAATAAGATCGCCCTATTTCAAAAATTGTTTCAAGAACGCCCTATTTGAAAAAATGTTCCAATAACGTCCTATTTCAGATTTTGCTTCAAGAACGCCCTATTTCAGAAAAAATTCCATATATATTTCTCTGAAATAGGGCGTTTTTGAATACTTGTCTGAAATAGGACGTTATTGAAACAAATTCTGAAATAGGGCGTTCTTGAAGCAAAATCTGAAATAGGACGTTATTCAAACAATTTTTGAAATAGGGCGATATTATTCTCAGCCATCGATATGTACAAAAAAAAATGTTGTTCAATATGAAAATGATTTTGGCATGTTTCATTTGAACCAAAGTAGCTTGGACAAAAAAAACTCGATTTCGATCAAATAAACTTTTCTGAAAACTGCGCAGATTCCTGTATATTTTAATTAAAAAGAAATTTAAGGTATCGTGGAAATACCAGGGTCCAAACTTGAAAATTCGTGACTAAAAAAATAAAATTCCACTTTAGGCGATCTTGGTACCTTCCCTATGGCTCACACTAAAAAACTGAGTACACCATTCGATTAAGCCGTTAATTTTACATGAGAATATGTATCTTTTGTTTTTTTATTTTTAATTCTGTAGTTTTTTTCATATATGAATCTAAACCTATCATGGAATTTAAAAAAAATCGCTGTTTTTGGTGTAGCCCACTCAGTTTTTTGTCTAAAAAAAAAAACAAAAATCAGCTTAGTTATCCTACAACATCCTATTTTCATATTCTGTGGCCGGAGGGGTATGTTAGATCAAAAAAACGCATCTAATGTACATATGTACATATATACTTACACAGCCATTCTTATTCAAGAACAGTAGCTTTGTGGCCACTTAAATATATGTATGTAGTATGAAACCGAAACGAGGCAGATTCATACATCTCAAAGACTTGTAGTGTTTGACCTTGAAGAAGCTCGTACAAACATGCATACATATGTATTTTAGAGAACATGCTTCACACCGCAGAAGGTGGACAAAGACAATGCCGACATGATGGATTTCGTCCGGAGGATGGAGAGCAGATGAGATGTGGATTTTGCGGTTATGAAACGAAATGCTACTGCAAAAAAAACAAGAGTTGTCAATAAAGGTTCTATGTACTAGTGTTGCATTTGTTGAGCTGCGAATATGCATAACCGGTTCGATGATAGTCTGATTGAAAAAAAAATAAAATGAAATTACGCCGGTATTGTTGATCATTAAAAAGGCGTACATACATACACACATAAATCCATGTGCGTTTTTTTTTTGTTGATCCTTAAAGCCTCACACGTTTTACCTACGGCTTTGTTGTTCATTTGTGTGTGTGTATTTGCACTGGAAACTTACCGCAATTGGTTTGACGCCGAGAAAACGAAAGGAGGTTCAACGAACCATTTATGACCTTTTGGAGATTTTTTTTTATTTGCTTATGTTTTTTTGATCACATTTTAATTTTCCCCTAAGGTAATGAAATGAGAATACGAGTATCCATAAAAAAGTGTAATGAAATGTATGTATGCAACATAATATACATACATTATGTACATACATATGTACATAAGTAAGCATTTGAAAAAGTGAAGGGTCTGTTAAGTATCTATATAAATGCATAGTTCTATGACCATATGTTGAAGCCAAGGATCAACTTTTGGTTAAAGCCTTGGTTAAAGCAGGGCTTTTACATAGAGGTGTATTTGTTAAGATTCGTAGGTCGGGTTCCCAGTTATGGGGAAAAGTGGACCCGGATGCCCTGGAATGTTTTAAGCAATATTGGTATCAAATGAAAAGAGGTAATCAGAGCTACAATCCCTGCTCAACACCTTTCATTTGATACCAATATCGTCCAGAAATATTGACAAATAAATAGGCTTGATTTTTATAGCTGACCAAAAAAAATAAAAATCTGAATAACGGTTATTCAGTCCCAAAATAGTTTTTGGGTTGCCATAACGGTTATTCAAGCCCAAAACACTTTTGGTTGCCACAATGTTTATTCAGGCCCAAAACGGTTTTTTTTGTTTTTATAATGGTTATTAAGGACCAAAAAAATTTTTTTCTCATGATAATGGTTAAATATGACTTTTACCCCATTTCTCTTATAACCGTTACGTCCCTGATATATACATCTTAAATATATATTTTGGGACGCGACTAATGGAGTCTCATCATTTTAGTTTTTTTGAAGAACTTATGACACTCTCATCTTTTCCTTTTTCGTTCTAACCTAAGTGAGACTTATGGAGTCCCCAACATAATAATTGTTGTACTTGTAGACTTCGAAAGTTCCATAGTTTTTTTTTCTGAAAAATGTGTATACAACAAATTAACCCTTTCGGATATTCTACTCACATAGTCGCACTTCAGTGGCAGGTTTATGATATAAAACTTCAACAACCAATTTTTTCTTAAATTTTTTATTTTTCTATGAAGAATTCTGAATAAGAAAGCATTGAAAAATTTTTGATCACTGCAACCAGTAACTCGGAATAATTACAAATTCAATCATCTCTTTTGAGTCTTGCTTTTTGCAAAAAAAAGTAACTTCATAAAATCCGTTATTTCACGGAAAAAAAATTTATTTGGCAAATTTTTGTACATATATTAGTAGAAAATTGTTGATTTTAACATCTCGAAAAAAGTTAAGACCCTGGACTTTTTAATAAGGCTGTAGGATTTTTTTCATTTCCTACCATGCCATACGGCATATATTTCACTCAATGAAAATAAAAAAAAATGTATGGGATGAAATTAGTCGCAACGATTGAGTGTTTTTTTGAGAACAGAGGCCAACAAAATTGTCACTCGGAAACCAGTGCATACTTTTCCATAGGTCCAACTATCTCAATTAACTCCAGTTTTAGAGATATCCTGACCTAAAAGTGTAAAGATTGGGGTTTTCCCCTTTATTTGAGGTAATGTAGCATAGATAGGGTTGGTCCCCATACGAAAAAAAAAAGTTGTAAAAGTCCGCCCCTAAATTTGAAGCTTATGTTGAGAGGGTTAAGGGACACAAAAAAAATTTTTTTTTGATCCCGCGAAATACCGCCGAAATCGTTTTTTTATTGTAACTTTGTTATTTTTCATCCGATTTTTAAAATTGATACGTCATTATTTTCGTATTTTGCAGCTCTATACTTTCTTCTAATGTCCTTTTGAGCTCTGATTTAGCTTCAAATTTAGGGGCGGACTTTTACAACATTTTTTTTCGACCCTATCTAATGTAGCATAAAATGTCTCTTTCAGTGAAGAAAATTAACTTTATCTAAAGGTACGAGTTACCACCTTCCATATTCCATTGAGCTTGCTAAAATATCATTTTTCCACGCTGAGATATTGCGTTTTTAAATGTGCATGTTTGCAAAGGATGCGAAGGATATTCGTGTTGCGCATTCTAAATGGCCCGAGGAACCGTTTCAGAGGATACCATAAGTAAGTTATATTTGCTTCTAAGAGACATGTATATATATATTTTATGATAAATTTAATAATTTTTATCTCATTTTTATCTTTTTTCTTCTTTGTTTCAGGACTGATACTGATAGGGGTGGATCTAGTAATTTACTAGAAGAAGAGCTGAAATCCTTCACACTATAATTCTAACGTTTTAAAGCGAATTTAAGCTCTTATCTTTAATGTTTTTTGCTTTATGAATGGTTTATGTCAATGTATTTTATTGTGCATGACTTCTACCTTTTAAAATAAATACATTATATCTTTAAATCGAAATTGTATCTCGAATATCCTTTTGCATCCTTTGCAAACATGCACATTTAAAAATACAATATCTCAGCGAGGAAAAATGATATTTTAGAAAGCCCAACGGAATTTAGAAGGAAAAGACTACACTGAAAAAACAACTTACTCATATTATGGAAAAGTGGGAATGATTCGGCGCTAAAGACATATTTCCATATTTTGATGTACGATTTTCTTCAAATCAAGGAATAAAAACCACGTTTTAAAGAAAATTGTACATCAAAACATGGAAATATGTCTTTAGCGCCGAATCATTCCCATTTTTCCATAATCTGAGTAATTTTTTTTTTGAGTGTAATACTTTTAGATAACTTTAACTGTTTCTTGATTGAAAGAAAAACTTTGATGCTAAATGATCTTGAAAACTGACAAAAAATGTAATTTTTACAGTTTTGGATAAGGATATCTCGAAAACTAAAGTAAGTATTTGGACTTTCGGGAAAGTATATTCTAGTTTATGGGCCACAATTTTGCTTGCTTTTGTTATCAAAAAACACGAATTCACTGCGGCTTGATTTCATTCTATACATATTTTTATTTCCGTTGAGTGAAATCTATGCCATATGGCATAGTGACAAAAAACCACTTTTAAAAAAAATTTTGTTTAAAATTCCGGCTGCAAGTTCATAAGTCGTGCCATTGTTCATAGTTTCTAAACCACTTCATATTTTTAAATGAAATTTACAGGAGGTGTAGTGGGAGTGTCTATTAACAAATATATGTAAAATTTTTCATGAAAATGTTTATAGTTTTTGCTGCATTTGTTAATAAAAATCCCTTCCTCTATTTTTGTATTTTTTTGTATTTCTTTCACTGAAAACACTGAAATTTCACTTTGTTATAATGTTTGACATTTTAGCTGGTATTTGCAAGTCCATTTATACACATTTTTGACAATTTTATTGCAAAAATACGGAATTAAATTATTTGTTACCGAGAACTTCTTACTAACAGCTTTAACTGAACATACACTCAACCACTGAATACACCCAACTGACAATTGATTAGTGCGAAGAAAGAGTTGCCGGATGCTAAGAAATTTAATACGCTGAAGGGTGTACTACGCAGAAGGACATCACCGTGGCGGTAGCCACGGTTATGACACACGACCGGACTTGGATGGCGTAGCCCAGGGTTATTTTTTATAAGCGCGGCCGAAGGCCGCCAACGCAAAAAGGTGTTCTACTCAAAATTACTGTGGATCCATCTTAGATTCTACTCCAGAAAGAGATTTCTACCGGCTGAGAGTTATTTTTTTGAAGCGCGGCCGAAGGCCGCCAACGGATAAGGGTATTATACGCATAACTTTTATAAAACATCTCTTTGTCCATTTTAGACATTTTTTGGTTGCTGGTTTTTGTGGATTTTTTGTTGTTGTGTGGCAGCACTAGACCAACAGACCAATCAATTTGGATACAAAAAAGGGTTGTTCAGTGTGTGAATTTACGCAACTTTAAACATTAATATTTCCAAAACTATTTATTTTCTTGCCGTTTGGACTTCAGATATAGAATCGGGGGGCGGTGCCACGCCCCCTTAAAAAACAGTTTTCCTGGAATCGTGGCACGACTTATGAAGTTCCAACCAAAATTCCTTTTGATTATTCATAACAAACCCTTTAACAGTAAATAAAATGCAAATATAGATTTTTAAGGTCAAAAACAAAAAAGAAGTTCCGAAAGGGGTAAAAACTCGTTTTATGCCATTCCTCAAGTTTTCTAGAAATCAACCCTGAATCTTGCAAACGCTCTAACAGCTGTTTGTACAATTATAACAGCTGAGTTCCCGTGGCAGTGATCCAGATCCGGATCCGAATTTTGCAACCAAATGCAACAACAATTTTGTGATCCTGATATTTATCTGGATCAATTTCGGATCCGTATAGATTGTAATAGATATTTTTGATACAGATAAATATCAGGATCACAAAATTGTTGTTGCATTTGCTTGCAAAATTCGTATCCGGATCTGGATCACTGCCACGGGAACTCAGCTAACAAATCTGATTAAAGTTTATTTTTGGTATTTGTTGCAAATTTTTGGGCTCGTGGGTAAACAAATATTTTGTTCTTCATACATTTTATAAGCAAAAAAGAGTTTAACTAAAAGGCATATTCCCAACATGCAAACATGAATTTCAACAATAAACGACCCGCACGCCAGAACTCCACCAGCTACAATGCGACAACCAACGCAAGCAATTCGGATGGCAGCGGACACACCACGCCCACATTGCTACTGCAACAACAATCGCAGACTATCGCTTCGCCACACACGCTCCAGCACCAACTCTCCAACAGCAGCAACGCAAACAGCATTGTAAGCAGTTTCGGTGCGGCAGGTAACAGCGCCGCAGATGATGCGCCCGTCACGCTGCTTCCCGAAATCTCCGACATAATGCGGAGTTTCGGTGATAGCGATCAGCCGCGCATGGAGAGTGTCAAATTGGTGGAACATATTTTGCAACAGCAATTGCGTGGCATGTTCAACGAGGCGTCGCTAGTGGCCATGCGACGTAAGAACAGCCCTTGTCCAACCCAGGCCGATTTTGAATTTCTCATGCGCAATCATCCAGTGAAAATAGCGCGTATGCGCAAACATTTAAAGGATATGAAAATCCTAAAACGTTTTCTCAGCATACGTACTGGACGGCCACAAGACTTCATGGACGATAATGATCAGCAAGAGTCGGATGATGAGCTGGGCATTGAGGTGGCAGAATTGTATGATGAGGAGCGAACACGTCGGCTTTTTCGTGCCGATCGTATTTCACAGATATTGACGGGCCAACAATATTTGGAATTCAATGAGGCACGCAAGACCTCGTTCTATTGTCGCCACGGAGAGAAGATTAAAAATAAGTTCCGACGCTTCCTTGATTTACCACCCGACCTACGTATACCTACAACCACAATGAATATTCTGGCTTATTTTGCTCACGAAACAATAGCAGTGATTGTAGATTACGCCATTCTTACCCGATTGAATTCGGAGAATCGTGTTACGGAACCCTACAGCCGCATCACTTCCACCGGTGCATCTCCAGCCATGCTACACATTTGTCCGGAAGTGACGCAGGGGCGCGGCATGGAGGTTGTGCGCCCCATTAGCGTACAGGAAATCCACGAGGGAATGCGTCGTTTCCGTCAAATGACCAGCAAGAAGATCGGCTTCTATCGCAGTTCATGTGATGCAGATTTCCGACGTTCATTTCTTGCCATATAAAGCTAAGAAAACCAGAGGAAATAATTAAGCCGTTAATTGATATTAGAAAATAAAGTTTTTCCTTTATTTAAAGCTAAATTTTAAAAGCTAACAACTAAAGTTAATGTTATTGTTATTGTAGAAAATGCCCTTTCTATTACGTACATCAGGTGTATAACACGGTTCTCGTTGGTTATTCCGACATCGCGGGATTTACTGACTGTGGAAATACGACTTGCGTCTTCGCAGCGAGTACAGCATTTTGATGCAACCTAGTTTCTATATGCTGTTTCATGTGATGTTGCAAACGAAAATCCTTGTCGCAGTACTCGCAGTGATACATTTTAATCTTGGCATGTATCAACTTGTGTTTAGTCAGCCCTTGGGAATAAGCGAAGGATTTATTGCACACATCACAAACGTACGGTCTGACGCCTCTGTGGACACTGCAATTTATGAAGAGAATTAACAATTTCAAATTTAAAAAAGGTATGCATTTACATACTCTTCATGCGCCTTTTTCACACTCTCATAGAAGAATGTCCGACTGCAGAATGAACATTTGAGGGGCTTACCGCCGATGTGCAGGAACATGTGCTTACGCAGTTTCTCTCGCGTGATGAAAGGTTTATAACAAATTCTGCAAGATAAAGTGTATAAATAATAATATTTCTAGATAAATGATATCGAAATAAGCGAGCACTTACTCGCAAGTATAGATTAATTCTTTGGTATGCATTCGTCTATGTTCCGTCAAACGTCCACGATTGGGATAAGTATTTCCACAGATATCGCAAATTTGTTGTGCCTTGGTTTTCGATTTTAAGCGTGTTGTCGTTGGCTCAGAGTTATCAACCTCCTGTGCAGTTTTTTTCTTAGTCTTGAGTGATGATTTTATCGATGATTGCTCCTCTTCCTGTTCCCGTTCAGCACTTTTGTTCAAAAACAAATCTTCTAAAATTTGATTTTCTAAATGGCCATAGTTTCCGGAGGTACTTTGTGAAGTCTCTACTGGGGGTGCAGCGTCTTGAAATGACTTTGTTTCCGAGCCATCATTTTCATAACTTAAATACAGTTTTTGTTCATCTGCAGTAGTATGTTTTTTCTCTGCCGCTGGCATTAGCATATCGTTCGAATTGTCGTCAATATCACTGTAAAAAACTTCTTCATCATATAAATATTCCGGCCGGAATACATCTTCACCCATATACCCATTACTTTCGTGTAAATCAAGAATGTTTTCACTCCGCTCTTCTGCCTTCTGTTCCATGTTAAGTGGATCCAAATCAGAGACTGTTATTTCAAAAAATTCGTCTTTGACTTTATCGTCATTTACACAAATCTCATCGTTAAGCTCATTCGAATTAGCAACCACCTCTACTTTAACAGGCGATCCTGTTCTATCATTAGCATTTATTTCATTATTTTCATTGCACCACATGTCCTTTCGATAACTTTCAATAATTTCATGACTTCGAAGCACTTTCATCCGGAATTGATAGGCCAAACTCAACGACAATTCACAGCTCTTACAAATGCATTTTGGTAGCGTCTCGTACTCATCCACCTGTAATAGAAGCACTTTATGCGATTGATGCTTTCCAAGTCGTTTTCACTTACCCTTTCCAATTCTATTCCGGAAATAAGTTGAATCATTTGATTTGGTGGCTCCTCGCCTTCATCTAGTGGTTTGTACAACGAACGCAGCTTTTTCGGTCGCTTCAGGCAGACGCGGCAGCTGTTGGCCACCATTTCGATTTCTTTCTTTTTTGGCATGCTCATGCTACGCTCGATTGCTTTATTTATTTACTTCGTTTTTAACTTATTTCAATTGTTTATAAAAAGCTAATTTCTTATAATTTAACAAAAAAAAATTGTATTGCTTGCAGGCAGCGAAAAACAGCTGACAAGCGCTGATTGAAGTTGCCGTATGTGTTTAAAAGAAATTGCCTGCTATTTGTGGCAGGATAGAAAATTGTTATAACGAACGATGTTATGGTAATTTCCTATAAAATAAACTTGCACAAGCAGCACAGAAGAAGTTGTTGGAAACCAAAGAACGTATATTGTCAGAGAACTTATAAAACTTATAAGTTCTCTGATACAATACAATATACGTTCTTTGCTTTCTGCGTGACAGCTGAGATTAAAATACATGTATCTATATGAGGTTTCTCACATAAAAAAAAGTAACGCAACGCCGAAGTTACGTAAAGCACAAAGTTGCCCAAATCTCAACTTTTGGGGGCGTTGAAATTTTTTTTCAGTTTCACTTTAATTCAAATGTAAATAAACAAATATAAATTTCACACAATTGAAAAATAATTTAATAGATTTTTATTTTCTTATTTACTTTTTTGTAAATAAAACGGAGAATGAGAGATTTTTCAGAAAATAAATATTTTTGAGTGATGTTGCAGCCAAAGCTTATCCAAAAATCGGTTCAAGTATATTTATACTCAGCTGTACTAGTACACAGAGTATTATAGTTTTAATCACATAACGGTGGATTGTAACAGAGTGAAATAATCGAGATAGATATAGACTTCTATATATCAAAATGATCAGGGTGAAAAGAGAAATCGATTGAGACATGTCCGTCCGTCTGTAAACACTCTAATTAGCGTAAAAATTGAGATATTTTGATGAAATTTGAAATGCAAGTTGGTACCGACACTGGGACGGTTGGTATTGAAAATGGGCGAAATCGGACCATGACCACGCCCACTTTTCCTATATAGAAAAAATCGGAAATTTGGTATCTCAGCCAGTAATCTAGCTAGAGTGATGAAATGTTACCCACGTGTTGAGCTCAGGCCCCTAAGAAGAAATTTGATGGAATTTTGGAAAATGGGCGGTGCCACGCCTACTTATTAAGGGTCAAACCTTGAAAGTTTTATATGTCATAACTCAGAAACCATTGAAGATATATCAACAAAAATTTGGTACGTGTGATTTATTTACTTAGTTAAAATCGGTTGACGGCCACGCCCACTTTTATATCATTGTATTATAAAGTGACCTAATAAAAACATTTTAAGCAATATCTCTGTCAAATATAAAGACCTATCATTGAAATTTTGTCGCATGAGTCCAACTATGGACATAAAACAAAAAACACAAAAATTTTAGAAAATGGGCGGTGCCACGCCCATTTATTAAGGGGCAAATATTGAAAGTTTTATGAGTCATAACTCAGAAACCATTGAAGATATATCAATGAAATTTAGTACGCGTAATATACTTACTTAGGCAAATGTTTGGACGAAAAATTTCCAAAATCGGTTGACGACCACGCCCACTTTTATATATGGGTCTTATAAAGTGACCTAATAAAAACATTTTAAGCGATATCTTTGTCAAATATAAAGATAATTCATTGAAATTTTGTGGCAAGAGTTCCACAGTAGACCGAAAACAAAAAATAGAAAAATTTTGGAAAATGGGCGTGGCACCGCTTCTTTTTAGACAAAGGAATATACGAGATTTCTTAGCCTATAACTCGACAAATAATTGAGATATTATGACGAAACTTGGTTTATACACTTTTATAACTTGTGTTAATAGACACGCAAAAATTTATTGAAATCGGTTTATGACCACGCCTACTTTTTAACAAAGATATTTCTGGAACACCCTTTGGGAATTTGTAACGTGACATCTTTATAACTAGAAGTCATAAAGGAATGAAATTTTGCACAAAGAATAATATTCATATGCTTAGTTGGATGACTGATAAAAATTTTGAAAATGGGCGCGGCTACGCCCACTTTATGCAACACTTGCTTTATATAAAGTACATACACCGTCTTTCCATCAAACGCAAACAAACAATGAAAGCATACAGCTGAGTATCTAATGTTCGATTCCACTCGAACTTAGGCTTCCTTACTTGTTTTCAATTCTTTTCAAGTACATTCAATTCATTTCAATTATTTTGAAGTATTTGCTAAAAATTCAATTCTTTTTCAATTCTTTGTACTTGTACTTGTACTAGTACTTGAATATTCTGAAAGTACTTGGTACGGACTCATTACTTCAAGATCAAAATATAAAGTATTTAAGTACGTAATAGTCCAATTACTACTCAGTATTACCCAGGTATGAATGTGGCATAGTTTTTCAGTTTTGAGTTGTTTGACATAGAAAGCGGCGTAACGCAAAGCGGAAAAAGTTTTATGTGGAATCAGCTTAATTCTGTACCAAGTTTCTTGCAAGTCCGGCATCACTATTAACTAAAAAATTAAGGAGAAGTAAGCAAAACAGATAAGTGAAAAATTTTCAACAAAAGGAATTATTTTATTTATAAACACAAAAAATCCATATTTCAGTTTAAAAACGAAATAAAATCCATGGAAAAATAATTTACGATTGAAGAAATCAAAGCGAAAAAAGTGCCAAATTTAATGGAAGAGAACGTAGAGCAAGATTTGGAGAGATTACATATTTCTTCAGCAGGGCGAGACACTCGGTCATCAACGCAAACAAAGTCGCTAGAACAACAACAAGACAACCAATCTCATTCATCAATAATGGATTTGCCGGATTTTGGCGATTGTGGTGATGATCAAAAATATGTTATTTATAAGCATGACGATCTGTTTAGTGAAAGTTTCCCGTCAATGCGCGAGATACGTCGGCAGGGAAAGTTGTGCGATGTTACACTCAAGGTGAGTATGCTTAGCGAATGCTACATAGGCTCCATAATTCTTACATATTTACTTCTCCGTTAATGTTAGGTGGAGGATCAATCCTTTTCAGCGCATCGTATTGTACTAGCTGGCACTATACCTTATTTCTATGCAATGTTTACCAACAACATGGCCGAGGCTCGCATCAAAGAGATCACCATGAAGGAAATCGAACCAACGGCACTCGAAAGTCTCATCAATTATGCCTATAGCGGTCAAGTGCGTATCGACAATCAGAATGTGCAGAGCCTGATGGTTGGTGCATCATTCCTACAATTGACCAAAGTACGCAATGCCTGTGCCGACTTTTTGATATCACGTTTTCATCCGCACAATGTGCTGGGCATACGACATTTTGCCGACTCTATGGGTTGTACGCATTTAATTGAGGCAGCCGATAAATATATCGATCAGAATTTCGCAAAAGTTGTGCAATCGGAAGAATTCCTAAGTTTGGATTTCGATGAACTTATCGACTTAATAAGACGCGATGAGCTGAATGTACCTACAGAGGAAATTATATTTGAGGCGTGCATGAAATGGGTAAAACACATAGAGGATAAACGTTCGATGTTATTTCCACAAGTGTTGTCTAAGGTGCGTCTGCCACTACTCTCGCCGCAATTTCTGGCAGATCGTGTGGCGCGCGAGGAGTTGATACGCTCCTCCCATCAGTGCCGTGATTTGCTTGACGAAGCGAAGGATTTCCATTTGATGCCCGAACGACGCGGTTTGCTGCAAAGTTTCAGGTGAGAAAGCTGTTGAAACATTTATTTTTTTTTAATTTATTTAGTTTTTTATTTTAATTGTTGTATTAAATTAGAACACGTCAACGCTGTGGTGAATTTGTCATGGGTCAAATCTACGCAGTTGGCGGCCTTTCGAGCAACGGTGAATCTGTCAGCACCGTAGAAATATACGATCCGGTTGCTAAGAAATGGGAAATGGGCGAACAAATGTCAATGATGCGGTAAGTGTGGACAATTACAATAACAACTCTATATACCTATGTATATTCTTTATGTTCCTTATATATTTCCCTTGCACTTATTTTTTTTTTAGTTCGCGTGTCGGCGTCGCTGTCATGGATGGCAAACTGTATGCCTTTGGTGGATTCAATGGCACAGAACGTCTCTCTACTGTCGAGGTATATGATCCTAAAAAGAATAAATGGACTCAAGGTCGATCCATGCTGTGCAAGCGCAGGTAAGCCAGACACAAATGCTAAATAAACATAAATAAATCTGATATTATCCGTTTAATGTTTCTACAGCGCTGTTGGTGTTGCCGCTTTAGACGATTGCATCTACGTTTGTGGTGGCTATGATGGCGTTACATCATTAAATACTGTGGAATGTTATTGTCCGAAAACGGATATTTGGAAAACTGTGAGTATGAGTCATTGTTTAAGTTCAAAATTTATTCAAAAAAATATATTTTTTTCCTTTTAGGTGGCACCCATGATGAAGTACCGTTCGGCTGGTGGTGTAGCTGCTTTAGGTGGTTCTGTTTATGCTTTGGGCGGTCATGATGGTCTCTCCATTTTCGATTCCGTAGAGCGTTATGATCCCGTTAAAGATGCTTGGCTAAAAATGCACTCAATGCTAAATCGTCGCTGTCGTTTGGGCGTTGCTGTACTTAACGGTAAAATATACGTTTGTGGCGGTTACGATGGCACTTCGTTTTTACGCTCGGTTGAGGTGTACGATCCGATAACCGACACTTGGAAGCTTGTCACGCCAATGAATTGCAAGCGAAGTCGCGTAGCGCTGGCAGCCAATATGGGCAAATTGTGGGCTATTGGCGGTTAGTAAAAATGAAGATAATTTCGTTAATCGAAGAGAACAAAAGCTGTACAAGTGGTTTTATTTTTACCAATTTCAGGTTACGATGGTGAATCAAATTTATCCACTGTGGAAGTTTACGATCCCGAGGCGGATGAATGGTCCTTTGAGCCTTCCATGTGCGCTCATAGCGGCGGTGTAGGCGCTGGTGTTATACGTAAAAATTAAACACATGCAAATGTAGTCTTTAATTGTAGATATACCAAATATATGTATAGGCCAGTGGTGTTAGTTAACATATCCTTTAGTTAGTATAAGTTTTATGTCTTGAAAAAATCTAAGAGTGGTTTTATGTTCTTTTCTTCTTATTTTTATTGTCAGCTTAGCAAATTTAAGACTTCCAAAAACTGCAAGTATAACAAAATCATTCCAAAATGAAAAATTAAAATAAAGCAAATTATCGGCTTAAAAAATTTAAACTTTATAATTTAATCGATTACTTTGGTTAAGGGTAAAAAATACATATTATTGTGTCAGGTATTTAAAAACAATTAATGAGCTTTAAGTTAATGTTATTTGTGGAAAAAAAATTAAACATCAAACTTACCAAAAACTTATAAAAAAGTGCATGTTCCCTCATTTAAATTATATAACAAATTTATCATGTGAAGATCTATAATTATTGCAAAACAAAAAAAATACAATTTGTACCATTTTCAACATATAGCTATATTATTGTACCATTTTATTCTTATTAATTGTAAAAAAGTGTTGAGATTGTGTATGCTAAGCTTGAGCGTTGAATTAAATTGTATGAAAAAAAATATTGAAAATCAATAAAATGGAAAAAAAAATATTGAGAATCAATAAAATCGATTGAGAAAAATTAAATAAATGACACTTAATGCAATTATACATATGTAAATACTTGCTAGCTTTTTATCTAGTTTATTCCTATTAAAAATGAATAATAACAGTCATACGTATAAACATTCGTATGTACCTACATATATTCCAGTCAGGGCCGAGGAGAGGGGGGGGGGGGGGGCAGCCAGGGCAATTGCCCTGGGGCCCGGAAGGTTTTTGGGGGCCCGTAAAGGCAAAGCAGTATTGACAGTACTCGAACTAGGATTTCATAGATATACATACATAGGTATTTTGTTGCTGCAAAAATTTTTGTTTAAAATTGAAGTGTTTAACTTAACCAAATCTCCAAACTAAAATTTATAAGCATCCAATCAAACATTTACCTTGTTTATACATGGGCAAATCTTAGAAAACTGAGTTGAAATTGAGGAAAATCGGCTTTGATTTGGTTTTTGTATGTTATTTTTTTTAGTAAATTGAGTTTATTTTTTAGGGGGGCCCGTAAACACGAACTGTCCCAGGGGCCCGGCTCGGCTCTCTGCGGGCCTGATTCCAGTGCGCTATAAATTGCACAAATATGGAATATGCCGTCAGCCAAACAGAAAAAAGCGCGCTATCAAAACAGCTAGACTCTGTATGTAAGCTTTTGCAAATTGGCTTAAGCGCTCAACGTTGGGTTTTATCTGCTGTGTTATTTGTGTTTGCTTAGATGTATGTACTCGTATGCACAGGTTGGTATCAATATTTGCACAACAATAAATTGAAATATTTCGCGGAAGGATTGTTTGTTTATATGTAGGTACTGCCCCCTGATTTTATTTTCGTTTGCACATACAAACATACAGCCCATGTAACGGGCGGTATGGCATGGCATGAATCATGATGGCGGTAGGCAAATGCGTTTGGCGGTAGGCAAATGCGTTTGGCGCAAGACAATGAAGATGGTCGTAGGTATGAGGTATGTAAATAAAAATATGCTGAAATCGAATAGTAATATTTACATACAGCGTCGTAATATTAGATATGTATAAATATCACTAAAATTTGCCAGATTCCTCCGTCCCCCTCGATGAGCTATCCTTGTAAAAACCATGTACAGAAGACGTTATTTACCCGCCGGCTGCTTTTCTACTTAAAGATCCTTTAGCAAATTTGTAGGTATGCAATTTTGTAGCTAAGAGAATAGTATTCCAACAAGTCATTGAAGAATGATTTTCTACAGGCCTATAGTCTCGTAGCAATCAAATCCCATTTTTGGGACAAGAATCGGTTAGGCGTACATACTTACATACCTACTAAGATTTTCCTATGCCGCTGTGGTGCAGTGGGTAGAGTGCTCGCCTGCTATGCCAGAGGTCTCGGGTTCAAACCACAGTCCAAGCAAAACACCAAAAAAAATTCTAATTAATAAAAAATTCAATTACTGGGTTTTGTAAGGGGATACCCTCGAAATGTCGAAAAACCAATGTCGAAATTTTCAAATTTTCAAAATGTTGAAAAACAATAATCTCGAAGAAAAAAATGTAGAAAATATGGAAAAATACTTGGAATCTTTTTTCTTTATTTTCGGTAGGTGGGTCAGCTTCGATATAATGCGCCCTACGGGGTATCTAAGAGATTCCATATTTTATAAAAAATATGTTCATCTAAATAAATTGAGGCGTAGGCCGCCTACGCAGAAGGGTTTACTACGCAGAAGGACATCACCGTGGCGGTAGCCACGGTTAGGGCACACGTCCGGACGGATGGCGTAGCCCAGGGTAATTTTTTGTAAGCGCGGCCAAAGGCCGCCAGTGCAAAAAGGTTTTCTACTAAAAACTACTGTGGATTGCTCTATAGATTTTACTCCAGTAAGAGAACTCTGCCGGCTGAGGGCCATACAACAACAATAACAAAGACAGCAACAACAACCAATATATACGAATATCATTACAATGAATAAATACAATGTCGTGTTTATGTTAATTTTCTTAAATTTTATTTAATAAAACATTTTAAATAAATTAGTGTTAACCCTAATCACCGAATTTTGAAAAGTTACGTAAAACCGAAAGTGAGACTCTGAGGCTCACCTATGGGGAAATTTTTAAATACCATATTTTGGTATTTGTTTTTTACCTTTATTTATGCAGAAATGTATTCAGAAGCATTTTTATACATTTTAAGAAAATTTTTTTAGTGTATAAGGATAAAAAAGGTAATTTCATAAAATATGGGGATAATAATGAACGACATTTTTCACAAATTTTAATAGTTGTTGAATGTTCATTACAAACGTCTTTATTGCATCCGTTATAAATTTTTTTTTTTGCGCATACAATGATAAAAACTATGAATCAAATGAATGTGAATATATTTTTCTTATGATCGTAACTAATATATATTTTCCGCGATAAAATTTCAAATTTTCAGAATGCGACGTTCGTGGTGAAATTACTTACGCATAAAATCAGCTGATCGTTCGTTTTTATATCTGAAAGCATCTTTTCCGTAATTTAGGATCTCAGTAAAAAGAAAAATGATAAGATTTAAATTTTTTTGAAATTGCTGACTTCACCGGTCTTCTAAATTTAACGACATCCTATGCTCTATAGACCTATGGTGAAATACGACGAATGGTGAGTTCACAATATAAAAACCTCACTGGATAAAGTCTGCAAACAACGGATTCAAAATTTAGTTGAATTCCTGAAATTTAAGCTTATTTCGATTAAGATACTCAAGGTGAGTTTCTGAGGCTCACTTTCGGTTTTTCGTAAAAATTTTTTACGATTGCAAAAAAAATGGTTAAAATACGTAAATAGCCCAAAGATCACAATTATTTCATAATTTACGTACACAGATGGAGGAATACAAAAAGTTTCAGACAAAAATCTTTTTTGGTTTAGGAATAATTCTCTTTTAAACTTTAAAGTGAGACTGACAGGCTCACTTTAGAGGATTAGGGTTAATATATGTAAGTGCATTATAAAGTGTATTAGAGTGAACTTTGCGGTATACGGGTATTTTTAGCGCTCTAAATTGACTTTTTCGGTAGGTGACCTTTTCACCTTTACCGATTTATTATTAACAAACTATACATTTTCGCGCCCTATAGTTTACATTTTAGTGATCTATACATTTTCGCGCCATATAGTTTAAATTTTAGTGATCTATACGATCCCCCCCTACCCCTCAAAAATAACAAAAAAATTCCAGTCCAATCGCGAATTTTACACATCATTAATTACATTATTTCGACATTTTAACTTTTCGACATTTTTTTTTTTCGACATTTCGTACCTAACCCTTTTTTAAGAGCAGCGGTCACCTCTCGGCAGTGGGCGACATACCCTCCGAGTGTATTTTTGCCATGAAAAAGCTTCCCACAAAAAATGCATTCGCCGTTCGGAGCCGGCATAAAACTGTAGGTCCACCCAGTTAGTAGGAAAAAAGGAGCACACCTCGAATTGGGAGAGAAGCTCGGCCATAAAACTCGTCAGAGTTATAATAGCGCCATTGTATTATTACTAAGATTTTCCTACAGGCATGTTAATCATGTTTTGAACGCAATACAGTTTTAGTTATCTATTTAATTGGTTTTTGCGCAAAATCAATTTAATTTTTCTACTGATAATATGCACACAATAAAATTTAATTGTTTTTTAATTGTTTGCCAATTACCTATACGAGACAACCATAAAGCCAAATCTCTTTATGATTTTTAAAATACTTTGTATGTAAGTATGTACATACATATATTGCATGGCATTAATTAGATGCAGACCGTTGCTATCAAAGAAAATAATCAAACTGAAAACGTACAAGGCTGAGGCTTCAGTTTTTCTTTTAGCTAGAGCTATGGCTCAGAATATACATACATATGTATGTACCTATATTTAAAAAGGGTTAAATTTCAAACTAGGTCCACTTGGGCTGGATATTTAATTTAAAAGCAAGCCACAACATTGGCCAAATGAGTTAAAAGAGCGCACACAACCGTTTTTATAAAATAATAAAAACAAACATCATTTCCATTTACAACTTTTTTATCGTTTTTATTATCTCGTAATGAGTGTACAAAAATGGGGTTGCATGCTGCATAACAGCAATTAACTACATACAGCAACAATAACACAACAACAATAGGAAGAAAAGTGCATATGCCACGTCAGGTGTTTTGATGGCTTCAAGTTGCCTTTTAAATAAATAAGTTCCAGTACGACTGTTTGTATGTCTGCCAGTATAAGCATGTTTCTTTAAGATTCGAGCGAAAGCAAATTGCCTTCACTATCACCAACACAATCGTTTTTTCTTCTTCTTCTTACTTTTGCTTTTTACGCAACTCTACTTTGGTTGACTTTCTTGTTTGTCGCCCACCCTCACCCACGCACAATGGGAACGTTTCATACAAAAAACGGCCATAAATAGTAAAAATGGACCTAGAGTGCTCAAATTTTGAAAATAAGCTTTTTTTATGGATATTAGTACATGGTGTAAGAATGAACTTAATCTGATGACAAATTCTGCCACCCCCCATATAACGGGTGTCGCGAAAAACCATTAAAATGCATTTATTTTCGAAACTAATTAAGTTACAATGCTGAAATTCAGTATGCAAGGTTTTTTGATGAATATTAGTACATGGTGTAAAAATCAACTTAATCTGATGACAAATTCTCCCACCCTCCATATAACGGGTGTCGCGAAAAACCATTAAATTGCAATTATTTTGGAAATTAATTAAGTTACAATGCTGAAATTCAGTATGTAAGCTTCTTTCATGAATATTGGTACATGGTGTCAAAATGAACTTAATCTGATGACAAATTCTCCCACCCTCCATATAACGGGTGTCGCGAAAAACCATTAAATTGCAATTATTTTGGAAACTAATTAAGTTACAATGCTGAAATTCAGTATGCAAGGTTTTTTGATGAATATTAGTACATGGTGTAAAAATCAACTTAATCTGATAACAAATTCTCCCACTCTCCATATAACGGGTGTCGCGAAAAACCATTAAATTACATTTTTTTTTTTAATGCCGAATATGTCATAATAAATGTAATTTCAAAAATGCACTTTTGGCCCATTAGGAGAATAATTAAAACTCGCGAGAGCGCGGGTGAAATTAATTTCTGTTAATGTGATATGATAAAGAATATGTTAGTTCATCACACAAAAAAAAATCCAGGATACGTTTTTTTTTGTTTTTTTTTATTTTATTGCTTAAATTTGGCGAAGAAAAAATATTTTCGATATTTTTTTATCCTTATTTGAAAAATCATATAAAATCAGGTTTCGAAGATAATAAAAAAAGGATTACTTCCTGAAAAAGTAGAAGCCATTATCTATATTTAGGTGTCAAAACCAAGTATATGCGTTAATAAATGGCTTAGACAGAGCATTTCGTATCAAGTCATATAATTCATAATTCAAATGGCACATTTTTTGTTCAACTTTGGGCACCCTGTACGGCTAAACGAAACGAAACTCAGAAAATTTTACATGAGCTTTTTTTTTGTCCTATTAAATATCTGTCAATAGTTTTTTAAAAAACTGGATTTACGACTACTTTAATTTCGACTTTATTTTTGGCCACGAATTCCCATTGTGCCACGCAGCGCAAGTGTCTCTGTGCAAGCAAAAGTGTGCGGCTGCGAAAAGCACTTAAACTTGCAACCAACCAATTCATATCATGAATGAGCCGCAGGCATTTCTCTAACGCAGAAGGTGCAGCTTCTTCAAATAGGTTTAAAGTGACAATCTGAAATAACCTAAAAACAAAAACAAAACAAAAACAAGCGAAAAAACATGAAGGTAGTGGCAAACATAGCGGAATTTCGCATTGTGGCCATGAGAAAAAAAAAAAAATTGTGGGAAGAAAGTTTTATGGACAATTTAAATGCAAATTTTTGATTTTTACGAGTTTTTAGTGGGTTTCTTTTATTGTTGTTGTTCGTATTCATGTTGCAACAAGCATTTTATATACATCAAATTTTAAAGAAAATATGTAGTTTCGCTTTTTCGCTTTTTTCTTAATAACCACAACATAATTTCTCTAATTCCTTAACTTCTTATCGAGCAATGATCTGTATGCATGGCAATATGGATAGCAATAATCAAACTGCGGAAAAGAAGAATGTCTGATTTTTTGATTTGACCCTTCTATTGTACTATTTTATCTTCAATTGGTTGCAACACTATTCCTTAATCCCTGGCACGAATGCTTTCCACCGTTGAGAAACATGCATTGCATTACAATAACTAATTTTGCTAAAACATGTATAATATACCTTGTATACATATGTACATATGTATGTATGTATGTGTTTATCTAGGTACATGAACGTTCGTGTTTTTGCCCAAAATTTGCCCAGCGGCTGCAATTTCACACTCAGTAATTTGGTGGGATATCTGACGATAAAGGTTTCTTCGCTAATGAAGCCCCCCATCCCCCACAACAAAGCTCCCACATGCGATGCTCCCATATTCACAGTGGAAGTGTGCACAATACAACAACAAACCACATTTTCTTGCTCACTGATGTAAACTGACCTTTGAACTTGTATTAAAATCGCCGTCGCTACCATCGTCGCTACTTCCACTTGGTCTTTGGCTGAAAATGCAAAACTGCAGTTCACTGTAAATATGTATGCAAGAATCGGCAGTTTAAAATGCAAATAAGGCAAGCAAGTTAATTAGCCTAAATGTATGCAAAAGTTTTCACAAAGATTTCCCTAAGAAAGCGTATAAAATGCGTGAACCATAATTTTATGCATTTTGTTAAGTGGATTTTTGGCAATTTAAATTAAAGAAAGTACGTTTATAAATTTAGTAGCATGTCTTTAGTCTTTGGCGCATTCGAGTGCTCCTACGAGCATAGTTATGTACATATGTACATTAGAGTGCGTTTAAAATTCAAATTAACGATATTTTACTGTATCGCCCCCTCAATCTGTAGTAACATGGTCAAATATATCACACATAAATTTTGGTCCCGATTGGTGGTGGTTAAGGCGTGGCGCATTGAGGTCAAAGTTCAGAAAACTCTATGAAGGGTCAAAAAATCAAAATACTTTTTTTAATTATCTAATACCCAAAATTAATACTTCTATACCAATGATAACAAATATAAATTTTGGTTTCGATTGATGACGGTTTAGTGGTGTTTTAAGGGGGTCAATGTTCAGATTGCCATAGAAGACTTACATTTTTAGAGTCGCATATGGTAATCTGAACTTTGACCCCCTTGAAACACCAGTAAACCATCACCAATCGGGACCAAAATTTATATTTGTTATCATTGGGTATAGAAGTATTAATTTTGGGTATTAGATAATTAAAAAAAATATTTTGATTTTTTGACTCTTCATAGAGTTTTCTGAACTTTGACCTCAATGCGCCACGCCTTAACCGCCACCAATCGGGACCAAAATTTATGTGTGATATCTTTGACCATGTTACTACAGATTTAGGGGGCGATACAGTCTTTTTATGAACTTTTAAATTTTTCATACAAATTAAAAGCACCCTAATGTACATACACACAATAAACATTACTCATACGCCCCCACGTACATATTTAAGTAAAATATCTGAAATAAAAGCAGTCTGGCGAGTTGTGATTAAAATTGATTGAAAGCAACAAAACAAAATAGAAAAAATAAATAAAATTAATTAAAGTAATTGGCTATGGTTGTAAAAAATATATAGTAGGTAAATACATATATTTTATTGAGTAATTCTTTAATATTGACTTTGTCTACTTCTCGATACCAACGGACACACGCTGCGAATGAATTTCATAGATTTTATGTTATCTTTTAGATTATTATATCGTTAATAGCTGTAAATAAATATTATGTATGTACATATGTACTTTAACCCAGACAACATTATGCAAGTAAAACGAATGCTGATTAATTTTTTTTTTGCCATATTTAAAGGTAAGACAATGTTGCTAACTTCTATGTATGTATATTATTGCAAATGTTCCCTTGACTTATTTTAAATACAAACCCGTTGAATTTAAGCAGCTCCTAAAGGTTTATCACGCCTTATATTACATTTATGTTGATCACCAAACATTTTATAGAAAAAAAATCTCATGTGAATCAAATAGCTTGTTGGGTATGTATGTATATGCATTTGAACAGGAATATAGATATGTATGTATGTTTGGGTACATATGCATTTGTATGCCCCTTTGCATTCTAACCTAAAGCCATTTTATCAGCGTTTGCACTTCCTTCCTGGAATGAGAAACTTTTTTTTACGGATGGAAAGTGGAAAATGCAATTTATTGAAAATATATATGTATGTACATATGTATGAATGCATTGACTTATCTATATACGTGTGTATGTACGTATGTATATGCATTTATGTATGAGTGGACTTAGGCATTATTGTTCTTATCACTGCTCATTTATCTATGCTTTTTCATGGTAAATAATTCGTTACGCCATACATACATACATATTTAGAAATGGATATGCAAATAAAAACAGATTGTTTTGCTTTGTGTGAAACTCAATAAATTTAATTAAAGATTTTATTATGGCTTTTATTGCGCTACTAAATAAACAACTAGCATTGGCTATGGTAATCATATTTTCGCATTGATCTAAGCTATAGATATGCATAAATATACATACATACATAGGCACATACATTTACGTAGTACATTTATTGAATGTTATCGGGTACCTAACTCTTGAACTCTAAAAAAATTGAGATTTCTCTTGGGTCTGCATAAATTGAGTTGCATAACTTTGCTGCTAAATAAGTAATACAAAATATATTTATTTACTTATTTACATATGTATTTCTTTACACAAACAGAAAGCCTTTAAAGATGCAATTTTACATTTTTCAATTTCACATTTTGCGTAATGTTGACCTTATGAAAGGATAATGGAGTTACTGATTGAATTGCGTGAATAAACAAGCATATACTTGTATAGCCACATGCATACATTCATACACATGTACATATGTATGTACATATGAACCCTGTAAAAAAGTGTGCGACGAGTCTCTAAAAAGATTTGTCCGGGAGCGCTCTCTTTCGGGTACAATTAGTCTACAATTGTTCCCAATTGTACCCGAACGGGTACATATGTATACTAATTGTAGACGAATTGTACCCGAAAGGGTATCAAACGGGTACAATTAGTCGCTCAAATGGATGTGTCGCATTTGCTACCTGTTCGGGTACAATTGTGCGCTTTTGCTACCCGTTCGGGTACAAACTGGGTACAATTAGTCTCTTCATAGGACATGCTCAAACAAAAGAGAACACTTCAACCCATATAAAGAGATACAAATGGGTAGTAATCGCATGCTCCCTTGCGAGTTGTCCCGGATGTATCCCGGAGTGATCGCATTTTTTGCAGGGAACATGCCCTGTGTTTGAGTATTTTTGTATTGGCATTCAATTTAGAACCTAGAGAAACAATAAAAATCCACGCTCAAAGTGATTCGCTGCCGGGCAAACGCGCTTCAATAGAGCTATGCCTAAAAAACTCCCACACATAAAAAAATATATAAATAAGTATGTTAAATGTTAGCAGGCAGCGAATGAATGTTAACTTTTAAAACTTTGATAAAAAAAAAACAGAAAATGGTTAGAAAATTAAAATGAGGGCGTTTGTGCCTTTAACGCTTTTCTTATTTGCCATTTCACATATGCAAAGAGCAAAAGTACTAAAACAACAACACACACTGAGACAAAATAAGCCAAGCCAATCCAGTGCGGCCAGTCAGCCTATCAGCCCAGCAGCCTAGTGGTGTCACATACAATATTCATTATTGTTTAGCTTGTCCTTGTTGGCAGTTACATATATACATATTTACATACTTAGGCATTTGCAAGTCCAGGGACTAGCTGCCTGTTGGTCTGGTCTGCTTTAGATGGTGCGTTTTGGGGTGTTTGAGTGTGGGAGTGAGTGTGAGACTGTGACTATTTCGCAAGCCTTGTAGGCATAAAGCCTACACGTAACGTATATCCACGTATGTACACATGTAAATTTATGTAAATACACACATTGACATACATACATACCAATGTACATACATACATACATACATAATACATACCCTGTAGGGAAAATCTCTAGTTCCGAACTAGGTCGCTTCTAGTGCATTTTTCGACACTACTAGTGCGAGCTAAATCTCTTTTGCATGTTATCAACTGGCGAATTTAACACGGCGATGTCCTAGGCGGTGTCAATTGTCCCTCTCTGCACTACATTTTCGATAGTTCCGAACTAGTACTAAATTCTACAGTTTACACTAGTTCGTTTATTGGCACAATTTCGATAGTTCTGAACTAGCTACAAGTACCTACAAATTCTACAGTTTTATATATGCCGCTTAAGTGCAGTCTTTGACACACTTCATGCAAGTGGCGCGTTGGCCGACTGGCTAACGTATGTGCCTTTGAATCTGAGGGGCGCGGGTTCGAATCCTGTCGGTGTCAAGGTGGATGATAATTTTTTTTTTTAATTTTTTTTTAACTAATATTTTTTTATTTATTTATTTAATAAAAGTTTACAATAATACTTAAAAAGTAATAAAATAAAAAAAAATTAAAAATAAGCCTGAGGGATCGGAAAAGCATAATTAGGGAAACATTTCATTTCATACAAGATGCAAATAGAAAACTCTTTATATAAAATACTTCACTAAACATCTGAGAATTGCAGAAATATACAAAGCCGACGGCAATTAAACGAATTAAAAATTTTCATAGAATTTTTGTCACTTCGAAATTGCATACAAATCAAAGTGTGTCTTATAATGGTCACTCAATTCACTCCTTCTGAACTGGTGAGGGTCTAACTACAATTGATCTAGTTCCCCTTTGACACCTTTTCGCTAGTTCGGAACTAGAAATTTTGCTCACTAGTTATTGAGTTCCCTGCAGGGTATATACATATATACATACATACGTAAGTAAATGTTAATGGGCGAAATTGTTTAAAAGTTAAATAGCTGGCCGCTAGGGAATTGTCAAGCTTGCGAAAGTTGGCAACGCATTTTTTTTTGCCATTTTTCTGTTGGCACTTTCTATGTTGCTTCAGCTGGTTGTTGGTCTTTCGAAGTTGGAAATATGCACTTTGGCTTAGCTAAAGCTACTTTTGAAACTACACTCAAAAAACAGAATCACTATTCCTCTGCTATTTACCATAGCAGCCGTGTTATTACTGCATACGCTAAATATTAAAGCCATTTCTAGTATGTATATAGCATGATCAGTATTAATTATAGCCGTAGTAGCTTTATTTTTAAGCCAACATAAATCACTGTGGCAGCAAGTATTTATGGTATATAGTGCCGTTTGTATAGCACCAGCCGCTAATATAAACATCTGAAACCCATAGCATTGCCGGTAGCTGATGCAGCAATGTAACATAGCTGTGAGAGCTATGTGTTTAGCATTTATGGCTATGTTCGCTGCTGTTTCGGCTTTTTTATGCCAATTCACTCTCGATCAGCTGTCAAAATTGCATTTTTAAGTTGAAGTGCGACATTTCAAGTGCAACACAAAAGAAAAAGAATTTATAAATTAAAATGAATGAATATGTGGAGAAAAAACTTGTTGAGTGGGAATTGGTGTCGTTAATTGATGTTTTTAAAGGTAAGTACGTAATAAAAAGTGCAAAATGCAAATGTAAAATAAAATTTATTGAAACGCAAACCGCGTTGCTAAAAGTGAAAATTGACCAGTGTTGCCGCAGCCTCAAAAAATTTGGTATCAAAAATTGATACCTTCATGGTTTTTTTCGTATCACCGAAAACATTAAAACATACAATTTAATACACTTTAATTCCTTAAATATGATATTATAAGAGTAAATTAAGGAAAATATAAGATATATAAGTAGATTAAGGAAAATGTGAACTATTAATTAAAGCCTATAATTTAATAAAATGAAAATAAAACAATATACAACTGCAGTCAATGCATTTTTATTCATCGTCACTAGCCATTATTTTATTGGTACTTACAATTTTATCTAGCAAGTGAGGCAATGCTACATAGCAGTCGTTGCAATGCCACATAGCAGTCGTTGCAATGCTAAATAGCCGTAGCTACAATTTTATCCAGCAAGTGAGGCAATGTACATAGGAAACCCAATGATAAACCATAGCGTGATCCACTATTTCTATTATTATAAAATATAGCAGCGACAGTAATAAACAGCCACTATCCCGATTTCTAGTAAGAACATAGCATCCAGCACCAGAAAACATAGCAGCCATAGCTATAATTTTTTTAAGTGTAGGCCAGCAAAAATGGTACTTCATAAATGCTACCTTTTCTAACTTCGATGGACAAAAAGTTTGTGTGCTACAGCATGCTACACTCGCTAACTGTAATAAAATGAAAGTTTGGAATGTCCTCTATCGATTTATGTTAAAAATTTTTTCCCATATTTTCCCCAATCGATTTAAACTTGATTTAAATGTCGAAAGTCCCATCAAATTTTGATAAAATTGACAAAATGTAGCATGCTTTTAGGCTCATGCGTATATATTAACGTTTACATCTTATGTGACATTTTTTTGTTTACGAATATGAAGGCACAGAGAGGATTAGATAAAAATGCAGATTGGTAAATTATACACCTAATTTGTTAGTATCAATGGTAATGGAAACAAAAATATCGATAAACACATTCGTCATAACATTGCGGTTTGCAAACAACAATAGCAACAAACACATTTGTTTAAACATTTTACCAGCTTATTTTAAGGTATTAGATAAAAAAAAATGTTATCCCGACGAAATTGTAATAACAGAAACATATGCTGCTGTTAATTTGCAAAGTTTACTTGAACTCACAACAAGAAGACTTATTGATACTTTCTCAGCAGAAAAGTTGAACTCCTTATCATGTTCTGAGTTAACCCTTACTAGTAAATGGGGCTTATGATTTCTAGGCTTATGTTTTCTAGGAAAAGTGATAGAATTTCTACAAATACAGATGTTATTAATCGATTACTGGCAAGTTCTGATCATTATATAAAGTCCACAAGACGACAACCCAACAAAAAGTGTGTGGAATTGGATCCTGTTGTCAAAGTTATGCTAAATCATTAAACACTTTTCTTATATTTGTTTTTTTTTCTTTCCATATATACATACATAGTTATATTTTAGATTATATGTATTATAAATATATTCATTAAGTACATAAAGTTTTTACAAGGGCTCTTCAGTTACTGAAAATGTATATCTTCATTTGTTTTTGAATAAAAGGTGTAGGAAAAGTGGGCGTGGTTGTTTGCCAATCACGCCTATATTTTGTATTGTCGATATCTTTCATGACAGTAACTTATGCGCCAAGTTTCGTAAAGATATCTTAATTTTTTGAGCTGAAATTAAAATTTTTCTTTAAAAATTTTTACTATAGGTCCAGGGGAGGTACCCCTAGGGAGTGGCCGATTTCAAAAAAATTTTGGTGCTGTCAATGCCTTTAATGAGGGTAACTCATGTACCAAGTTTCGTGAAGATATCTTAATTTTTTTAGCTGAAACTAAAATTTTTATTTAAATAATTTTTTTATGGGTCCAAGGGAGGTACCCCTAGGGGTTGGCCGATTTCAACCATTTTTTGAAAATTTAACTAGCTCACATATAACCTCAGTGCAAAATTTCAATGGCCTAGGACCACTCCTTCTATTTTTTTCCGCAAAATGTATGGAGCCGAACCACTGTGCAGCGTGGGGCTGACATTCAAGGCATTGGACACTTAAAACAACACCACCACTGTTGCTGCCTCTGTCGCTGCCGCTGCTGGCGTCGCTATTTCGCTGCTGTGGATTGCGCTCGCTCGCTGCAGATATTTAACATCCTGTTCCGTCTGATCTGGCGCTCAGTTGTTGCATACATTTCGGCGCGTTCACATTTGCGCCAACAAGCAAACAATTAAAAATATATAAAAAATTATAATAATCCTGCTCTGCTCGGTAAAGTGTTGTCTGTTAATTGTTTTCAAAAGTTTGCTTTTAGTTTTATTTTAGCATCGTTTAATTGCATGTTGACATTTTGCCGTTATTTGTTTAGAGCGGGTAAATATTGAAGTTGAATTTTGAACTAAAAGAACAACAAAATCGGTGTGCGAAAATAAAAATAAAATTTAGTGCTGCTCATCAACAGGTTGGTTATAATAATTATTAGTTATAATGATCGTTATATTACATTGCTTTATTGCAAAAATTATTTAAATATAGTTATCTATAAAAAAAAAAGTATTAGAATAACATCGTTGACTTGCTGGCGAGCTGTTTAGATAAAAATCGAAGAAACTTGTACGAAAAAGCCTTGAGTAAATTAATTTTCATTAAGAAATACTTAAAATTGCATTTCGACCTCTTGGAATTGGAATTCTTCTAAATACAATGATTAATGGACACAAAAAACTGAGGCGACTATAACTCTAACGAGTTTTAGACCGAAATTCTCTCCCAATTTGAGGCGTGCTCCTTAACAATGCATTTTTTGTGGAAAAAATTGATGGCCGCTAGGTTTTGAAAACTCCAAAACCTGGATTTTAGTTAATTAGAAAATCTAATTATTTTAATTGGCTGTTGGCTCCGGTACAAAGCCAAAAAAGAATCTTTTGACATAAATATCTCAGAGACTAGTACCAGTTTGCGTTGGGCAGGTCATGTCGTGAGAATGGATGAAGGCGCTCCGGCCAAGAAAGTATTTCTATCGAAACCCGCTGAACGCTGCCTGCCTATGTGCTCCCAAATGGCGCCATGCTGCACGAAACAGAAGCAATTGGCGCGCTCTGTTGGACTCGGCCAGAATCGTCTAGACGGTTAAGCGCCAATCAAGAAGAGAGAAGTACCAGTTTGGGAAGTCGAACTCCAGATTCAAACTCAGCGCGCCGAAATCCTTTAAAAAAGTATAGGCTCATATCTGGGTGAAAAAATTGTTGAAATTTTGTCGGCCTGTGTTATCTTATCAGCCCATTATTAACCCATTATTGTGTTTAAAATTTCTGCGCTTTAAAAAAAGTCAGATGCTAACATATGTACATATATAAATACATATGAAAACAAACACATAACTACGAGTACCTGTGAAAAAACGAGCATTCCAAGCAAACAACAGTTAAGTAATGAATCGAGTTTTCACAAGCCATAAATGAGCCAATGGAGAAATGGCCAAGATTAACTCAGTAAAAGTCATTAGGCAATGTTGCAGGCATTAAATTGCCGCCAATGAAAAATGTTTTCAAATGTACACACAAATACATAATATGCTTGTATATACAGCGCATGTGTGTAATGTGTAAAACACACAAACAATGCTGATCAGCCTTCGGTTAAACGTAGTTACATGTGCTCTTTCTGCAATTGCAATGGACTCATGTGTGAGTCTCATTACAGAAAGGTAGATAGCAAGAATGTAAGCATCCAAACTTAATGTAAAATACTTTTAAACTTTTTTATGCCGAAAAACTAGTTTACAAAATAAAATTGCGTATGCGCGTGTTCGAAACCGTAACTGAAATGTGAGTCACGTCTGCCAAGTTTCAAAGCAAAGTAAAAAAGCGGAATAAGTTTGATTATTTTACAGCTTTTTAATATGTAGATTTATGAACACTATTATCAGCACTTTGTGTTACAAGTAGTTACAGCAGTTGATACACCATTTCAAAGTTAACATATTAAAATTATGTTAAAGCCTATAATAATGAGTATACGCTCATCGCCGAAGATATTTCTTTACATTATGTCTCGTATGTCATCAATATCGCGGCTTATTCTACATATCGAAAACTTTCTTAATGCAGCTAAATATTTTGGCAACTTTGCCTACCTAAAAAGATAATTGAAGCGCAAATCATAAATTGTAAAATTACCATCTGGGAAATCACAAAACAAACACGTTGCACTTAGCGGGAAAGAAAATCACCCTGTGCCGCCACCAAAGCAACAGAATTTAATTTCTTTTCCTGCCTGTAGTGAACTTCGAGTAACTCCAGTTACTAATTTATTATTCAATAATTTGGTAGCGAATTCCCAAAACACGCGCATGATTTAGTGCTAAGTGTATGACTAGGCGATTTCTCAAAAAAAAAAAAACGTGTACATAATTGCAATTTTTTTATATTCCGTAATTTTAATTTTAATTTTCAGGCAATAAATCATCTCAGCATTTCACATGAATAAATTAATAGGAAAAGAAACTTTATATTACACAAAGTAATTTTTTGCTGGTGTTAAAGCTACATATATGGTATATTGCGATCTATGACACAGAAACGTTTAACAAATTCGCTATGGGTTTTCTAAATACGCCAGGGAGTTGAAATTTTTAAGTTTAATTGTTTAACCAAAGCGCGAGGGCAATGGTGTAGATGCTCAAAAGCTTTTCTTTGAAAGCTCAAAGATTTCCCTCGCTTCCTAAGTTCCCTTATGGTTTCCATAGCAATCAGCAGCCCACTAGAAGTCTGGTGATGAAGAGCACTGAATAAAGACTACATAAATGCATTGTAGAGTAAAAGTAAAACTCATTTTATGGTATTCTTTCCGATTTACTTTTTTGCTTAAAAACAAGCTAATATGTATATTTTTTTTCAATAATTAACTAATTAAAAACCATCTAGATTGGGTGTATCAGTGAATGTAATTTCATTTTCTGGCGCTGGCCGTTGATACTCGATCAGTAAAATGCGATTCACGCCATATTTAAGTACTTCTTGCGGCACGTAGAGCGTCACTTGCGGCCCCGCCACCGGCCAATAACGGCCCAAATTCTCACCGTTCACGAAAACCACACCCTTACCCCAACCTTTGGTGTCTAAGTACGTATCGCCCAGTTGACCGTCGGCAATCGAAAATTGCCCATAATAAATAGTTGGACCATTTCGCAACACCTCAGAGTCGCCCTTGACACCCTCGTTGAAACTGCAGCTGGCTTCCACTTCGTTGTTGCGTTCAGCATTCACCAGCGCTATAAGCGTTTCAATATCCTCAACCGATGCCAACGGATATTTAGTCATGGTCCAATTGGTGAGCACATGTTTGCCGTAGACTACACTGCTGGTGATACCTTTGAAATCGGTTACCGGGCCATAATTAATGCGTCCCTGATTTTCGACCAACAACTGCAAGCGCTTGCCGTATGTGGGACTGATTGGCAGCTCATAGATGGGCGTCTCGCGCGAAAGTATGCCCACAAGCTGATCGTCAATGTACACGTAGGCGCGATCGTGCACACCGTTGGCACGTAAAATGGTCGGATCACCTTGGACCTGCGGCAACATGGTTTCGTAGAGCACAAAGCCCGAGTACTGATCCAAAGCTTCGAAGGTCTTTGGCTTTGAACTGACCACCACTCCTGTGGCGAGTGTCTCACGCCCCTTTGGCGAAAGCAACGAGCAACAGGCGCTCAACTGCAGCTTACCGTAACGCTTACGCGGCACAGGCTTTGGTAGCGGCACATTCGGCAGTGGCAGATAATTGCCAATAATGGCACGTAGCTTATGATATTTTTCCGTCACATCGCCGGACTCGGTCATGGGCGCATCGTAGTCATAGGATGTGATGTCAGGTTGATAACGCCCCGGTCCGCCATCGTTTGCGCCAGCCGTGAAACCAAAGTTGGTGCCGCCAAACATCATGTAGAAATTGACGCTGGCGCCGGCATCTAGCATTTCGCTGCAATTACAAAAAAAAAAAAAAAAAAAAATATTACCTATAAGTAAGAAAAGTTTTGTAGGAAATCGTGCCATTAACTTTACGTACACAAAGGCTTTCGTTATCGACTCGGTGCGCACACGCGCCATCGGCTCCGACCAATGCGTCAGCCAACCGGGATAGAATTCCGCATTCACCAGCGGTCCTTTCGGTTGTATGCGCCGCAAGCGCATCCAATAACTACTGATCTCATCTGTGGCACCAAAGTCCATAGTGGCCAATACGCCCTCAATGTGGCCACAGGTCAGCACACTCGGACCGTCGTTGGTGAACAGCACCGCGTTATCTTGCACGTACTTCAGCGTTTCGTCGCGCAGCCAGGTGCGATATTTCTTGTCACAGGCATAATACGAGCCATACTCGTTTTCCACTTGCACCATAATTATGGGGCCGCCATTGCCGTAGAGAAGTGGTTCCATACGGGCAAAGAGTGCGTTGTACCAAGCACGTACTTCGTATAGGTAATCTGCGCGCGAGTCGAGTTGGAAAGAAATGTTAGAATTGCTTCTTTCTAATATTTGTTACAGTACTCACTTATGTCAGCTGTGCGTAGCTTAATATCGGGATATTTGGTGAGTAGCCAGTAGGGAAATCCACCCTAAGAAGTGGAAAGGACACAAATTAAAGTCTTTGCAATGTTTAAAGTAAGTGGAAGAACATAAAAAGTTTTAATAAAACCGCTGCAACTTACAAAATCACGTTCCGCACAGATATATGGGCCTGGCCTTAGTATGACAAGTAAGCCCAAGCTATCAGCAATTTTTATAAATCTCTCCAAATCCGCAATGCCATCCCATACGTAAACGCCATCTTTGGGATTGTGCAATGACCACTCGACATAACTTGAAATATGAAATGAAGGTTTTTTGTAAATAAAAAAAGAAATGGTATTAAAAATTCGTTAACTCACGTCGTTACAGCGTTCAAACCGGAAGCGCGCAATGTCTGCAATTTCCGTTGCCAACTGTCAGGATGTGCACGGAAGTAGTGCAGGGAACCCGCAATGAAGCGAAATGGTTCGCCATCCTTCAAAAAACGATTGTTATCCCAATCAACTGTAAAGTTACGTGTAGACAAGATCTCTTGCGCATTTATGCAATGCTGCACACCAAACACAGCCAACAGGCCTAGAACTAATGCTTGCATTTTCTATAATAATAAAAGAATAAAGAAAAAATAGAAATAGAAATAGAAATAAAAATAAAAATAAAAATAAAAATAAAAGTAGAAATGCAATTAGAAATAGAAATAGAATAAAAATATGAAGACAAATATTCAAACGAAAGAAAAGCCTCGCATATGCACCACCTATTTAAATACGTGCACCACGGAAGTAAATATACATACATACATACATACATACATATATGCATTTTTATGCCTGTATAAAACTCATACATATATGATGCACTTGTTATTGACCTCAAAAGCGAATCAAGCGGCAGTACATTTAAATGGATATTAATTAAATAATTCCTTATCTTTAGTCAGAGAATGTCAAAATCCATAGAATTGTGCAACGCGCCAAATTAGATTGAACTGGATTAGATTAGCTGTATGTATTTATACGCAAATGCATAATTACACTGCTCTACAGCCAAAAAATACTCTAAACGCGACCATCCTAACTATATGTAAAATCGGTCGCTGATTCCGAAAATCGGGTTCATTTTTAATTCTATGGGAAGGTTTTTGAGATATCGGCAATTTACCGTTATTTGGCCAATGGCTCCACTTAATCCTGTATATCTCTTTACCGCAGTGAGATATCTTCCTTGAGGTGAAACCAAACGAAAGAAAATTAAATTTCCTTTTCATGGCTCCTATAACATTTTTCTCTAACTCTTATAGTTTCTGAAATATTGACGATTCAATTTGAATTTTTTCGATTTTTTACGATTTTTTTAAGAAAAAATTGACTTTGTAAGGCAATATCTTTAAAACCAATGTTTTCAGAGCCATTGCGCGACTTAGCTGAATTTACTTGATCGCCTATAACTTTTCCATTTTACCATGGATTTTCATCGTTGATAGCTTATATTTTTCCCAATAGAATAGAGCTTCAGGTAAAGGAGTAAAACCGAAGGTGAAAACATTGGTTTTAAAGATATTGCCTGACAAAATCAATTTTTTCTTCAAAAAATCGTAAAAAATCGAAAAAATTCAAATTGAATCGTCAATATTTCAAAAACTATAAGAGTTAGAGAAAAATGTTATAGGAGCCATGAAAAGGAAATTTAATTTTCTTTCGTTTGGTTTCACCTCAAGGAAGATATCTCACTGCGGTAAAGAGATAAACAGGATTAAGTGGAGCCATTGGCCAAATAACGGTAAATTGTCGATATCTCAAAAACCTTCCCATAGAATTAAAAATGAACCCGATTTTCGGAATCAGCGATCGATTTTACATATAGATAAGATAGTCACGTCCAAAGTACAGACAAAAAATTTCATTTTGTGATCCAGTGTTATTTGTATGCACATGTACGTGCATGTCTTTGACCGGAATTTTATGCATTTCAAGTGCACGGAAGTCAAATTCAATTTTCGCTATGAATGTTTGCTGTGACCTGTCAGTAGGTGTGAATCATAACACAATGGCCTTATTAATTTCTTTACAAAAGACATTCGGCACTTTAGCTTATGACGTACATACATATCAGCATATCATATACATACATACTTAGCATATACATATATGCATAGGAGTGTATGTATGTAAATTCGAGATGTCACGATTTGAAAGATAATATGTGGTGATTTATGAATGCATAACATTCCAGTACCAGTGACGTGCTGATGGTGAGGCAACTGAGGCGCTTGCCTCGGCGCAATCATCGAGGGGCGCCAAAAACTAACAAAATAATCTGAGATTTGGCAATTTACAAATCTTGCGGACTTTTTTCCCGCTTAACATAATATAGAAGCCGAGTTTTTTTGTAAGCGGCTTGCAAAAAACTCTTGATAGCGTATTGAAAAGTATACAAAGCAACAACAAAGAATACGTCACTTTAGTTAGAGAAAGCGGTTTCTGATGAAGACGCTAAGAAATACCCGAGCTGGTCAACAGTGTTACGATGTGGAAAACTGGAACTATTAGGATCTGAAAATACGTCGAAAAGATCAAGAAAGATGAAAATGGTGCATTCGTTCGAAGGAAAAGATAATGTGCCAAACAGTTCAAAAAAGCAAGCATTTCCCATCGATATCACACAGTCAATCGATATTCTGATTACAGATATAAATTGCAGATTCGATAAGTTCGTGTAAGTCATCGAAGAATTTTGACCAAAACTAAGTTAGAAAAAGCAGCAACAGATTTGGCAATGAAATATGAAAGATATATATTAAGGTGGAGTGAAATTTTTTTTTTTGGAATTTCAATTTGTTCCAAAACCAGAACGGCACCTTTCTAGCCCAGAAATATGTAAGTCTGTAAAAATTTAATGACCTACTCGCATGTTTAGAGGTGCCCCCAGCCAGACAAAGTTGAAAAAAATAGCACGATCTGGTACAAATGTGAAATTTCTAAAATTATAAAATCAAAAAACGAAGTATGAGGATTGATAAACGTGGCTAAGCTGAGTATTAAGTGATTGTTTTTTTTTTTTTTTTGAAAACCACAACAACAACAAAAGTTATTTAAGGTCAAAGCTTATATTATGCATTTTTTAATTTGCAATTACTTAAAAACTACTGAACCGATTTCGAATATTTTTATACCATTCGATAGGTATTTTGATTCCCTTTAATTTTATATACATTGTGAGTTCCATAACACCGCACCTGCGGGGCTCAACCAACCTTTTACCCCCCCCCCCTTACTTTTCAAATTAAAGGGAATCAAAATACCTATCGAATGGTATAAAAATATTGTAACGATTCCCCGGTCTTCCGGTCCATAGCCAGGGTAGGCTCAGCCGAAGGGGTCCCCTTACAAAACAATAAGAAAATATTTCCGTCCGTTTGCATAAGTTTCTTTAATTTCACTATGGCCTTAATCTAGCTTAGCCTTCTTAGTCTCTAATTATCCTCAATCCGTGGCTACTGAGTCCTTCCCGCCTTGTCCTCCGTCCCTAGCCCTGGGAGTTTTCACTACCCGTGGCTCTATGCTACGCTCCTGGCTACCCTTCCTTTCCCTCTGTCACTAGCCTTGGGAGTTTCCACTACCCGTGGCTCTATGCTACGCTCCTGGCTTCCCCTCCTCGCCCTCTGTCACTAGCCTTGGGAGTTTTCACTACCCGTGGCTCTATGCTACGCTCCTGGCTTCCCTTCCTCGCCCTCTGTCACTAGCCTTGGGAGTTTTCACTACCCGTGGCTCTATGCTACGCTCCTGGCTTCCCTTCCTTTCCCTCTGTCACTAGCCTGGGGAGTTTCCACTACCCGTGGCTCTATGCTACGCTCCTGGCTTCCCCTCCTCGCCCTCTGTCACTAGCCTTGGGAGTTTTCACTACCCGTGACTCTATGCTACGCTCCTGGCTTCCCTTCCTCGCCCTCTGTCACTAGCCTTGGGAGTTTTCACTACCCGTGGCTCTATGCTACGCTCCTGGCTTCCCTTCCTTTCCCTCTGTCACTAGCCTGGGGAGTTTCCACTACCCGTGGCTCTATGCTACGCTCCTGGCTTCCCTTCCTCGCCCTCTGTCACTAGCCTTGGGAGTTTTCACTACCCGTGGCTCTATGTTAGTTGTCCCTGTCGATAGCCTTGGGAGTTCTCACTGCCCGTAGCTCTATGCTATTTCCCTAGCTGCTGACTGACTACACCGTCCCTACGCTATGGTGGCTCGGCCTCAACTAACTCGCGCTTGGTGGTTGCGCCGGCTTTTATACCCTTTCTGTGCCAGCGCGACCGTTGTTCTGCCGCTGCGTGCGCCTATACATCTGCGTATGTGTCCGTTATTCTTACATTTGTATAACTTATGTACAGTGGGTGTTAACATACTTATTTGAAATAATGGAAACCAAGACTTACATTTATGTAATTAATAATTAATGTAAAACTAAGTGTATAATTCCTTTTAACAAAATAATATTGAATTCTTATTAACTAAACAACGTTCTACGGTTTCATAATTATAATATATATATCAATGCTGCCTTGTGTTGTGGAGGCTCCAAAGGCTGATGCATTTGGGGTCTTCACACCCCCCCCTTACTTCGCGAGCAGTATTTTTACTTCGCCGCCTCTGTTGCATTTGATGCGGAAGGTTTTCCCTTTTGTGCACACCCTGAAACTTTGTTTCCTTCCGCTTCGCTGCTTCTCGTATATGGCCTTCGCTACTTCCTCGGGCAGTGGCTCTATCCCGCTCAGGTTTTTCCATGTGGGGTCGGGACGCCACCTTTGTCGCTCTTCATCCTGCTGCCATGTTGTGTTGCCCTCGCTGATGGCTATGTTGGCGGCCGAGTGGGTGGCGGTGGTGGCGTTTGCAAGCCACATGTTGGCCCACTGGTCCCCTTGACCCTGCTCGTTGGTAAGTTCCGCCGACTGCATTCTGGGCATTTGGATGACCTCCTCTAGGCACTCCTCTAGCCAGTCATAATTGTTCGGCACCGGTTCATTCTGCTCGTGTAGCGGTCCCGGCGACATCTCGGCCCGCTGCTCATCCAACCAGCGTTCCAGCCATTGCCCATCGGTACACACGCTGAGCGTCTCGCCGTTCTCCTCCTCCTGTGCGCCGGCCTCTTCCGGCTGCATATGTGTTGGTGGGGGGTGGGGTTCTGCCGTAGGGATTTCGATTTCGTTCCGTGCCTCCAGGATGCGATATCGTTATCGGCGTCGCTGGCATGTCGTCAAATTTTTGTGTTGCTGCGTCATCACTCGAGGCTTCGCTAAGGTAGCCGTATGCGCTGCCGCTGTCGGTGCTCTCTTCTTCGTCGCTCGAGCTAATGCGTCGCAGCCGGATCCTCAGGCTGTCCTCGCTTAAGGTTTCGGCCGAATATTGGGGCGTGTACGTTCTCATGTTGACTGTTGCTGACTGACTGGCCTTGGCCTCGTTTTCGCTGCGTGTGCTGTGTATTTTGCCGTAACGGTTTTCCCTTTGGTCCCGATGTGTATATTTTTTTTCTGTTGGCATGTATTGCTTTCCTTCGAGACATTTTTTTTTCTGTTTTTTTTTTTTTTTTTTTTTTTTTTTTTTTTTTTTTTTTATTGTTTTTTTTTCTTTTTTTCTTCTGCATTTTTTTTTTTTTTTTTTTTTTTTTTTTTTTTTTTTTTTTTTTTTTTTTTTTTAAAGTAATGCAATAATTTGATAATAGTTATAATTTGTGTAAATTTTCTTTTTTTCTTCTTTTCTTCGAGCATGAATGATTTTTTTTTTTTTTTTTTTTTTTTTTTTTTTTTTTTTTTTTTTTTTTTTGTTTATTTTTTGTACAAGTAATGCAATAATTTCATAATGGTGATAATTTGTGTAAATTTTCCTTTTTCTTCTTTACTTCGAGCATGAATTATTTTTTTTTTTTTTTTTTTTTTTTTTTTTGAAAGTAGTGCAATAATTTCCTAATTTCTTCATTTTCATTACCTATTCCTTATTAAACAATTTTCTCCGTATATACCTATACCGCTTCCTTACCCTTGTGGGATGACTATTGCTTTTTCGTCTTATATACGTTCTTTCGCCTATTGGTATGTTCGATGATGTGGCAATTTCCTTATGTGCAAATGCCGAATTATCACATTTCGGATTATGACCGAAATTTACCTATTCTTCGCTTTCGCGTCGAATTAGGCTCGGACGTATGCAACTGGTGGGTTGTCGTTTCCTCATGTACCTTTGCCTCTGTCTCACTGCTGTAGAATGGTTTCAGCTCACTTATATGCGCAGTTCTTCTCTTACCATTGTGGACCGCGTCAAGTTCCACGATCACCGGTGATACAAAGTTTGTGATTTTGACTGGGCCTCCGTATTTCGGTGCGAGTTTCGCTGCAAAGCTATCGATTGCCTTCGAGAGATGGTGTTCTTTCACCAGCACCTCGTCACCTATTTTTGGTTGCCATCTCCTCCTCCTTAGATTATAATGTCTCGCTTGCTCAGTTGAAGCCCTTTGTTGGTTAATACGCACCATTTGAAAGATCTCACGCATCTTTGCCGCCTTCGTCTCCGGCGTTGTTGTTGCTTCGCCTGTGCCAAATGTTTGTTCGTCGTAGAGGGATTTTGGTAGCCGTGGTTCGCGTCCTTGTACTAGGAATGCGGGGCTGTACCCCGTGGCCTCGCTCGTGCTGGTGTTTATCGCCAGAGTCATTTCCGGCAGTAACTCATCCCAGTTACGCTGTTCTTTCCCTGTGAATTGCGCTAACATTCGTTTTATGTTCCGGTTCGCTCTTTCCGTTGGGTTCTCTTGTGGCGTATACGGTGCTGTAAGCTGGTGTTTAACGCCGTACTCCTGCAGTAGTTTGTTAAATTCTTTACTTGTGAACTGGGTTCCATTGTCAGTTATTACCACTTTTGGTACTCCGAATCTCGCCAATATCTGTTCTCTGAATGCCTTAATGAGGCCTCTGGCTGTAGCTTTTCGTAGTGGCACGATTTCGACCCATTTCGTGAATTTGTCTATGAAGACCAGTAGGATTGTATGTCCATGTTTTGACCTCGGTAATGGGCCCACAAAATCCGCGCATATTGTGGCCCAGGGTTCGTCGGCGATGTGCGTGAGCATTTTGCCAGCGGCTTGTTGTTGTGTTGGTTTGTACATTTGACAGGTGGGACATCGTCGTACGTATTCTTTTATATCTCGGAACATCCCGGGCCAGTAGTATCGAGTCGCCGCACGCATGATCGTTTTCCGGATTCCCATGTGTCCGGCCGTCGGCGCGTCGTGGATTTCCTGTAGTATCCTCTCCCTCATTGGCTTCGCTACGCATAGCTTCCATGGGACCGAATCTTCGTCGTCTGCGTGTACTGTGAAATGACGGTAGAGCTCACCATTCTCTACGATGTAGTCCGGAAACTTCTCTGGATTCTGTTTCACCTCTTCGATCTTCGCCTGGAGCCACTTGCATGTTTGTACAACCTGCCCTTGTTCCATAGTGCATAGTTGTGCATCTTGTGGTTGGCGCGAGAGAGCATCAGCCACCACATTGAGTTTCCCTTTTCGGTACTGGACGTCGAATGAGTGTTGTTGTAGCTCCAATGCCCATCGCGCAATTCGTCCGGACGGGCTTTCGATCGCATTTAGCCACTTCAGCGATAGGTGGTCAGTGACTACCGAGAACTGGTAACCTTCCAAATAGGGTCTCATCTTGCGGATTGCCCACACAATTGCTAGACATTCCTTCTCGGTTGGGGAGTAGTTCTCCTCTGCCCTATTAAGCCTTCGGCTTGCGTATGCGATAACCCGCTCTTCGCCATCCAACTCCTGGGTGAGTACTGCCCCTAATCCAAAAGAGCTGGCGTCGGTTTGTAGTGTGAACTTTTGCGTGAAATCTGGACATGCTAGTACCGGCGCCTCCGTAAGTGAGCTTTTTAAGGTCTCGAATGCCTTTTGCTGTTCCTCAGACCACTTCCATCGGTTACCTTTCTTCAACAACACTGTCAGCGGGTGGGCAATGCGTGAAAAGTCGGGTACGAATCGTCGGTACCAGGATGCTACGCCTAAGAATCTTCGTAATTCTCGAATGTTCGTTGGTTCTTGCAGTGCTCTAATTGCCGATATTTTATCAGGGTCAGTGTGGATTCCATCTTCGCTTACCACATGTCCGAGATATTTTAATCTTTTCCTGAAGAATTCGCATTTTTCCGGGTTAATTTTCAGGTTGGCCTGCCTCAAACGATTAAACACTTCTGTGAGGTGTTGAATGTGTTCTTCCAAAGTCGCACTTGTGACAATGATGTCGTCCAAGTATGCGAAGGCATTGGGTTCGAGTTCCGGGCCAATAACCCTGTCTAACGCCCGCTGAAAAGTTGCCGGTGCGGAGTGTAGTCCGAACGGCATTACTCGCCATTGAAACAAGCCGCGTCCCGGTACAGTGAATGCCGTGTATTGTTTGCTGTCTTCCTCCATAGGTATCTGCCAGTAGCCGTTCTTCAAGTCTAAGCTGCTGATAAACTTGGCGCTTCGTAGTCGATCTAGGATGTGCTGTATCCTGGGCAGGGGGTACGCGTCGGGTATTGATCGTGCGTTTAGTTGTCGGTAATCAACGCATAATCTCCAGCTTCCATTTTTCTTTTTCACGAGTACTATTGGGGCACTGTGCGGGCTTCGTGACGGTTCTATGCATCTCTTTTCCAGTAGTTCATCGACTTCCTTGTTGATTGCTTGTTGCATTTTTGGGTTGCGGGGAAAGTACCTCTGTTTAATGGGGCGATCGTCTCTCATGACTATTTTGTGTTTCGCTATATTTGATGTCCCGCTCATTTCCTCAAATCGGCGTAGTTCGCTGTCGAGGAACTCTTTTATCTTCCTGTCATCTGCTTCTGCTGACCGCGGTTCGATATTGGGTCTCTCGATGGTTTCGTGGGGTTCGGTCTTCTCGTTTTCAACCGTCGATATGCTCGCCACCACCTCTCTTTCTACCCCCTTGCCTCGTAGTGTTAGGGAATGGCCTCCGCAACTGAGCGTCATATTGACACTGGCGAGTATGTCCGTTCCTATTATGACGTCGTCGATCAGTCCTGGAAGGACCAGTACCTCGCTCTTGTGTGTTTTATCTCCTATTCTTATTTCTACATCCACTGCTTCCATTACCGTTCTTGGCCTACCATCCCCCATTACTACTTGCCTTTTTACTTGTTTAAAGCCTTTAGTACCTAGATTCCTCGACCATGCTTCGCTGATAAAACTCCTTGTTGCTCCCGTGTCGATTGTTGCGGTGACCCCTTCACCATTAACCACTGCCTCTGCTAACACCCGCCCCTCTGTTTGCTTTAGTATATTAAGACTTACCGAGGTTGTGTGCATTGAGGCCCCTCCCCTCGGTTCGGATGCGGCCTCTGATCGTTTCCCGGTACTACACGGCAACAGTTCTTTGTTAGCACGCCGCATCGGCCGCAATCCCAGCAGAAGTCGCGTCGTCCGTTGCGGCATTCAATCGCGAAATGTCCGCCCTCGCCACATCTCCTACAGGCACTCCTGGGGTTTATGAGGTATTGTTGTGGTATGGGTGGATTGCTTTCGGTGAGCTGGCGCAAGTGGGTGTCGCCTCGGTGTGTCGCTACGTTTTGTGGCTGGGAGCCACGTCCTTCTGTACGTCGTGGTAGACTTGGTCTCACCAATGATCGTTGTTGTTCTCTTTCTATCACGATGGTTTCGAGGTCCTCGAATAGACTTACCAGTTCATCGAGTGTATGGAACTCGCTACGCTTGCAGTAGAGCTGGTACTCGCTTCGACTATTCCGGTAGATGCGGTTGAGCTTTTCCTCTTCGCTTAGGTTGGCGTGTCGCATTATACTCTGGAGTTCCAGCAGGTAATCCTTAAATGACTCTCCGGGACGTTGGAGGCGCTGCCGTATGTTGTCGTCTAGGTGTTCGAAATATCGTGCGTTCAGGAAGAACCTTAGGAAATCGTGTTTGAATTGGCGCCACTCTGGCCAGTGGCGGTTGTTGTTACGTAGCCATATCAAGGCTCGATCTTTGAGTAATTCGGGTAGGGCGCGTGGTAGTAGATCCTGGTCTATCTCATACC
Source organism: Urophora cardui (assembly GCA_960531455.1). Lineage (NCBI taxonomy): Eukaryota > Metazoa > Arthropoda > Insecta > Diptera > Tephritidae > Urophora > Urophora cardui. The sequence goes on along the minus strand of OY482672.1, from coordinate 159,441,254 downwards.
CGTCGGCCATCTCTTCGACTCTTTCTATAAAGCTCAAGGGGTCACTCTTGCCGTCATATTTTATTCCCCATTTCCGTACACGGTCGATGATACAGGTCTGTGCCGGTGGTTGGGACATCGCATTTGGTAGTTCGTCAGGGTTTCTGGTCTCGTGTCTGCTATTAATACTGACAGGTGTCGGCGATCGTGATCGATGCGCCCGTGTACTACTGCCTGGGCCGGGTAGGTTTAACGAAGTTGCCGGCTTGGTGTGTTTCGCTTCTAGCTCGGCGAAGCGGCTTTCCATCGTAGGGTTCTGGTTTATGAAGCTTACCAACTCCTTCCTTAGTTCCTCGACAGTTCCGGTCTTCTCAAGGCCGAACTCGTTCGCGTATGTCAGTAGATCCTCCTTCAAGAGGTAATATATCCAGCTCGTCTTCACCACTGTGGCTTATTTCGCTTGGATTTCTTGGTTGCCTCTGTTTATTCTCACCGTGTTTCCTTCTAGGTTCGTGTTTGTTGGTTTTAGCGGGTAATTCACTGTCTTAGCAACTTTTCTCACTCGGGCTTGTTTTCTATGGTTGATTTATATATATATATATATTTTTTTTTTTTCTATATATATTTTTTTTCCACTTTCTTTCCTTCACTTTCGGGTAACAGATTGGTTTCTTTGATAATCGCACTTCTATAGGGGCACAGTTTATATTCACTTTGCTTTCTCTTTGTAGTTCGGTTTCTTTTATAATCGCACTTTTATATATATATATATATATATATATTTTTTTTTTTTTTTTTTTCCACTTATAAGTGTCCCTGCTCGGGCGCCATTTGTAACGATTCCCCGGTCTTCCGGTCCATAGCCAGGGTAGGCTCAGCCGAAGGGGTCCCCTTACAAAACAATAAGAAAATATTTCCGTCCGTTTGCATAAGTTTCTTTAATTTCACTATGGCCTTAATCTAGCTTAGCCTTCTTAGTCTCTAATTATCCTCAATCCGTGGCTACTGAGTCCTTCCCGCCTTGTCCTCCGTCCCTAGCCCTGGGAGTTTTCACTACCCGTGGCTCTATGCTACGCTCCTGGCTACCCTTCCTTTCCCTCTGTCACTAGCCTTGGGAGTTTCCACTACCCGTGGCTCTATGCTACGCTCCTGGCTTCCCCTCCTCGCCCTCTGTCACTAGCCTTGGGAGTTTTCACTACCCGTGGCTCTATGCTACGCTCCTGGCTTCCCTTCCTCGCCCTCTGTCACTAGCCTTGGGAGTTTTCACTACCCGTGGCTCTATGCTACGCTCCTGGCTTCCCTTCCTTTCCCTCTGTCACTAGCCTGGGGAGTTTCCACTACCCGTGGCTCTATGCTACGCTCCTGGCTTCCCCTCCTCGCCCTCTGTCACTAGCCTTGGGAGTTTTCACTACCCGTGGCTCTATGCTACGCTCCTGGCTTCCCTTCCTCGCCCTCTGTCACTAGCCTTGGGAGTTTTCACTACCCGTGGCTCTATGCTACGCTCCTGGCTTCCCTTCCTTTCCCTCTGTCACTAGCCTGGGGAGTTTCCACTACCCGTGGCTCTATGCTACGCTCCTGGCTTCCCTTCCTCGCCCTCTGTCACTAGCCTTGGGAGTTTTCACTACCCGTGGCTCTATGTTAGTTGTCCCTGTCGATAGCCTTGGGAGTTCTCACTGCCCGTAGCTCTATGCTATTTCCCTAGCTGCTGACTGACTACACCGTCCCTACGCTATGGTGGCTCGGCCTCAACTAACTCGCGCTTGGTGGTTGCGCCGGCTTTTATACCCTTTCTGTGCCAGCGCGACCGTTGTTCTGCCGCTGCGTGCGCCTATACATCTGCGTATGTGTCCGTTATTCTTACATTTGTATAACTTATGTACAGTGGGTGTTAACATACTTATTTGAAATAATGGAAACCAAGACTTACATTTATGTAATTAATAATTAATGTAAAACTAAGTGTATAATTCCTTTTAACAAAATAATATTGAATTCTTATTAACTAAACAACGTTCTACGGTTTCATAATTATAATATATATATCAATGCTGCCTTGTGTTGTGGAGGCTCCAAAGGCTGATGCATTTGGGGTCTTCACAATATTCAAAATCGGTTAAGTAGTTTTTAAGTAATTGCGATTTAAAAAATGCATAATATAAACTTTGACCTTTAATAACTTTTTTTGTTGTTGTCAGCTTAGCCATGTTTATCAATCCTCATTCTTAGTTTTTTGATTTTATTATTTTCAAAATTTCATCAGATCGTACTTACTGCTTTCAACTTTGCGGTGCTGGGGGCAGTTCAAAACGTGAACCTATCGCCATAAAATTTTGTGGGGTTCATTAACACGTGTCTTTACACGTGCAACTTTTCATTGCTGGTGCGTTCAAAAAAAAAAAACAAAAAAATCTCCATTGTTTTCACTCCACCTTAATATATATGTATGTACATCAATGCAGCAGATTTTATCGATGAAATTTCAGACTTTAAGCCTTTTGCCCGACAAGTTTGAATCTGCAACCACTCTAGAGTTACTTTAATTGCTTCATACTTACAATCCAAAGGAATCATACCCAAAAATTTAAACTGAAAATTTTACTTTAAAATAGCGTTGGAAATGTTAGATTTATTTAGAATTGTGTTGAGGGAAGAGAGGCGAAAAATTTGTAATTCGCCTCGGGCGCCAAAATAGCTCATTACGGCCCTGCCTTGTACATATGTGTGTATGGACGTGTTTATGTAAATGCTAGTTTAATAAATGCTAATTAGTACGCCCCGTAGTTACGCACTGATTTGGAGTTTCACTCTAATTGTTTTAGCATAAATTAATTTGTCAAAGAATAGTTTTATTATCTCACCAAGCGAGTGCTAATACAAAAAACATGTAACTTTCAATCAAATTCAAGTAGCACGCTCTTCAACAGTTTTTGTTGTTACATCAAGCAAAAAAAAACTATATCATTTCATATCAGAGAAATAATTGTAGGATTCGATTAGCCGATCTTTATCGAACAAGCAACTGGTACAAACGTTGCAAAGTGTTGCAAATTGGTATAAATAGATGCATTAGGTTTAGCAATAAGCGAGTTTGATCAAATTAATTTGTAGTCGGCCGATAGTTGTTGCTTCTAAAACATATGTATATGTATATATGTATGTATGTATGTAAATTTGCAGAGCAGAGAAGTAGCTAATCGAAACCACCTAATTTGAGTATAGTAATAAGTACTTGTGACATTTTCGATCGATTCAACTCCAATTTGGGCACATGTCAATTTTGAACAACTTGACTTCAGATGATCATCAGCAGCAAATGAAAAACGCACATGCATACATATGAACATATGTATATCAATTATAAATTAATTTTTTAATTGATAAGACCTTCGCAATGAACTCTGGTTCATTAAAAAAAAAAAAAAAAACAAATAGATCGCCCAAAATATTCGTCTTAATATTGGAAAAGAAAACCAAATACAACCAAAAGCGCCAAGAAAAAAATTGAAGAAATGGTTTTCATTTAATTTGTTGTTATTTATTTTTGTTTCACGCTTTTTTTCTACTTCTACTTTCGTATTGAAATAAGCGTATGACCGGCCCACTTCAGCCAAAAAAGTGTTTTGCATACTTAATTATTTAATTTGTGCAAATGTGGAAATACATATATGTACATACATACATACATATCGCCCGTTTTATGCAATAGAGATTAAACTCGAAATTTTCGATTTCTGGGATTTTGCCATATTGTTCAATAACTGGGTCGTGCCTTTGAGTCTAGCCTTATAAAATACTCAAAAGGATAAAAATTGCGGAAATAAAAGTGATTTTGTAGTTAGCCGTAGAAGGAAACTATTTGAAATTACAAAAGTTTATTTGCGTTTTCCCAAAAAAAATTTTTGAGTTAAATCCCTATTGCATAAAACGTGCGATATGTACATACATACATTAGAGTGGTCCCCAAATGTATGGTGACAAATTGTATAGCATATTTGCTCAACCTCACCACCTAGGGCGATGCTAATATAGTCGAAGATTCCACAAATAAATTTTTGCCCCGATCGGAGACGGTTAAGGGGTGTCGCACAGGGTTCCCATATGCTAATATGAATTTTGATCTCTCTGCGACACCACTTAACCGCCTCCGATCGGGACCATATTTTATATGTGG